>JAJLZD010000006.1:0-521156 GCA_030571975.1 Yamadazyma olivae
TGTCTTTTCTGTTTTTTAACTTCTTTTTTTTCCCCCTACCTACCACCACTTCTCACTATTCTGTCCCACCACTTTCGCACTAATGCTCTTTTTCGTAAACCAGAAGCTCATATACTTACAAGATCTTTCTGTTATGTATTTCTGTGAAGTATACCCTTGACCCCTGATATATTACAATTACTTTTGCATTCTAAACAGGCGAGCTAAGAAGTTATTGGATGTATTTGAATATAATGGTAATACTTTCTTTATCCTTTATTGTAATTAATCGATAAAACAAAATTATATTCGGAATTCAGGAGAAGATAAATTATACATCACACACAAAAGAAACAGAGATATGTTACTAATAATTAAAAAAAAAACTATTTAAATGAGTATATTTTCAATGCAATGGAGGAGTTAACACTTTAATTACAATGTTTTTAGTATATGGGTTCATCACTATTGTTATATATCTTTTTCGCAAAAGAATTATTTAGAATCCACATCCCGACTCTTTAGTAAATTTATTGTCTTAAACTAAGATATCGAGATAAGAAATTTATCGATTACGTAAGAAAGTGGTAATTTATGGCCCTGCATATTAAAAATTTTAAGACTTCTTTCAGTAGAATTAACCGCATACATTCATGCGACAATATAGTACGATATACATAAAAGTCGCGTGTGTTAAAATTGATAGATAGCTCAAATAATAGTTATAATTGAATACTATTGAACTATTGAACTAAGTGGATCAAAATAAAGCAAACAATATATACTTCTATGTATTTCTAGTGTATATATTTTGTCAGTCACACACTGTACAGTTATTCTTCAGTTGTTGTTTTTTCTTTTCAAAAATTTGAAGTTCAGTGTTAACTTCAAAAAGTGATATATAACAAGAACTTGAAACATGAAACATGAAACAAATTTTATAAAAGGATCGAAATCCCTTAATCTTTATAATTTTATTCAAGTTATATATCATTATGAAAAGAAGTTCTGAGTATAAAATCAGTGAGGATGAAAGGAATGGAAAGAAGAGTAAAGAGGGAAAGGATAAAGGTCTGAGTAAATGGCTAACGGAAGAAATCATTGTAATAGATAGTGATAGTGAGGATGATTACTTGCAGATTGTAGGGGATAAACTCATTACCTCTTCTATTGCTCCAAATAATATATCTCACATTTCTCCCGTCTCTCCTAAGAGTGTGTTTGATACTTCTTCTGCTGCTTTAAATATTGTGTCTAGTACTTGTTCTGTTTCTCCAGAACAGTTTTCAGATACTTCTTCTGTTTCCCAAGAAAAAAGATCTGATTTTGATGTTAATTTAGCTAAAAGGAGCCTTGAGTCAAGTTCAAAACCTTTAGCAAAGTACCAAAATGCCACTAGTACGAATGCTACTACTAATAATGCTTCTAGTGCTGCTGTAACTACTACTGATGTTCCTATCTTGCGTCCGGAATATTATTCAGTTGTTTTTCCAAGTATTGATTCTAAAGAAAGAAGTAAAAAAGGATTCAAGAATTTTGACGAGTTGATAATGTATCCGTACGAGACATTTAGGCATCTCTGTGTTCAGAAAGTGTTGTGTGTTCGTATAGAAATATCCTCATATTTTGGTTGCAAAGGAGAATATTGTGGTAAAGAATCTTGTGAGTACCATGATGGTAAATACGCTAAGCTAATTAAAGCTGTTTGTCTTTTTGTAGACAATGTTGGGACGAGGAGGATTATTCATTTAAAGAATAGAGCGGCAGAGAAGATTCTTTCCAATTCCAACTATAACGAACTTATCAAAGTACCACCTTCTGAATATTTAAAGGAGCCTTACCGTAATAAATATCTAAATCTTTTTGTCAGAAGATCAAAACAGGGATGGTCCCATAAACCTCAAAGAGGTGGACCTTTCGATCTTGTGAAGTTAGAGGTGATTTAATTTTGGGAAGTAAGAAATCGGAGTTTAACATTTCATTCGTTTAGCAACAGGTGTTCAAGAAATTTTAATTATATTGATATATAATCGAGCAAGCATTTCTCTTCTCTTTTAACCGTTTCTATTTTGAGTCTCCAAAACCAATTATTCACATGTTTATTTGATTTTATATATCTACATTAATGACTTTTTAGTACTTGTATTATCCCAGCCACCATTATTTCCATGTGAAATCAATGTATAAGATGCCCAATTCGCCAATATTAAGATTATCAAACCGATGACTTGTGCACTTACTGGTACTGGATCAACCAAGGGCAATTGAAAGCCAAAAAGTTGCAATGCAGGTACCAATAGAGGAATAATACAAGCAGCAGCCCATAGCAAATTAGCGAAGGTGATAATTAAACTATATGTCTGAATAGCACCAAGTATAATATCTCTCTTCCATGGTTTATCTGAAGGCATTTGGGCAACTTGGAGTGTGTTTTTTCTATAGTCTTCTGTAAAACCAATTAATATTGATTCACTTTCTAAATCCTTAGCGATAATCTCATTTGACTCATTAACGCCATATTCAAATACACATAATCCAATTCCTAACAAAATAATTGAGAATACTATAAACTTAATAAACTTTAAATACGATTTCCACTGATTCATAGTGCTTTAATGTAAATACTACGAAATTCTACAAGTTGTGCTATAATTTGTGCTACAAACTGTCATCAACACACTTCGATTGCTAACGGTTGAGAAATAAGGTTTTGTTTTGAACACACTAAATGTTAATCTCTATAATTCCTAAAAAACTAGTCTATATCAATTCCATTGGTTACGAACACCTCATCAATCGATGAAACTTCTTTTAGTTTCCTATATGGTAAGAAGAAAGTGCTGAGTTTCTGGTTGCGGCCATATCTAGCAGAAAGCACCGTTTCCCGTCCGATCAACTGTAGTTAAGCTGCTAAGAGCGAGACTGAGTAGTGTAGTGGGAGACCATACGCGAAACTCTCGTGCTGCAATCTTTTTTTTAATGGATAAAAATTTAGATTCTAACTCTATTTACCACTTATATGTGGATATTGACTTTATATTAGGTTAATACAATTTAAATGAATTAATCAACTATTTGCTATCTTCATTTTTTTTTTTGTGTTTTTTATTCTTATTTAATATGCGAGTAAAAGTTGCAAAACTCACAAAAATTCTTGTCAGTAAAACAAAAAAAAAAAAAAACAAAAAAAAAAATTAAATTCAATATAAGTGCTTACAAGAATGCCTGAATCATACATTCTTGAAAGTTGTGGATTATTCACTCTTATCTCTGACACTCGAAATTTATACTATTGCGTATATTTAAAAGAGTATATTAACAATCTCAAGATCGCACTAATCCGGAAGATTAGATAAACTTTGTTGAATCACAATGGTTTTGCAAACGTTTGATGTTTCAAATATTCCACTCATAAATGCAGTTCCACTTACTCCAGAGAACTTCAAACCTTATGGAGGAGTTATTAGTGCAGATCATCAAATCAAGAACGTTGAAAGTAGCGCTGCAAATTATGGTACTGCTACCAAGCTTCATAAGGTAGCACCTATTATTAATAATTATAAAAATTGTCCTAGTGGAAAACAACCTACTGCTAACTGGAACATTTTTAGATGCAAGGCTCCTATAAATTTGATATCCACAAATAAAGATGGTAGCAAGGTATATAAATCTAGAGTTTTAGAGCGTCACCCATTCACCACTCAAACTTTTGTTCCTATGGGACAAAGCTTAGAGAAGGCCTCCTTCTTAGTTATAGTTGCAAAGACTAACAACAAGTCAGAAGATAAGTTACCAAATCCTGCTATGATTAAAGCGTTTATTTGTAAAGGTAATCAGTCGATTACATATGGTCCTGGTACCTGGCATGCTCCTATGGTAGTGATTGATGAAAATATCCCACATATCGATTTTGCCGTGATGATACACGAAAATGGGGTGGCAGAAGAAGATTGTCAAGAATGTTATTTTGAACCAGGTTACGATATTAAGTATTCAACTGCAAGAGATAGTAGATTATAAGTTATTTATTAATGCATACTAAATGTAATCTATCACCTCTTCTATAATCCTATTTGCATATTTAGTTTTCTCATCATGATCGTCTATTTTGTCTGCTTCTACCTTAGCTCTCTTAAGCTTGTCTATTACATCAGTAAAATCTATTTTGGAATCTGACTCGTCGTTATTTAACAATTTTTCTGACATCTCATTTAATTTATCCATTTTCCTATCTTTGTAGTTACTAGAAGTGGGTTCGATATTCCTCCATTCATGTGACTCTAATATTTCTGTAAGTCTATCTTTGCCAACTCTCTCTTTAAATTCATTTATACCCGATTCATTAAAATATACAAATTCTAATCCATTGCTGATTGCTATATCTTCAACGTCTTCATATCCTTTCTTATCAATCGAAATACCGACAATAGCAACAAATATATCGCTTTCTTCATTCTCTTCAGTTATAAATTCTCTTAAACTGCTTACTATATCAAGACTTTCAGAAATATAGTTATCATCTCCTAAATCCAAGTTGATGGTAAAAATAAACCCGTCCAAAACATCCCTCAATTCCTTGAATTCATCTTTTTTAAATTCTTGAAACCAATTCTTTAACTCCATTACCCATTGTTTACAATCGCTATCTTCGAATTGGGACCTTTCAGCTGGAAATTCATCTATTAATATATTTAAATCAGTCTCATAATAACTTGTTTTCAAGCTTGTTTTCACTATTAATCCACTATGAGTTTCTTGCTCTATATTATCAATATCTTTTCCATTCAGTAGGAACTTAGTTACCCTTAGTTTACCACTATTGGGAGTACCCAATACTAATACATGATTCGGAATCATCGATACCTTTACCAATATTTCAGATCAAAATGCGCATAAACAGTTGGAAGAAATTCAGTACATAAAAGATCATTATGGCTCCATCTGTCTCCAATGGAGGGCTTATTAACGGAGAACGTATCAAATCAATCAAGCTCGATAAGACACCACTAGAGAATTTATTAATTAGAGATGATGATATCTTTCAAACATCTTTAAACTCGGATGATTATCTTGAAAGTTTGGCACCTATTATCAAGGATGCTTTAAAAACCAACGGTTTGGCTGATTTGATTACAAATTTGAATGAGATAGTTAAAAATAAGGATGAAGAGTTATCAAATTTATCCTTGAGTTCAACCCAAGATATTAATTCTTGTATTGATTCCATTGACAATATTCATATCGATTCTTCAGAATTAAACACAGGTTTACAACAAGTAAGTACATTTTTGAATAAATCAGTATATGAATTGATTTCAAGAAAGAAAAATTTACTTAAAAGTAAAGAATTAAATTCAAAAATCAATGAAACAACTGTGGTATTAAACTTATGTATACAGGTATTGGAAATCACAAATAGAATTCATGAGTTGATTAAACAAAACAAATATTTCAGTGCTTTGAAACTATTGGACGAATTAACTAATATCCATTTACCCAAGGTTGAAAACTTCAGTTTTGCTGTAAAGATTTATGATTCTATTCCTCTTTTAAGAAAAACAATCAAAGACGAATCTTTCGATAATCTATGTAAATGGTTGTCAGTCAATGTGGAAAGAAAATTGTATGATATTGGTACTGCAATATTTGAAAACTTGTATGATTTGCAAGATAATTGGAATGACATAAAGAAAAAGAATGGTAATACCTTTTTATCGCATAAGATCAATTCACCAGTTGAGATCGCTATGAGACACCCTTTATTAAATTATAATATCATTACCGATAAGAACTTGAAAATTAACTTATCTACAATATATTATTCAATCTTGGCTTACCAGACTTTGAATGATTCCGAATCACTTTCAAAATTATACCATAGGGAATGGTTAAAAAAATACAATAGAGTCATATACCCCATTACATCATCAGTAAGAACACTGACAGTCACTAATCATTACAACGATAATAATGTAGCAGAATTTCACGATATCCATAGTTTGGATGAGTATTTGAAGAAGATTGCAGCATTTTTTGTAACTGATAAACAAATAAACCTTGCAACTAAGTTTGAATTGAGGTCGAATAAAAATTCAGATGATTTATGGGATTCTTATGTTTCAAAATTGAAGCCGGTTCTACTTCGTTTTTTGGATTCCCATCCTTTTAATGTCGATGAATTAAATGACTTTAAAGATTTAGTAGGAAACTTCATTCAAGTTATGGAAAATAATGAATTTAGAATTTCCGAAATCTACGAAGTATTAATTATATTGATTAAGGACTATTTAGGGCCGGAATTAATCCAACAATTTAGATACGATTTTCTTGAATCAATACAATCAGATCATTATATGCCATTAGTTGTTCAGGATAAAGTTGACTATGACAATGTGATGAGAATATGTTGGTATAAGGAAGATGCATCATTTGCACCATCAAATGTCAAATCAATGCCTATTAGCTTTCCATTCAGTGAAGATTATGTACATTTTTGTCTTGGTATACGATCTTTATTGGAAGATTTGATACTGTTTATAAACCAGTATTATGCTTATGAGTTGAATGAACTAAATAATATAATAGTAGAGGATATTTTTGAAAAAGTGTTAGGCGAAGAAAAAGGTATAGGTATTGCATATGATTTGAAAGATTTCATTAATAAAAATATTAGTAATAAAGAAGTTATTTCGCAAAGTTACACCAATTTGGAATATTATTTGTTTAGTATTTATGAAGTTGGCAAATTAGTTAACAGAAGATTAAAGCTTTATAACGGTATTGGTACTAATAATATTGATGCTAACGGAACATTAAGTTTAAAAGCAATCAACAAATTTACAGATTTAAGAAAGTACGCTGAAGATTCAATCTTTAATATGGTGGATGATAAGGTTAATGAATTATTGGACATGGTTGAATACGACGATTGGTATCCAACAATTGCCAATAATGAACCTAATTACTCAGTTAAAGACTTTGCTCTTTTCCTTGAAAATTTATTCACATCAATTTTTTCAAGTTTACCACTGAGTTTCAGGACATTAGGTTTGTTTAGAAGTTATGATTTTATTGCACAACACTTCTTGAGTGTTTTAAAGAATGCCGAAGGCTATAATAGAATTGCTATTGACAATTTTGATTTAGATGTTCATCACTTAGAACAATCTATGAATGCGTTATCCGAAGCGGAAGATACAAACCTTAAGGAAGTTGGAGGTACAGTATCTCTTCAATCAACATTTGCTGAGTTACGTCAATCAATTGATTTATTGAAGTTAGACAATTATGATGATTTCAAAAAGAATCCATCATTTAGAACTAGAAAATTCGATAGAGTTAAGTATGAAGATGGGGTAAGATTGATTTCTAAGATGTATGTACAAGATGAAGCTGATACCACAATTAATTCAGGAGCAGAAGATAGTTTCAATAACACATCCTCACAAAGTTTAGATCAGCAATCAATACTATCAAGTGCCACAGCATCCAAGTTTGCTAAGTTCAGCAACAAATTCAGGGCCCAATAAGATAGATAATACAGGAGTTTAGCTTTATTATATCTTTATTTCTATAAGTTTCTCTCACGATTTCCAAAAGAAAGCGACCTTTTGATACCATCTTTTCTCTAATTTTTCCTTTTTGCTATCAATAAGTTTTTGGATTTCCGATTCCACCTGTGACTCTAGCTTCTCGATATTTTTTCTTTCTTCTTCATATTGATATGTCAAGGATATGGTATGAAGTAGCAAATATGTTGTGGTAGCAATAAGAAATGTGTTTAATAACGGTGTTTTAAACTGTGAAAGTTTTGGTTTTTCGCTTGGTATTTGACTAGAACCTGTGCTTGAGTTAAATCTTACTGATCTTATCGATCTAATACTTTTAAACCTCTCAAAATATTGTATGTTTCTCAATCCTATCTTAATCATATTCACGATGTTCAATACAGGATTTCGAATTCGCATTTTTTCAAATTGAAGGTGGCGATCTTGAAGTCAATAGTTAAGAACGATAGACAGGCTATACAATTGAATTGGAAGAAAGATGTTTAGAAACAATTACGATAACGATTCAGTTACATACTCACCTACCGGTAGGTTATTTCAAGTGGAATATGCTTTAGAAGCAATTAAACAAGGAAGTGCAGCAGTTGGATTGGCTTCAAAGAATCATGTTGTATTAGTAGCATTGAAGAGAAATGCAGAAGAATTAGGTTCTTATCAAAAGAAAATCATAAAAATAGATGAACATATGGGTGTTGCTTTGGCTGGATTAGCTCCCGATGCTAGAGTTTTATCAAATTTTTTAAGAAAACAAGCTATGAACTCCAAAATGGTTTTTAATAGACCTTTACTGGTTTCAAAAGCTGTTTTTTCAATTGCTGATAAAGCTCAAGAGAACACTCAATCATATGGTTCGAGACCTTATGGTGTTGGTTTATTGGTTTCTGGTTATGACGATACCGGTGCTCACTTATATGAATTTCAACCATCTGGGTCTGTTTTAGAATATTATGGTGCCTCAATTGGTGCAAGATCTCAAGCTGCAAGAACTTATTTAGAAAGAAACTTAGAGACAATTAGAGACACTGAGACTCTTGAAGAATTAATAGTTCATGGTTTGAACGCTTTAAGAGATACTTTGTCACAAGATGTCGAATTAACTTTCAAAAATACTTCTGTTAGTGTTGTTGGTAAAGATACTTCTTTCACTATATATGATGATGAAAATGTTCAACAATGGCTTGATAAATTGGATTCAGTTACAAATTCTTCACACAGAGATAACGACGACGATGGAGATGATAACGCTGAAGAAGAAGAAGCTACCGAAGATAGAATGGAAACTGATGAATAAGTATAATTTCTTGTAAAATAAAGAATTACATAAAATAAATATTTCAAATATATCTAATGAATAAGAGTTAACTCATAAATAAGTATATTTACTTCTATATACAAGTGAAAATACAGTCTCATTTGAACCTATTTGGTCTGATCTTTTTTGATTTGCTGCTGTTTAAGAGCTACTTTTTGAATGGCAGACATGCAGACTTTTTGCATTTCATCAACTTCGTTTCTTATTACTTGGGGATCATGAATTATGCCACGTTCTCTTATATCATCGATCTTAAGTTTTAACTGTTTAAGTTTCTCGTTAATAATCTCTATTTCTTCGTTCTCCATTAACTTTCCAAATTGGATTATGACATTCTGTGTATCAGAACAAACAATGTCAGCTCTGGTGGCATTTTCAATATGCAGCCTCAATTCCTGGTCTCTTTTTGAATTTTCTTTACTTTCGTTAATCAATCTTTGGATATCATCTTCAGATAAGCCAGTTTCACCTGCAACTGTGATTGAAACTTTATTTTCTTTACCATAGTGTTCCAGATCTTCAGGATATTTTGTTTTATCCGATGCACTGACATGGATAATACCATCAGCATCAATTTCAAATTCTACAGCTATTTGAGGAACCCCTTTAGCACTTATAGGAATACCTGACAATAAGAAATGTCCAATTAATTTGTTATCTTTAACTAAAGAACGTTCACCTTGGAAGACTCTAACCTCAACTCCAGTTTGAGCATCAACTGCAGTAGAAAATACTTGTTCCTTCCTAACAGGAATAGCTGTATTTCTTGGGATTAATGGACTGAAAATACCACCATAAGTCTCAATACCTAATGAAAGTGGAGTAACATCCAAAAGAACAACGTTTTTAATTTGACCAGACAATACAGCACCTTGTATTGCAGCACCCAAAGCAACTGCTTCATCAGGGTTTACGTCAGTATTTGGTTTTTTGTTAAATAAATCAGTAACTATTGTTCTGATCTTTGGCATTCTTGTCATACCACCAACTAAAATAACTTCATCAATATCTTTGATTTTCAAACCTGCATCCCTTATACATTTTTTAACAGGATCAATTGTTTTGTTGATAAGATGTAATGACATTGCATCCAATTCATCTTCAGTTAACTTCATTTTTATATGTTTATCTTTAGTGATGAACGGAATATTAATTTCTGTCTCTTTAACATGAGATAATTCAATTTTACAAGTTTCAGCTGCTTCTCTAATTCTTTGAACAGCTAAACGATCTTCCAGAATATCGACGCCATGTTCATTTTTGAAGTTATCTAAAATATGATTCAATAACAATATATCAAAATCTTCACCACCTAAATGTGTGTTACCATTAGTAGCTCTCACCTCGAATATACCGTCTTCAATATCCAAAATGGAAATATCAAAGGTTCCACCACCTAAATCGAACACGGCAACAATCCCATCTTTTTGTTTCTTATCAATACCATAAGCTAAAGCAGCAGCAGTTGGCTCATTTATAACTCTTAATACATCCAAGCCAGCTATTTTCCCAGCTGATTTGGTTGCTTGTCTCTGAGAGTCATTGAAATAAGCAGGGACAGTTACAACTGCATGTTTAACAGGTTCAGATAAATGGGAATCGGCAATTTCTTTCATTTTAGATAGAATATTTCCACTAATCTGAGAAGGAGCAAGTGTTTTACCATCTGTAGTAGAAACCCAGGCATCACCATTTTCGTTTGGAACAATCTTAAAAGGAACATTGTTTAAATCTTTTTGAACTTCATCATCAGTAAACTTTCTACCAATTAGTCTTTTTGTAGCGAAAAAAGTATTCTGTGGATTAACAGCAGCTTGTCTTTTAGCAGGCAAACCGACCAAGTGTTTGGAATTGGCATATGCTACAATAGAAGGTGTGGTTCTACCACCCTCTTCATTTTCCAAAATTCTAGCTTCTTCACCTTGAACGATTGCAACCGCAGAATTAGTTGTACCCAAATCGATTCCAATCACATTATGGTGAAACCTTTTGGAAACAAGTTCTCTCTTTACGAATCTTGAATATCCTTTGTTCAAAATTAGTGTTTTAAGCATTAAGAATATATACAAGTGAGTTGCTTAATCTTAGGAATCGCGAGTGCGAAGAGATGATTGAATCGTGTAATATACATTTTATATTATGATAAGAATCTTATACCTGAAGAGCCAATTGACAAGGATTTGAAGAAGAGAAGTCCAAGAATCTCATGGCCACACGATTTTAGGATGTAGTTGATGATAACCAACAAGTTTTTGGAGTTGTTATCGATCAACTTAATGGAAGTATGATGCACACAGTAGAAGGTTTTTGAAGCAGTCAATATTCTATAAAATGTTTCGTTTTTTTTACTGATAATGGCTTTTCCTAGTACAACCCCGTAGTTACTATACTTCTTATGATACACGATTTGACCTGGAATGAATTCATCACTCAGACTATAAGTTGAAACAAATGGGTACTTGGATTGAACATTCTCCAATGAAATAGTTAGGTTTCTAGATAGTTTGAACTCATTGATCAATTTGGAATCACTAGTATTAATTTCTTCTGAAATTTCATTATCGTTATTGAATAGTTCATTGATAATATCTGCTACCATATAATTGTTCAAATCCTTAAATGAGTTTTCAATTTTTTCTGACAGTGTATTTGAATTTATGGTTTTTTGAAAAATGTACTCACATAAAGATCTTACAAAAACACCGTTCTCATCTGTCATAAACTTGAAATTTTCTTGTGCCAAAGATGGAAGTTTATTCGGTTCATTTTGAATATCATAATCAAGAAATATCATCCTACGTAATGTTGTTGGTGGAAACACCATTTTCTTTGTGAATTCTCTAATCAAATCATCAAATCCTATCGGTTTTGTAGGATCGACTCCTGAAGGGTTATTACTTTGTCTTCTTCTCATTTCATTACCAAAGAGCACCAACGGGCGTATCATGGTACTACTTTTACTTAATTGGAAATGGTAATCTCCAACTCTCAAGTATGTACTAGTTAAATAGAACTCTATATTTACTGGCTCAGTTGATTCAGGATACTTTATGATATAATTATCTAACAAGAATTCATATACGACTTTGACAGCGATCGCTCCTATTAAAAGACTATGCCCTAGAACATCTTCAGAATATAATCTGCATATGCTGAAATCTTCTAAGCAAATGATATCATCGTATTTACTAGAATTTTGTAGGCTTTCTACGATCAATGGATTTTTCAACCTGAAACAATATAAAGCTCTCTGAACTATTCGAATTATTAACATAGATAGAATAGTCTTATTTGGCACTATTAATGTATCCAAGTTATTTTCTGAAATCAATTTTACGGAACCACTTCGGTTGTAGAAAACCCCAACAGTAATCTCTTTGTGCAACACTTGATAAATTTTTTTGAACATCTGATGTCTTTTAAATATTGCATTATGACATCCGTTATCAAGTAAACTTACTTGAAACCAGAAATCTTCCCATGTTCTTTGATCTTGGTATTGGTTTGTTTGCATCTTGTTCTTCATACGATTTAGAGCAATTCTATAAGTTTGTGCAATTAATAAATTGAAGGTGAAAGAAGTCCCTGTTAATGATATTTCAGTATTAGCATATAACTTATCTATGGACTTTGAATTCATGATATAATTATTATAAAGTATTGGTAAATAATCATCATCGTCCACAAAAAGATCACTAAAGTCTTTAATATCATGATAATTAAGATGATACGAGAAATTTCTTTCTTTCTTATAAAACTTCATTGCAATATCAAAGAAACTTGTTTGTCCAGAAGTATCATTTCTTTTCTCTACTAATTGTTTAGCAGATTCAAGTTCATATTGAAGCCCAACATTCAAATACCGATTATACACAATTCTATACCATAGTGAGTTGTGTTTTAAAGTGTGGAATAACAGTCGATTTAAAGTTAACAATCTTAAAACATCAATTATCTCCAAGCGTCCTTCAATAATGATCAATGTCCATATATCTAATGATAAGTTCAGTATATTCATTTGGCAAATAATCGCAGTTTCTCGCATCTCGTTAAATAAGATGGGTAAAAGAAAAGGAGATGGTAAAGAGAAGTCCAAGAGCAAGAAATTCAAGACGGGAGGGTTCATAGACACAAACACCGCAGGAATTTATGCCACTTGCAATAGAGGGAAAGAATCCGGATGTATAAAAGAATTATTAAATCTTTTTGAAGAAAAAGTACAAGAGTATTATAATTTAGATGAGTTACTGGAAGATGACGATGAAGAAGGCAAGGAAAAGGAAGAATTATCCATTGAAGATCAAATTAAAAAAGAAGTAGAAGATTTGAAAGCATCAAGAACGTCTAAAAATTCCATACTCCAACCGGTTGAATTGAATTGTGAATGTCTAGTATTTATAAAGACCAAGAGACCTATTGTGCCTGAAGAATTCGTTAAAAAAATTTGCCAGGATTCTTTTGATAGCAAAAAGAAATCTACTAGATTTACCCAAAAATTAACACCAATAACGTTATCTACTTCACCATCATTAGAAGAGCTCAAAAAGCTTGCTAAAAAAGTCCTAGCTCCACATTTCCATAAAGAAAAAGACCAAGAACCTTTAAAATTTGCTATTCAAGTATCAAGAAGACACTTCAATGCAATCGAAAGAGATGATATTATCAAAGCTGTAGCAGAAAGTATTGGAAAAGACCATGGACATTCAGTTGATCTTAAAAAATATGATAAATTAATTATCGTGGAATGTTTTAAAACAAATATAGGAATGAGTGTTGTCGATGATTATGACAAATTATGTAAATACAATCTTCAACAATTATTTGACAAGTCCACAGAATAGATGTATATGTATATATAGAATTATATAATAGTAATTTTTTCTGATGATTGTATTGGCTGTTTAAATGAAAGCCAATCTGCTTCACTATTAGGGATTAATCCCATCTTATTCAATTTCCATACTCCAATAGCCATACAACCTATTTGACACAACACAAAGACAATTTTAGCTTGTACTATAACATTTGCATTATTTTCAGTCTTTAAGTTATTAAAGATTCTATTGGTATCATTGAAAATCGCCTTCACAGGGCCAGCCAACAACAGGAAAGTCATCATTATAGGGATCATTTGTAAGGAATTACCAGTCATATAAGCCATGATCAAGTTCATTGGAACACTTTTAGCAGGACCAATTGCAATTTCCCATATTTTTTTAATCTTCAACTCTTCAAGATTCACGGGTTCTTTTTTCGCCACAGTAGTACTCTTTTTGTTATTTGAAGTTTCTTCTTTAAACCCTGGCGGAGAAACAAGTTCTTTGACTTTTTTGACCCCTATAACTTGAGGATTTAATAATTCTCCGTAGTCTTCCATATCACAGCTTGTTCGCGAAAAGGATCACTGAAAGGTTTCCAGTGATAAGATAAGAATAAGTTATAGAAGACTTTATAAAGGAGAAGTCTGAAAAACGAATTGAAAGAAAACAAAAGAATCTAAAAATATTCAAATAATAAGAGTAAATGAATTCGACCGAATCGTTCAGAGGCAATCCATTAAATAAGATCATTGGATTATCGATAGTATTATCGATGGGATTTCTCTTGGTAGTCCTTGCTGGAATCTATGGTAATTGGTACCCAATAATCAATGGAATCATATGTGCAATTGCCCATTTGCCAGTGGTTATTACCAAAGCATTATCAGACTCCAGTGATTATGATTTCAATTTTGATCCTAGCACTCAAGGTGCAGTTGTTCTTAAAGAAGCTGGCCAATATGTTTCTGCATTCTTGGTTGTCACCGGATTTTATTTACCTATACTATTACATCATTCGATGATTTTGACAAAAACTGCCATGGTATTGACCATAATTGGTGGTGGTTTGATCTATGGAACCGTTTATACCTTCAGTCTGTATTTTGATGAAACTGAGGAAGAAGTCAATTTGGCCAATGATGTGATTTAAAGTCGGAAAAAAGGTTTAGAAAACCATCTTATATAGTTCAGGAATATTCAGATTTTGCTTGTTTCTATAAGTAAATATTATAAATATTAAAATCCAACTTTTACGATAGCCCAGAATATACGCATATTTTTATCTACCGTAAATACCAGTCTGCTCTATCAACAATTCGCATTGAAAGTTACTGGAGAAGACACAAAGAACAAAGATGACAATTAACGATATCAACGAGATTGCTAATGCAGAACGTGAAATAATCCAAGAACATCAAGCTAAAGAGAAGGTGATCAATGAAGAGTACAAAATTTGGAAAAAAACGGTACCATTGTTGTACGATACTATTCATACCCACGCTTTAGATTTCCCATCATTAACCGTGAAATGGCTACCAGACTATGAATTCACCGAAGATAAGAAATATATTAGCGTTAAGTTCTTATATGGTACCAATTCTTCTCAACATTCTCAAGACTACTTGAAATTAGGTTCCTTAGACTTACCTAGTACTTTGGCACCAAATTTTAATGAAGTAACAGATAATAAAGTTAAATTATCAGTTCCAAATTCTACTGATAGTCATAAAAGCTTTAAAGTATTGAATACCTGGAAACATAATGGTGAGGTCAATAAACTTGAAATTTCTCCGAACAATGAAAATGTTATTACTTTCGATAATGAAGGTATTGTTCATCTTTATAACTTGAAAAATGGTTCTAAAGATTCAAAAGATTTCAAGTATCATAAGTTAGAAGGTTACGCTTTAGAGTGGTTAAATGACAATGAGTTTTTATCTGGTTCAAATGATTCTCAAATTGCTTTATGGGATGTTCTGAAACCTTCAACTCCAATTCAAAGTTTCAAAAACCATAATGCAATAATCAATGATTTATCATTGAACAGTCAGTTTAAATCTATATTTGCTTCTGCTTCTGATGACTACACCACCAAGATTAACGATTTAAGAGTCTCAAATGCTGCTGAAAGTGTTGCAATCAACATAAATAATAAACATATTCAAAATTCTTTGGACTTTCACCCGGATATTCCTAATTTACTTGCCACTGGTGGTAGAGATAATGTTATTTCATTATATGATTTAAGAAATCCAAAAGAACCATTCAGAAAATTATTTGGACATAATGATAGCGTAACCGGATTGAAATGGGACAAATTCAATAATCCCAACAAATTGACTACCTGGTCATTAGATAAAAGAGTAATGATATGGGACTTAAATTCCTTGGATGAAGAATTCATGTATCCTAGTGAAGTCAATGAAAATTCTAGGAGAAGAAATAACATTAGAACTACAGATCCTTGTCTTAAATTTATCAGTGGTGGTCATACAAACAGAATTAACGAGGTGGATATTCATCCTACTATAAGTGGTTTGTCAATCAGTTGTGGTGACGACAGTTTGTTACAGATTTGGAAAACAAAGACAATAGTTGAAGAAGAGGAAGAGGAAGAAGAAGAAGAAGAGGAGGGAGAGGAAGAGAAGGAAGAAGAAAGTAAAGATATGGAAGTAGACAAAAGTTAGATCGAATGAAACGATAGAAAAAATAAAGATTTATGTGTAATATATATTAAGATGATAAGTTAATATCAATCGGTTTGTCGCTATATACATGCCATCTATTATACACTCTTAAAGGAATACCAGATACTTCGTGAATATATGAATGGTCTTCATTCAAAACAATAACCGAATCAGATTTCAATTCAAATCTTGTATCAGTAGCTATTAATAATACCAATGAAATCTTTTTATTAATTAAATGCTTTAATTTTGCGGAATACATGAATTTTCCTATTTTCTTACATCTAAGTATGACATGAGTAGGATTCAAATAATTTTTATTAGACTGAAATTCAGGTCGTATGTAAACATGCTCTAACATATTTTTTATTATATCATTTATCCTAAACTTTGACTTTGTGGGATTTTCCAGTATTTGATCCTGCAAAGCACTTTTGGTTATCACATTGTTTTTGTCATGTATTACATAATCAAATTTATTCATCTTAAACCAATTGATAAACGATAAAACGCCACTAAATACCAGAAGAAACAGCATTTGTCCAATTCTGATCCCCGATAAATTAATTGATTCGAATTCCTTATTTAAGTTCTTAAACCTGTTATGCACACCAAATATTTGTAAATTAGAGTCTGGTTTGTGTTTCGATGAATTAGCCAAAGAATCTTGTTCTTGTTTTTGCTTAATTTGTTGATGAAATGAAAGCAAATCTTTGCGTATGCTTGAAATCGGTTTCTTGATAACAAATTTATCTTTTTTGTGCCTTTTATCGCTTACAGATCCTCTATTCAACATTCTATTATCGGCTCTATTTATGGTTCTATTGGTCCTATCAGCCAAGGGAGTTCGGGAAAAATCCCTTCTAATAGACAGTATATCATCAGTTCGTACTATATTAAGTCGATTCTCCTTCTTCATTCGCCTTCTAAGTGCTTCAGACTCAAGTTTGAATCTTTCAAACGAATCACTCATTTTGTTTATGTTACAAATTTCGCATCGCGATTATTTATGCTCATAGACAGATATGGAGTAATCTCTCAAGATAAGCCTCTCTTCTTCTTGAAGTCTAGTGAGTGAAGCCTGGCACCTGTTGGTAGCTATGATGAAATCATCATTTATTAAGTTAAACCATCCATTATGTCTGGGACATTTTCTCTTCTCATGAATACAAGTTTGATGGAAATAATCTTTATCTGAAGAATCGATAAAGAAATCAGCTATTTCATCAACACTTAACAGATCAAGCAACTCTGATGTGACTTGACGTAATTCTTTGTTATACAAGCATAGTTCTATTTTCTTTTTACTACTTTTTTTGGAGGTAATGGCATCGTTAATGAGTTTCATTTTAGTTTTATACGAGGCTAATAATTCAATCCTTGAATTATACAAGTTAATATCATTATTGGTTTCTTTTAATTTGGAGATCAATTTGTTCAAATCCACCTTTAGCTCTTCGGGGAATATATCCATGTTAGCTTCAACATTCTTCACTTCAGGTAACTCAGGGAATTCGGTACCCAAATTTTTCAATTCTTCAAGGTTCATATTTTCATCCAATAAAGCCCTTATATCTTGCTTTTGTTTATTTTCTATCAACTGTTGAAAAAACCTAATACCACATTCTTTTGAACAATACTTTGAATTAGATTCAATAGGTTTCCAACACGTATCAACTCTACATTTTCTTTTCCATCTAGTTAAACCTAATTTTTTCCAGGTACAGAACTTACAATAAAATCCAGCAATTAAATCTTTATATAACATATTTATTTTCATACATTTAAAATGAAACCATTCATCACACCCATCACACCCAATCATCAACTCTCCTCCATGATCAGGTCTTCTACAAATACAATATAGTTCCTCACTATTCAAATTAAATTTAGGCGCCCCACTAAACTTTTTAAACTGCTTTGCTATTTCTTCATTGCTTTCTTCTTCCATTACCTTATGTTCAACTTCAGCATAACTGTCATGTTTCTCTATTGCCATTTTTTGGTATTTTGAGTAGTTATAATTGTCTATAATTTATCAGTGCGAAAATATCCACACTGGTCACAAATACTGATAGCTATAAAGAATGTCACCTAAAGTTATATTGATTTCCTCTGACAATGAAAGGTTTGCAACCGATTTGAAGGTTGCAGAGAAGTCTATTTTGATTAAGAACATGATCAGTGATTTGAATCCTGATGGATTAGAAGAAGACTTTGAACTTCCTACCCCAAATGTTAGAGCCACTGTATTGGAAAAAGTATTAGAGTGGTGTGAACATCATAAAAATACCATTTTCCCAGAAGACGAAGACGAAGATACCAAGAAATCAGCCCCTGTTGATGAATGGGATAGAAATTTCTTAAAAGTTGATCAAGAAATGTTATATGAAATTATTAGTGCTGCTAATTATTTAAATATCAGACCTTTATTGGATTCTGGCTGTAAAACAGTTGCTGAAATGATTAGAAACAAATCTCCTGAAGAATTAAGAAAGATCTTCAACATTGTTAATGACTTTACTCCTGAAGAAGAAGCTGCCATAAGAAGAGAAAATGAGTGGGCTGAAGATCGTTAAGTAGTTCAATGAATTTCCGTTTGATATTTGTCATATGCAATTGCAATTGCAATTTTCTAGTATTGCCAACCAATGCCTTTCTGATACTTCTGGCTCTAGTATTTCTACTAATTCTACTAATTCTACTAATTCTACTAATTCTAGTTCCTAATCTCTAGCAATTTCTGGCATAACAAATCTCGTTTATCAGACGCACGAAAAAATATTAGATGATCTTATAATGAAAGAAACTAATACAGGGAAATCGGATGATTTCGATGATAAGACTGTCGTTGGCGACCAGAGTGGCGACCATATAAATGGAATGAATAACGGAAGTAGTGAGTTTGACGGAAACTCAAATGGAAGTTCAACTAATGGTTTTGTGAACCAAGCTGAGTATCTCGCAGACGAAGGAAGGTTTGATTCTAATACTTTAATTGATGGCTACGATGGTTTAAACGAGTCGGCTGCTCTCAGAAAGTACGGGTTGAATGCATCTATGAGACAATTGCATTATAGCGAAAACAAATTATCTTTAGATAATCATATCAACAAAACTGTGGATATACTTTACGAATTAACTAATGAAAACAAAGAAAGACCAATTTTTTATCCCACAAATATAGGCAGTTCTGATAATAATGTTCATTTATACAAAACCAGCAAGTCAATCAACAGTATTGAAAAATCGAAAATGGATGATGCTAATGATTTGTTAATCAATTCTGATTTCAAAGTCTTGAAACTTAATTTACCCCTTCATAATAATGATGATTTAATAAATGGTATAAACAACTTAGGCAAATCTTCCATTTCAATCCTTTTGGAACAAAAGTTGAATCAACAAGTCAAGTTTTTATTAAATTTGAAGGATCGTATAGATGATACTTCTTCAAAAGTGTTTGTAACAGGTGATTTAAACGCCGGAAAGTCTTCATTTTGTAATGCTTTGTTAAGAAGAAAAATATTACCCGAAGATCAACAGCCATGTACTTCAGTATTTTGTGAAATTATTGACGCCTCCACGGAAAACAATTCAGTCGAGGAAGTTCATGCTATTCCTCATGATTCAAATTATGATATTAAAGATGAATCGACATATTCTGTTTTTAAATTGAATGACTTGGAAGATTTGGTTTATCAATCAGAGAAATATTCTTTATTAAGAGTGTTTTTAAACGATGTTAGACCTAAAGAACAAAGTTTATTATGTAATGGTGTCATTGATATTCGCTTAATCGATGCCCCTGGTTTGAACATTGATCTGTATCAAACTACTCAGGTGTTTTCAAGACAAGAAGAAATAGATTTAATAGTGTTTGTTGTGAATTCTGAAAACTATTTCACTTTATCAGGAAAGGAATTCATTTCATCAGCTGCTTCTGAGAAACAATATTTATTTATAGTTTCAAACAAGTTTGATAATATAAAGGACAAAGAAAGATGCAAAACCAAGATATTGGAACAGGTTAAAACTTTGAGTCCTGATTCTTATAAAGATTCCAAGAACTTCGTTCATTTCATCAGTTCTGCTGATGTTTTCAACGACCCAGACGGTGGACCAGGTGACGATCCTGATAATGATCCAAATGAAAGATCAGATCCCGATTTCGACCATTTGGAAGCTTCATTAAGGAAGTTTGTGTTGGAAAAGAGAGCCATTTCAAAGTTATTACCAGCTAAAACATACTTGATCAATATTTTGAATGATCTTGTTACTTTGTCAAATTTAAACAAGGAGCTTTATGAAAAGGACAGAAAGAAGTTGCTTGACGAACTAAATGAAACCGTTGCACCTCAGTTTGATGATATGATGAATAAAAGTATAAAAATCAACGATTCAATGCTCAGATCCATCGACAATACATGTACTAAAGCTTACGAGTTCACCAAGCTAGAACTCAATGATAGTATTAATAAAATGGGAGACCAACAGATTGTGGATTATGTCGGAATTCAATTTGTCTACGATTACGCCCAAGAGACTCAAAGGAAAATGATTGACAGTATTTTATCTGCTGTTACATTGTGTGAAGATCATGCTAAGCAAATTACCCAAGAGAATGTGGATCAAATATTTGAGTTAGGGAAGTCGACCTTAGGTAGCGAGTTTCTTCATGATAAAGTCTTCCAATCTGGATTGATGTTTAGTAGGAAAAGAGATATTGCTCAAAAAAATTTGTCAACCACTATCGAAATAGGTGACTTTTTTGATCCATCTTTTGAATCATTTTTATGTTGGTTGGGTGTCCCGTCTAATGTGGTTACTCTGTCAATAAATCAATTGAGCCATTATAACCCAACTTCAATAATTACAAAATTATCATTGACTGGTATAACATTAAGAGAGCAATTGCCAACTCAATTAACTTTACAAACATTGTATTCATCTACTAAAATATTCACAGCAGGGGCCGTTGTCAGAAGGTTATACACACTTTCCAATTATGTTACTCCTCAAGTTTTGAGAAGAATAACCGTACCATTATTGTTGGCAGTAAGTGGGGTTTCCGTATACTATTTGATTGGTGATATTCCAAATGCTTTCCCAAGAAAGCAAGCACGTAAGTTAAAGAGTAAGATTCAAGAGTTGGATTATGTTCACAACAACTCCGATAGAATATCCAAGGAGTGTAGAAAAGTCTTAAGTTATCCATCAAGGCAAGTTATGAATAATTTTCAAACAAGTATTGACAAAAGAAATTATGAAAAGGAAAAGTTTGAAACTGAGATTAAAGATGCCGAACTAAGCTTGAAGTATTTCAATGGATTGTCTGAAAAAATCAACCATGAGATCGAATTAGTGAAAAATATCAACTTAGAAAATGTCAATACTGTCGATTAATACCTAATCTGACCAAAGCCTAAGAAATTCAATGAAGCTGTATATATTAAGACGTTATAAATTATGATCTTTGTTTCTTATGCTGTATATAGATTAATAAAAAGTTTACTGTTAACATAATGAAGCAGGCACAGAAGCATAATTGGAAAGCAGGCTTGTAACAATTACTACCTTTGTAGCAGATCCCCGTCTCTGGGTCTGAATTATTATCATAAAGCACTCCGAAGTACTTTTCCATTGAATACAAGATAAATAATGGCCCCGTACATATTAAACCCCATGTGGTGGAGAATGTTCTTGAACCAAACCTATCTGCCATAACAGCAGGATATACACCAAAAGTCAAACCATAACTTGTACCGACAAATGCAGAAGAAAGCGTAATTAATCCAACGTTACCTGAATTCGTCATAGTAATACAATGCCCGACTGATAACATTGTGATCGGCAATATCATTATCCATAGTCTCTGAATTTTGAAAGTTTTATAGATCAAATCAGATACTATTCCAGCACTCAACCTACCAAGGAATGAACCAATAGATATAACTGAGACTTGAAGTGCTTGTATTTGTTCTGGACTTGGGCTTGTCAAAAGCACACCTCTGTAGTTGGACTGAGCACTGACAATAAAACCCACCGAATAGATATAGGTTTGGGAAGTTCCACTAAGTAATGCAATTAATAAATAATGTGTCAAGAATTCTCTATTGGAAATCAAGTCTCCAATAATTTCCCAAGGTGTTTTCTTTTTCTTTTTAACTTTAACTTTCATATACTGAACTTGATTAGTTGATAAATCGATTTTATTGTTTAATTTTGAAAGTAATGGAATGTTTGGAGACGAATTAGAATGGGGAGAATTCAACAAATTAGTGAATGAACTATTCCTTTCAATATTACCAAAGGACGATTTTCTATTGACACTAGATCCTGTGAAAGAATTCGTTCTTGAGTTGATTAATGGTCTTAAAGATTGTTGTTTATTGACTGATTCTTCTTTCAAGACAGGAATGTATTCTGATTTGACTGAAGAGGCAGCTGACCCCTTTGGAGTTCGATTACCAATACCCCAAAATGAAAATGAGCCTGCTAAAGATTGGTCGTCCTCTATATCACTTTCTGCCCCATTTATTTTAATTGGCAGAGAGTGGTTGATTGAACTTGAAACTTCTGTGGTTGAAGAATAGTTGGAAGTTTCTAAATCTTCATTATCGATAAGATTAGCATTCTCGGAGCTGGCCCCTTGGGATGCCGATGTATGATCATTATCATGGTGGTCGTCATGATCTATAAATATATGAAGAAAGAAGGAGCCAAAAAACGTAGCCAAACCACAAGAGAAGGCCAAAAATCTTAAAAGACCACCAGTGTCATTCTCGAAAAACTTAGCAGTGATTGCAGAAAACAAAGTTGCAGATAAACCATAAAAACTAACTGGGAAAGCACTTGCAGTACCTTTATGATTTGGGAAATTAGCTTGGGCAACCTTCAAAGCAGAATAATAGGTATTTACAGAGCCAAAGCCCATTATTGCAGCAGCTATACATATCAATAATAGATTCCCAATAGTTCTAACATAGATAGTATAAAGCCCGAAATAACCACAAAATATACAAACCGAACCCAAAAAGGCAGAAAACTGAGGACCATTATGATCAATAGAGACCCCGGCCAATAAACCACCAATACTCAGGCCTAAGTTGGTCGCCAATGAAATGGAAGCAGCATCAGAAGCGGATAAACCCACTTTTTGCACCAATTGAACACTATAGATTCCATAAAGATATGGAGTTCCGGATGCAAGCCCCACAAATATACTAACTACCAATGATACCAACCTTGGTATCAAATGCTCTTTATGTCTTCCCTCTGTCATTTTTGTCAGTTTACAAATTTGTTGCTGCCAAATTTCTGCAAATTTGTAATTCCACAGATCTGATTGTCTTATCAAATCGAGAAGCGTAGCACTGCGAAAAAACGTCGGAAACCAAAGACACCAAATATAGGAATCGGTAAAGCGAGAGTAATACGATTGGTGAATCTACAAAGGAAGCAGGAAAACGTATAGAAAGCAACTAATATGGGGAGATTAAACAACAGCGAGTTTTTGGCTCAGTTTTCTGATAGTTTAACCAAGAATAACGGCAAGTCATCGGTATACTTAACCCAAAAAAGATTAAGTCCCGCCATGGATTTAGAAGATTCAGAAGGGCAAATAAAAGATTTACCTTCAAATGTCATTGAAAATGGTTTGTTCGAACATAACAGCAACCAATATCCTGTTTTGATCAGAGTTTCAATGAATACTAAGAACCTGAAACAGAAGACCAAACTTTCAACTGTAGTTGAATTAGAACAATTAGACCAATTCTGGACTGATTATGCACAAGCTATCAAGAGTGGATTTGTTGGATTGAAGAAGAAAGATAAAAAGAAGAGTAAAAAAACCAAGGTTTCCAAATAATGCTTCTGTAAATATTATATAATGAAATAAATTCACGATTTCCTTCTACATATCTATATATCTTCTGCTATTAATAATCCGTTGGGGTAAATAAAACCCAAATCTTTAATTTTGGTTTGATTATTTAACTGGTCATTTAACGTAACTTTAGGTGGTAATGGTGACATCAACTTGAAATTATAACTGGGTGAGAAGTCTTTGAATTTTGTATCATCATATTCGATGATTTCAAAGCTTGAATTGAAATAATCTTTACGATACAATTCGACATAGGCAAATATATCTTCGACGTAGTTCGATGCTGGGAAAAGGTACGTAATTCTTTCACCATTTGGTAATTTGATTGCAATTTTAGCTTTCTCTTGGACTTCATCTATATTTAAATCTTTAAAATATCCTAATTTATAGATCAAATATTCTTTTTGGAGTTTTTCTTGTAATTTCTGTTGTTTCTTTAATTTATCTTTTGCCAAAGACTTTTGATAATTCAAGTCTTGTTGTTTGGTTATCACCTGATTCAAGAATTTGTCCATCAATTCTTTTCTAATCAATTTCAATTCAGGCTCATATTTTTCGATTTTTTTCAAGAATTTGTTTTCTATCAAGTTATTAACGTTGACATCATCATTAATGCCTCCTTGTATCTTGACTAACAATGAAATCTTGGGAGTTGTTTTAATTGGTCCTTCAGGGGACATGGTTGTACTTCTTGTCAAAGATAATAAACCTAAGAACGGGAACTTAGTAACATTTAAACTATTAGCTAACTGATAGCTTTCAGGATTTGTCAAATCACCACCCCATATTATGAAATTAGGATCATTAAATATATTAATAAATCTTTCGTTAGTAACAATATGATTGAAAATACTTGACGAATTTTCATTTTCAGGATTGGTCAAGTAGACAAATAAAAATTTAGCTTTATGAGTAGCCATATATAATGCTTGAGTATAACTTCCTAAGTAAAACGGAGGTAAATTACTATTAGAATCAGCATTATCTTCTAGATTTCTTATAAATCTATTAGCCTTATTAATGGGATCATTATTAGAATTACTCTCTAAGTTTTTATTGAAATGATCTCTGAAATATATAGTATTAATGATTTTGGCACTTATCCGTACCAATATATACAAAACTATGATTAAAGGTTTGAAAATAATTATTTGAACGATATCTAATAGCTTCTCCAACCAGTGATTTATATTTTGGGAGTTGAATCGATTTCGAGACACCGGCTGCACTCTTTCTTCTGGGAAAGCTCCAGGTAAGTTACTGTTCGACCCTGAGTTCGAATTGGGATTGGAATTAGTACTTAATGGCTGATAACTCAGCTGAAATAGACTAGTAATCCACTGTGACATGTTATTATATATGATTAATTGAAAGTGAGAAATCTAGAGTGAATGACGCATCGCGACACGCGACATACTAAGCGTATTTGGCCGCGAGGGTACTAAAATACAACAAGAACCGCCTGTGTGGCGTAATGGTTAGCGCATTTGACTTCTAATCAAAAGATTCCGGGTTCGAGTCCCGGCATGGGTTCTTTTCATGCGGATTTAGCTCAGTTGGGAGAGCGTCAGACTGAAGTAACACTCCAGTCACAGTTAATCTGAAGGTCCTGTGTTCGATCCACAGAATTCGCATATTTTTTTGCTTTCTTTTATGATTGCAATACCATTTATTTTTTAGTGATTTTGAATAGATTTTGTGTAGAATTTAGAGACGCTAGTAATGAAATTATAGTTGTATGATATTTCGTTAAATATTATTAAAGAATTGCTTACAGTTCTCTGCTTTACCTATTGGCAAACCAAATATTGGATTTATAGGTAAAACATTAGTATCCTCGTCTATCTCGTTAACTTCAAAGTCATAAGCAAAAGTATCATAATGTCTTTTGCTTTCATCTCTTAATTTGAAGGTGTGCTCACAACAACTGAGTCCCAATAAGGAGTAATTGGTGTGATAAAAGTCAATCCTAGTATTGGGTTTATCTTTGAAACCACCTTTTGGTTCTTGACAACAGTTTAGCAAATATATTTTCATTGCCTTTTTATCATAAATCGGTGTTCCTAAAACCGTTTCAATCATTGTGAACACTCCTCCAACCCAGAAACTGTAACAGGCATCTACCAATTTATTAGTTCTTCCAGACAAACCTCCTTCTATTTGCAATTGCCTAGCAACCAACCATCTATTCAATCTTTCAAACTTCAAGTTTGCTTTAAACGCATTCACAAAGTTTGTCTCTTTTCCCAACAATAAGAAATAACTTGCAATAGCACAGAAGGTATATCCTCCATGGGCTTCTGTGTTTGGAACACCAGCAAAACCCCCTTCATACGTCTGACAACTACTTATCCATGATAAGCAACCATCACAAAACTTATCATCCAATATATCAAGTAATGAGCCAATTACTAGAGCACAGTACGTAGATCTAGCATCTGCTTCTCCATTAATATGCATTATGAAAGAACCATTCGGTTGCTTCAATTGTAACATCCAATCATATAGATTATGTCTTATTTCATTCAATAGACTGTACTCTTCAAGCAACACAAGTGTTAATATACAAGCATAGGAAGAAGCCAAATGTCCCAATTGATTTCTACCCCCACTAATACCACCTTTCCCACCATCAACAATTAATGTCTTAATTTTATCAACGGCCAAAGCCTTCAACTCAACATCCAAATCCCCTTGGTTAACCATGATAGCACTGTTCATCAACCAATATAACATCCAAGAATGATTAGCATCAAGACTCTGGAAATTACCAGGCAAAGGATTTTGCAAGCAGAATAACGCATAATTAAAATGGTTTTCCATTTCAAAATGATTATTGAAGTGTTTGTGACTAGAAATGATATCTTGATATATCGATTTGATCATCTTTTCAGTGTCTTTCTGTTTTACAACTGTATCAGTATCATCAAAGTTTTCAATCAAAAAAGGTTTGGTCAACATTTTGTTCAAGCTCTTATAAATATTAGGGGGCTCAATGTCCTGAAATCCATTTTTACTGTCTTTGCCTAAAAGGTTCAATAAATAGCTGAGCTTATCTTCAGGTTTCATTTATTACCTATTTAAGATGCCTCAATGGATTTCTGATGATTGCGAAATATACAGAATAATTGCCTATAGAAGATGATTACGTAGCTATTATACAATACAATACAGCACAGCAACGACATAGAGTACAGAAAAAAGCACATATGGATATAGAAAGAGTACAGAGAATACAAAAAGACGGCGTGCCAGACTAAGAAGACTTATTCATTATTCATTATTCATAATACATCAATCAAGTAGTTCATTATGGTATCATAGCAAAACAAAAACTGGTCCAAGTTCTGCACCATTGATATTCTCTGAGATCTTTGGAATTGAATTGATCTGTAGACCAAATCAACTTCGTCGAATGGATTCATTTTTTCTGGTAAGTTGGTATTGTGTTCCAACTTGTGTAAATAATTCTTGATCAAATCGAGAATCATATCAATAGTTATATAACTACCAGTTCTACCACATCCCGCAGAACAATGAACTAACGATGAGTTGTTTAAATTATGATTTGCTATCAAATTATTCTTTATCTCAATGAATTCTAATATGGATTGCAAGTTTGGAACCCCAAAATCTGGCCAATCTTTGAATTCCATGTGGTAGATTAGTTTGGATTCATTACTTGTTAATTTAGATACTTTCAAAATTCTTAAATTGAAACTATCAAAAGTCACAAATTTATCGGTTTCAATCTTGATAACATTATCAATTGTCTGATCATTGAAATACTTCAAGTTCAAATCATTCTGATTATTTAAGCAAACGATCAAATCGATATTATTAAACAAAACCAAAGTCCAGAAATCATAAAACGTTGAAGCTAATGGGTTTTGAGTTGCAATGTATTTGTTGTCTGATATTTTGTTGAACTCGATAAAGTTCCCATTGAAATAATCGTCAAAATCGCCATGATTATGACTATGACTATGATTATGATTGTGAGTATGGTCGTGAACGACATCATGGGTTAGCTTAACTCTTGAATGTTCAAAGGGGAAAATGTTATTGTATCTGTTTTTTAATCCATACTCAATACCTTTAGGAATTTTGTAATTGATGCCATCGCAAGAAGGACAGGGGGTTGAAGGTGTACAATTACAACCTCCTAAATTAGTCAATTGCCCATTGATAGCTAATTTCAATCTTAATTGTTCACTGTATTCTATCTTATTGAATTTGTTATTCAATATTTTTAGAATATCAGAATCAGAATTCAACCTATTATTCTGTAAGAAAATTTGTTTTAACCAAATTGGAAGTTTTGACAACTTTTCGGCTGAAAAATTTGGGTTCTTTTGGAATTTGAAAGAATATTGATAATTGTTTAAGTCACTTTTAACATTTTCTATGGTTAGTTTTGGGACGTTTTTCATTGAGGACAAAAACTTCTGACTGGAAGGAGTTGATGAGGGTAATTGGAAACCAGACAATAAAGCAGGAACATTTGAGTTACTCTTACAGCTTTTAAGACTTATACTACTAACAGGAGATACAGGAGTCAATTGATTTTCTATAAGTGATTTATCAATTTGACAAACATCAAACCCATTATTCAAATAAAAGATATCAAAAGTATTATTGTGATTCAAAAATTTTAAAATTGTGTGATATAATTGAAATCCAATGGAATCTTCAGTACTATGTTCATCATAAAATAATAATACCACCTTATCATTATTCAAAAGGATGTTCTTAACAGTGTCATCTATAGTTATTGAGTTCAATATTTGTGGTAAGCTGTAAGATTGCCTCTTCAACAAAGTTGAAGGTAAACAAACATTTAAAGCATTCTTAATTCTTGAATTAATAAACTGATTGAAACATCTTACATCTATTATGATATTATCTTGAAATTTAACTAGATCACCATAGTTTACTGCCCTTACAGGCAAATTATTGAAAATATCTTTTGAAAATATAGGTGATTTTGGAGACTTTAAAGGAAAGTTGAAGTTAGAAGATAAACCTGAAACTTGTAATTCAGGAATCATAGACTTTTTTTCATCTTTCTTCTTGTCTTTATAGTAATCATTTGATATAAAAGTAGTTGACATCAATACTACTGTAATGCTGGGATGGAAAAAATGAGATGTTCCAAAATAATATGTGTGACTGAGAATGAAGTCCGTGGATTTATAGACAATATATGGAAATTGGAAATTGTATTCTAGAACGACACCAATTATACTAACAATAAATCAGTTAATGGAAATGGTGGCCAGTGATTGGAAAATACAATTTATGATAACTTGTATTTAGTAGATAAAATTAACTATGACAATATCGACTATGACAATATCAACTATGACAATATTAAAATAATACAAAGCAAAGATAATATACAGCTTATAACAAATTCAAACAGTGACAGATTTTTTATTGACTTCAATTTGTACTATATATAATAATATATTATAAATCTATAAATAACGACGCAAGCAATATAGTCTGGACTCACTGGGTTTTATATCCAAGTTTCAAAATAAGCTATTTTCTGATATGTCAAACTTTATTTGGAAAAGAGGGTCAAAGGCTAATGGATACGAGATAAATATTAAACTATTAAGCTATAGTTTCTGCCTTTCAAATGCTTATTGCCTGAGTTTCAAACTTAATCTTGCCTTGTATTACTCTTTTCGCTTAGTCTTCTGGGCCTGTAAACAGCCAATGACTCCTGACGTCATTCATAAATCCGTTGTCCCTTGGTTGTTTGTGCGTACTGCCTATGTGCATGAAATTCATGTGTGGTGCACTTCTAGACGCAATCTAGACTTTCACACCTTGCGACATAGGCTTCTTTTGTAATGCAGTCTGCATTCTAGTGATGAAGAGGATGGTTTTTGCAGCAATTCTAAATTTGGATAAGGATGACGATGATGTTATTGATGGTGTAGAATTGATATACAACAATGAAAGTGATGGAGAATATGACGATTTCAAAAGTTGTTTGGTAGTATTATTAAAAAGTAAATCTGTTGTATTTTCATGGGCGTGTTCTAGATTAGGTTTGTCTATAATTACCGGTAACCTTATATCATGATAATTGGCTTCTTTCGCATAATTATCATTTACTTCTAGAATGTCTGGAATTGAGGAGCCGTCAATTAATTGCCCTATTTGATTCAAATTATTATTGAATTTATCAATAATCTTCTGCATAAATTGTTTACAGAATTGATTATATAATTTTAAATCTTGAATTTTTTCAATTAATTCATCAGTCTCGATATCTTTATTTCCAAATTCGTATCTTATCGTTTTTATGATTTCCTTTAAAGCAATAACTTTATTTTCATGGTTGTTATGCTCAATTTTAAATTTATCAATTACTATTTTTAATTGCTTGATTTCTTCATTGTTAGCTTTATTGCTAATTTCGTGCTCATGAATGAGTCTTTCATAATCTTGATGTAAAGTATTAATCTGATCATTATGGCTTTGTTTCATCTCTTTGATTTCATACTGATATTTATAACTGTTATGTTTAAGTATATTATTTTCATTCTTTATGTGTTTGATCATTAGCTTTAATTCATTAATCTCTTTATCTTGATTATTAATTTTTTCAAGTAACAAATTGGATGGTTCTTTTATCTTTCTGCTATCATTTAATCCCCTGAATTTGGGTTTCAAAACTTCATCTTTGACGTCTATTTCAATTTTTTTTGGAAGTTCGGGTCTTTTTGTGACCCTACTATCATAATTTGTGGCTAATTTAGATTTTTCAGATATGTTAGACTTCACTTCAATTGGAGTTTCAGTTTTTTCTGGAAACTGTCCATACAGATTTTCATCGTTGTGTCCTACTTCCTTTTTATTTTTAAGCTTGGATATATCTTGGTGTGATAGTTCAGGTATCTTCACGCCATTTTCCAAGTCCTCACGTTCATTCTCAAATTTGGGCCTGAACTCACGGGATTTCGAGTATACAACATTATCAATTGCTGATAACTTATCGTTTGCCACCTCTTCTTTCAACTTTCCCATCAACTCGACGTTCTTCGTCATCAACCTTTTAACTGTATCATCAAGCATCACCAAATCGTTAAATCTCAAAAAACGCGTAAACAAACTTGAGATATGAAGAGAACAAGGAAAACACCGTTGACCGAGAAGATCAAAAGCTATCCTTTTGATTTGTGGCTTTGGGTTAGTGAATGGTTTCTTTCGATTTACTGGGACGATTATTGCTGGTATGGGTTTGGGGGCGGAAATGCTGTTACGACCGTGTTTATTGTTTTGAGTAAAATCTACAACTATACCACAATCACCAATAATTCATCCAGCTTATTCCAAACTGACTACTATAACTACGATTCGGTGAAGAAGCAAGCTTTGAAAAACCTTTCTGTTAATGTGAAGGGCAAAAGTCCTATGTATATCGGCTTGATTGAGTTTTTAACTATATTTTTGTTTACTGTTGCATTAGCTAATACTGCAAGTATATTCTTTGCTTACAAAGATTATTCATTATTCAATAGTGATAAACCTAGAAGCCCTTCAGTGAAAGAAACGTTGTTGAATGAAGAACTGAATACTTTTTTGAATTATCTTGCAAAATTCCTTTTACTTTTCAAGAATGATGATGGCTACAGTTATATCGAAGATCAAACCGAATCCTCTACAACTGACGTTACTAACGTTTCAACTAACGATGAAAATGAAATCAATTTATTTGCGGATAAAGTTGTTTATGAGTTAGAAGTGTGGAATCCTTCTAAATTCCAATTGTTTTTACTTTCAGGGTTTAACCCGCTTAACATGATAATTGTTAAACTTTTGAGTGATTTATCCTTTTGGAAAATTTGCCTAATAGTTTTCCCCATCAACTTTCAAACCTGTTGGTTCATTAATAAATTTTTCATATTGTTGAATGATAAACAGATTTTATATCAAGAAATGTTTCTGGAGTACAACAACAAATATGTTAAGCCTAAAACAAGTATTCTTAAGAGAAATGTTGGGATCGATGCTTCAAAATTCAGTGAACATCATGATATCTTGTTTGAACAAAGTAATCCTTTCTTTCAAAACACCAAGCTGAAAGTATTCATCACTCATGACATAAATGGGAAACCAGTGAATATTAGTGCTGACGACGAAGACAGTTTTTCAAAAGAACGCAAGAAGTTAGAATCCGAAAAGATCAAGCTTGAATTGGAAAAAGAGAAAATGAACCAATTTAACTCTTCTATGATCCTGGACGTTGACGAAGACTGGTTTAACTCGACATCAACTCCTCATAAATCAAGAATACCTACTTTGAATAGATCCTTCTTAGGCAACCAAAGCCAAAGCTCCAGACTTACCCCCATAAAACAAGTAAACGCAAGCTATGGGCCAATAAGCTCTAACCGTTCATTTGGTCTTCAAAAATCACCACCAAAGAGCCCCACTAGGACAATGAGCCCCAACAGGACTTCGAGTCCTAGTCATAGAGCAATGAGTCCTCCCAAATCACCTCAAAGGAGACCTCAGTCATACGCAAGTCCTAGTAGAACAAGGGACTTAAGCTATAGTTCGAGCCAAAGGAGCTATAGAAATGATAGGAGTGAAACGACGAGAGAATACGACAGAAGTGGAAGAACTTTTAGTCCCAAGAGACCCCAGAGTCCTTGGAAAAGGTAAGAAAATTGTTTAAAAATAGCATGTAGGACTATATCTATTTAGGAAAGGGTAATATACATTATAATTCATTAAATCCAAATAAAAATTTCATAGTAGTATCCCAATAGCCTAATTTCTCAACCTTGGTATTTGGTTTCGTTGGATCAATTGAGTTTGTTGTTGAGTTTTTTAAGAATAAATCTGAACCATCTTTGATTAGTTTGCTCATATTCGATTGGTTATTGGATTGGTCATTAGGTACGTTCGTTTGAGGACTAGAATAATCATCATTGATTATTTTTTCAGTTTTTTGACTACTTCTAAGTTCAATACCACTTCCAATATCTTCATTATCAGCCAATTTTCTATTTTGAAGCTTTTCAATAGCATCTTTAGTATATGGAATAACACCCAACAACACACCATTGAAGATTGAACCATTTTCTTGTAATGAGTCAATTGCACTTGCCGGGTTGTCAAAAGTGATCTTGACCCAAGAAGGACCACTGAAACAAGGGAAAATTCTTTGCTTAGAATTGAAAATAAAGTTCTTATTTTTATTGATTTCGAAATCCTCTAAAATAGTGCCAAATTGCTGAAACTGTTGAATAACTTGATTAGCCATATGTTCAGGGTAACCAAATACTAAAATGGCAGACTCACCGTGTTTTAAAGGGTTTATGATTTGAGTTTCGTCTTGTTTATCTGAATTGAGCAAAGCATTAGAAGAAGTATCTTTATTGAACACATTGTTGTAATTTTTAGGATCTTTATTAAGAAATGAATCAGATGGAGCAGGTTTATCTAAAGATAACAAGATTTCATCGTTTAAATCATAGATTGATTTGGAAGGAGGCAAGTCATCGTATTCATATATGGAGAATTCATCATTAACAGTTTTGTTGATAGTATCATCATACCTCGTTATGTCCCCAGCAGTTGTATCATATAAATTGCTGGTAGTGCTAGCCCTACTATCCAAATTGGCCAATTTTCTGGAAGGAGAGCCACCAAAAGATACCAAATTGAACGAATTGGAAGATTGCAAGTAATCTCCATTCTTTAAATCCTTTTTCCCTTGTGTAGTAGTAGATATTTGAAATCCAGTCTTTCTCTTTGATACCAAATGATTTGGGATCGTTCTTTTCTTAGAATTCTGATTTTCCAACCAACTGTGTTGCTCACTTATCCCTGTTTGCCCCGAAACATTTGCCTGTTGTCCTAGGAGCGATGCCATCGTTTGCTTTGTCTTCTATGTGCTTGTTATTCTGCCACTGGCGGTAATTTCAACAACAACAAAATGAGAAGTGAGAAAATTTTTGAGCATCTCAAATTTTATAGATAATGCAACTTTCGCCCGCAGAAAGAGATTATTTGTACGAGTCGTTGTCGCTTCAGACGCCAATAAGGCCGGACACCAGAAACACATACCAGTTTCGTCCCTTAGAAGCCAAAACCACCTTTTTGCCCGGTTCAAATGGGTCTGCTAGGCTAAGAATGGTCGATGGAGGTGAATGCATAGTCAGTATCAAGTCCAAAGTAGTTAAAAACGAGCAAACCAGTAGTTTATTGGAATGTGATGTGGACATACAGGGCCATAGAGACGACTCTAATTTCGTGGCCAACTTAAAATACAACCTAACCAACCTATTGACTAAGAACTTCCCGTTTGAAGCATTGAAATTGACCAAGAAATATTCTTTCAAGTTATTCATTGATTGTATAGTGATAAGTCATACATCTTACCCCTTGACAATCATGACCCTTGCCACCTACTTGGCTTTGAAGACCACCAAACTACCACTTTTAGTAAGTGAAATAGATGATGAAGAAGTGGAAGAACAACCAACGTTTTCAGATGATTGGGAAGATGCCAGGTTATTTGAAGAAATCACAGGCACCAAATTCCAACCGCCAGTAATGATAACCTTGGGTGTTATCGGAGAAAACCTTTTTTTCGATCCTTCTCTCGAAGAAGAACAAGTTTTGGAAAATGGCCTAATAGTCAGCTTCTATGACAACAAAGCTATGACCCCAATAACAAATATGAACCTTGCATTGAACTCCAACAAGAACAACTACAAAGGAGTAAACCAATTATTGATCATAAGGGCCATTGAAATGGTTACTAAATATTGTAGTGCAGTAGTTCATGCATTAGATACTTTAATCGAACAAGATGATGAACAAGATGGTACTATCTTTTAATAAATTTGTATTATAGTTAATATATATAGTTAGACGTTCTAACAGTGCTGGGACGCATAAGCATGAACAATAACGGCAGTGGCAGTTTGAATGTTCATTGATCTGATAATTCCCACTTGCTTTATCTCAACACAGAAGTCAAGTTCAGCTAGCAACTCTCCAGGGACACCTTCTCTCTCTTTACCTAACAAAATCAACGATTTCTTAGGAAATTGCAAGTCGTTGTTCAATTGCACTGATTTGTCAGTCTGTTCTAAACCAATTAAGGTATACCCTTCATTCTTTTTAGCTCTCAAGTACTTGACAATATTGCCGATTTGAACTTCTTCCATTGGCATCCAACGGTCAGCAGTAACTGCAACCGATTTGAATTCAGGATGCTGTTTCACACTTATATCATCAACTGTCAACAACCCGGCACCCAAAACGTCACATAATCTACAGATCCCACCCAAGTTAGGTGGTTTGTCGACCAACGAGGACACAACAATCAAGTCACTACGCTTGACCTCGTTGATACGCGAGTTGCTTTCATCTACATCCATGACGGCAGACCATGCACCACTTTTTGTTTGCAAAGGTGACTGTTCAAGTTCTGCATTGAAAGTGGTACTCAAGATTTCTTTCTTACTGGAGGTCTTACGCTTAATCCACAACTCTTTGAAGTCATTTCCAACCGGATGGTTCAAGAATTGGATCTGTTCTGGGGTCAACAAGGCATTGTACTCATCTTGGGTAACAATATCCACTTCATGGGCACTGACTCTCATCAACAACCCACCAGAAAGACTAACCAAAGTTAAGTCTTGCTTGATGTCCCAGAGCAAAGCATCTCCGTTTCTGTATTCATGAATAGGATTGGTCTTGGAGCCTTGGTATATGTCTTTACAGATCTCAGCCAAATCACCTCCTACTGTGTATGTGTTGTTTTCGATCTTTGGATATATAGAACATATCAAGGAATTGGAAAAATGTCTGATCAAGGCCTTGTTTGCAGTAGCACCAGGAATTGCAATGTACAACAACTCAGTCAACAAAGACTTGATCTCTTCATCAGGTAACTGTTGAATAGTCAAGGTTAATATTCTCTGATAAGCACAAATCAATGTGGGTTTCACACTTTTATCATTTATTGACGCTTTCAAGGATTGAAACAAGGAGTTGCGTTGTTCGGGAAACTTAACTAGTTGAAGAGCAATGAACCACTCGATGTAAACTCTTACCAAAGGACTTGGATCAACATCAAGAAGCTTAATGAAGATGGGCAAGTGTTCAGCGATAGTTTCGTCATCCAACTTGTCAGAAATACATGTAATTATAGTGAAAAGTCTAGTTCTGGTCCATTGTTCATACCCATCATTTGGTTTGTGACACTTGAAAAGTTTGAACATTTTTTGGTTATCGACGATATAGGCCAACAAGTGCTTTGCAAACTCTGCTGTTTTGATGGAGTTGAAGACAGCCATCATGTGAGCTTGGGCAGAAACCTCGGGAGTTTCATAAACCTGAAGATAAATGGGGTCCGAAGTAGAGCCAAAATATTCATCAAACAAATCTCCAACTATTGGCTCCAACTTGAATCCATTTGTTCTTAACTGGTACATGTTATAAGAGTTGACCAACACTTCACTTAGCCAGAAAGATCTTTCGAAGTGCTCATTATGGTGAATTTGGAAGTGTGATATCTTCTCTATTAACGCTGGTAGCAAACATCTTCTTCCTTGGGAATTATCAATCACTGATAAACAGAATTTCACAAGACCTGAAGATAACAGTTTATTTGTACTGGCAACTGTCAAAACCTTGCCACTCATCAAACATCTGATGATGGCAATTTGAATGTCTTTCTGGTGTAATTTGAACCTGGCAGACTCCAAGCTATGCCATATCTCTAATAATATCTCCGTCATATCGACTATTACTTCATCGTGGACCCCTGAATGATCGATAATCATATTGAAGAACGTGGTTATGGAAATGTTGGACTGATGGTTGGTAAGATTAGAAGGAATGCTCTTGATAAACAAAGGAGCTTTCTCTAAAGTCACAAGGCCAACCTCAGTAAGCACGGTCAAGGTCTTGTAGTATTCGCCCAACACTGCTTCCTTGACCTTGTAGAAATTCGGCAGGAGGTTGACTTTATGGTTGGCAAATATGGAGTTCTTGAAGCTTAAAAATGCTTCTATATCAATGACTTTTGCAGCTTCTTGCTTTGGCAAGTTTTCAAAGATTTTGTTGAAAAACGTATACTTGAAGACAGAGACACGTAAAGTTTCTTCCTTCTCCAGTAAGACGTCTGCTTGGATTTCAGACCACAACTTAGTCAAATCAACAGTCCTGTTAATACTTTGAGCTTTGGACAACACCTCATAAAGCTCAGGTTCAACGTTGGATTGCAATAAAAGTTCAAGGTTAGAAGTATACCATTTGTCGAACTGACCGGACTCGAACTCAGTTAAGTTCAAACCCGACCCTAATAGGTGACAATATAACGAGGTCCCATTGAACAATTCAAAGTCGCCGGTGATAACAGCTTGTAAATACACTCCTAGAATCTTGATGGAGTCTTCGGTGTTAGTAGTGTTTTCGAAACTGCTTTGGTTGTCAACCAAATACTTCTTGATAGAGCCAATATTGTCATTGACTAATTTTGAGCCATTAAACTTGACAAACTTATCAAGAGCCTTCAAGAACCCCAAACTATCAAACCTAAATTTCAATAAAGTACGCAACAACACTGTTTGGATGGTGGTATGGTATAAAGAGCCTTCAGATCTACATTCAAACAACGATATCAACAAACTGTCATGATACCCAAACTCAAGAACCTCGTTTTCAAGTCCCGAGTATACACCCAAAAGAACGTAGGATTTACAAGGGTCGAAGGCATCTTTAGCATTCACCATAACAGTGAAAATAGAACAAACAACCTTCTGTAAAGTTTTTTCGTCACTAGCGCCTTTGATCAACTGTGAAATGAACTCTATAAGTTTTTGGCCGTATTCACATTTATCATTGTTAACCACCAAGTGATTAGCAATCATGAGATGGGGCAAAAAGATCTCTTCTAGAATAGGCAATGCATTCTTTATAAGGGCAAGACTCGAGGCAGGAATTGACAATAACAAGTATAAACTGAATTTTCTAACAGCATCAGTGCCGGCCCTGAAACCAGTGGACAAGAGCCTGAACCCCCAGGAAGAGTGTATTAATGATTTGGGGGAAATCAAGGCAAGCAAATCTCCGGCAGCAGCTTCCATTTGGTGGAGAGATGTATCAATGGCAATAATTTCAAACACAGTGATAAATCTTTCCCATTCATTAAGGTATTTCTCTGATTGTGAGAGTTCCCAGGTGAATATTTCGTTATCAATGCTTTTATTGATGTTCAAAATGGACAATTTCAAGATTGAAAGACACAACTTTCTATGTTCATGTGAATCGCTAATCAACCCATTTTGTAAGATTTCGAAATAGGTGTTATTCAAGATTTCTGACTGGTAAAAATCGTCATGCTTGAAATCTGAGTTTTCATTGTTCAAGTAACGTAACCACAAGATGTAAGCATTCACCTGAAGGGAACGGTTTTCTGTTGCAACCAAAGTGAAAATGATATTCCAGAAGAATTTAGAATTCATAGTTTTGGCTGTTATGGGCACAATTCTCCACCTAAACACCTTCAAAGTGGCAGAATAAACTTCTTCAATGTCAAATGTCATCAAATACGATAAAACCTGATCTATATCAGAAGAATCCAAAGCAAGATTTATCTTGGAAAACAAATATTCAAGAAACTTCATCAAATAGCAGATATAATGCAATTCGTAAGACTCAGGTTCAACATCCAATAGAGTAGACAGGTCAATTGAGGGCCTAATACCTATGACAAACTTGTTGATGCCATGCTTCATATACCTCTTTAAAACATCACAGACCCTTTGCACAAGCAATTCATATATCTTGGGCAACTTGGATGCTAGTTTGACAAATTTTTCAAACACTTCCTCTTCATGAACAGTATCCACTAATGAATTCACATATCCTACAGCGTTTTCAGTAACGATATCCACAGTTTTACCGTCGACCTGGTCAATAAGATCGCAAATATTATCAATATTGCCCTCTTTTCCAAGATCCATCGACAACTCCTCTACGATACCCGCTATCTTGGACGAATCCAAGAGCTTGGATATTAATGCTAGTGTGCTCATTTGTGATTTTTCATCTCATCGCATCAATCACAAAAAGTGTTAATGGTGAAGACCAGACATTCCCAAACAGGAAAGCGCTTGCAACTACACAGAAGTTCCCCAAACTACACAGATAACAGAAGATTACACAAAACTCGTAATCTGTGCATAACCTGTCATAATTGATAACAGCTTGAAAATCAGATCATTATCGGACTAATTTAGGAAGTATGCGATAAGATTCCGCTACAGGCTTACTATATAACCAAAGTTATTTGCTGAAAAAACTGGCAATGAATTCGACGTTGACTAGTGGACTAGAAGTGTTAGGGCTCCACCATGGAGACCTCAATGTTAAGGTATACGCCGGTATTGTTTTTGGCATAGTTGGGGTGTTGGCTTTCAAATTGACATCCAAGAGCAAGACCGCTGCCGATTCCAAGTCAGGGTTCTACGAAAAGGTGGAAAAAACCTCCTACAAACCTCCTGTAATCAAACTGGTGGACCCAAACTTCTCCTGGGACAAATCCGAAGCCATCAAATCGTATCCTTTCAAGAATGCTGAATATAAATTAACCATGGGTATTAGGAAATTGGACCCTCAAGACTGGCTTTTGATCGAACCTTCCTATGTTAAAAGCATTGAAACCAAAACTGCCATCGTCTCAAACTCCCATCCCTCTTATCCCAAAGATAGAGACTTGAAATCCTCCACCGTTTTTGCTTTGCCTGAATCGGTCCCTGCGATAAGAGAATTCTATGATATGGTAGTAAAGTATATGTGTGACAAATACCCAATGCACTTTGAAAGACAAGGCGATAAGGTTTACAATTCAATCATCAATGAATACGTTCCTTTCAAATCTGATGACGAAACTGATCCTGAACAATACTTATTTCACCTAACCAAAGTTATCGAGGAAGATTTTATCATATTGGTGAAGGACCCTAAATCCGACATTGACGAATACTACTTCAAAGGTGGTGTGTTTGCATTCGCCGCAGGGTTCGATCCTCTTAATAAGATCAATACTCCGCTCTCTTTTATCCATGAACCAATTCCTGGCTATGAAGAAAAATTGAAGGTGTCAATGAATAGATTCTTCAGTAGGATGCAAATTGGTCAGTTTGTCACCAGAAGCAACTTTTCCGTTCAGACTCATGATTTGTATTATGTGGATGATAGAAATAAGGGCCATAACTTACCCGAAGGTGAAGAACAAATCCCAATCCCAGAAGAAGACTTGGATTTCGATAACCAAGTTCATTATAGAAGCGAAAGACAAGTGTTAACAAGATTACCCGAGTCTGAAGCAATTGTATTTACCATTAGAACATATTTACACCCTATGAGTGAGATTAGAAAAGAAGGCAAAGAAGTTTGTGAACGATTGATCGGTGCTATCAACGGGTTACCGGTTCCTATTGCAAGATATAAAGCCGCAGGTGAATGGGGTGATGCAGTAAAAAGTTATTTACTGAAATATGATGAATAAGAGACTAGTAACTTTGATATATATAGAGTATAAATAATAAAAATCCTATAAATTAATGATCTCACTCTTGATATCTTCCCATATCTCGATATTCTTTTTGGCCCAGCTGACTAAGAATCCATTGTAACATAACAATATTTCGTATATAACTTTCAATTGTTTATTATGAAACTGTTTGAAGTTCTTTCCTAGTTCTTCTGCAATATATGAGATATCTTCGAGCATAATTCCTTGACATTTTTCCAACGTTGCAATTTTAACTTGCAAGTCAGATATTCTTTGTTTTCTTGTTTGTTCTGGATTTTGATCAATAATATCGCTTACATACTGTGTTATCTTCTTAATTGAGTTCATATTTGGGAACATCTTAAACTTACCTTGCTTTTTACCATTGACAGCAGGCTCATTCAATGTATAAGCGGTGTCCTTAGCTACAGCATCGGTTTTTATGGCACCTTCAAGTTTACTCGACTCACTTTCAGCTTTTAACAATTCCGTAAGGGTGACCTTTTTCTCCTTTATCTCTGAATCCAACATCGACTTCTGACGGATTTTTCTGGTCTGATATTTCTGGATAAAGTTCAAAATCGAAGTATACTGAACTTCTTCACCCAAAGGCTCTGAAAATTTAGTTTCGAGATCATTGATTAACGAGTTAATGGTGATGTAAGACCTATCAAAAACTTGTCCCATCTTGTCGAGAATTATGTTCAATTTGGCTCCTTCTTGATCTTCAGTCTCTTGTTTGACCTTAGAAGCTCTTATGATCGGAGCATCTGCTAAAATCAAGGAAAACGAGTTGAAAACAGTGCCTAGTTCAGTATAATCTGTAGCTAAACCGATAAAATTATCCATGATTTTTTTGTTGACGTCATCCAAAGTCGAAGTATTGATAGGATGCATTTTACCAGTCTCCAACACATTCTCTGAAGACCCATTAGGAGATGCGTCCGGACTATCGACCTCATTGTCATTATTGTTCCCAGAAGAATCGGTATCATGATTAGAAGGACTACCATTAAGCAATTGACCAGTTTTCTTAGTCAACTTTTTGGAATTTGTCAGTAAAGGCTTAAGAAAAGACATGCTTATGGCATGATTATTGGTTGGGTTTGGTAAATGTACATAAATTGGATCTGATTTTAATCCATTTTCGGGATTCAGATGGTAAATATCCTTTGGCAACTGGCTATTAATCAAGTTGATTTCATCCTGCCAATTCGTATTTGGATCTAAGAACTTGGTGAAAAATTCGAGGTTTCTGATTTTGGTAATATTCAAGCAATTGTTTAGAAAGTTTGATAATAATCTTTTCCTATGTTCTATTAGTTTGTTTGAGTTTAAATGTGTCGAATTTATATAAGAATAATCACTTGAGTTGTTCGATGCGTCCTTTTTGGATACATTCGTAGTAGTTGGATTCCCGTTTGATTTGGAACCAACTAAATTGTTCAATAAAGAAAAATTTAAGTAGTTTTTTGGAGGAATTGGCGGTATTATCAATAAAGGGAATATTCTGGTCAAAATTTCTCTTAGACTTTCAAAATCACTATATCTTCTTCTTATTTGGATTTCTTCCTTTACATTATCAACATTGATCAACTTTATAGTGTAAACAATATATTTCTTCAGCGAATTAACCATACCTTCGTTAGAATTATTAGCTTCACTAATTTGGATTTTCACTTTGGAGTCCGGCCTCAAAAGTTTGGTGATTCTGCTTTCATGATTGATTTGAACCGAATTCAAGGTGGTATCCTTTTTGGATCCATTGGATGTGGTATTATAGAGCAATATACTTTCTTCTTCCACATCTGCTTTACTCCCAGAAAATGGATTGTTATCTTCTCCGAACTTATCATCCATCTCCACAATCTTCTTTTTAAGACTCGATTTTTATATCAATTGACTATGAAATCCTTGTAAATATCCTCTCAACGCTTCACCAGGCACTCTATACTTGTCTCTCCAGATGTCAAAAAAATAATGATCTTATCAGAATTCCAGCTGTTTGAACACTCAATCCTCCGGCAAAACTTAATTGGTAAATTTAATATATGAGAATTACCTTATAAACAACGTTTTAATGTTTTATCGTAGATTTTGGTTCAATACTAATCACTACTTTTATTATGGTACTATCCTTATCAATGACTTTTTTACTCCAAGTCGCATCAGCGTGCGCGCAACAAGCGTTGAGAATAACAGAGAAGAGTTGTAGTGCCAAACAAACAGAGTAATAGAAACGAGAATAGAAGATAACAACGAAGGAAGAGAGAGAATTCGAAAGAAGAGAAGGAATTTGAAAGAAGAGAAGAAGTGAATAACAGAGAAGTTTAGACACGAGAAAGCAAAACCAAAAAAGAGTAAAGAAACGGTAAAATGGATATGGATATTGAAGTTGTAAATGTGGGTATTGAAAAGCGGTTTGAAGAAGTGATCAGAGCATATAAGGACAGTGAGGATGCTTTTGAAATTATCAGGCAGTTTCGTGATATAAGCTCGACGAAAGCGTTACAGGTAAAAGATGAGTTGATAGAAAACGTTGATAATGTCGAAATCGAAAAAGAGTTCAATAGCTGGCAACTAGAGACTAAATTATGGCATTTAGTGGAGATCTTATACAGTTATAGGTTGAGTGAAATTGTTCTTAACGAAGAAAACAAATATTCATCTGTTGCAATCAAAGAAGAGAATTTCAGAAGATCTAATACAAGAGTGGCCGAATTAGGTATGATTATAGACTGGGTACAATACAATAGTGAATCTATTGATACCCTGGCCATACCTTGGGTGACCAAATGGAAAAATACCTTGAAATATGTTGAAACCAAAGATTTAAATGCATTAGTGAATAGCGATGTCAAGACATCAGATTTTATAACAGAATTCGATATCGATGCTCCCATAAGATTAAACAAGTCTTTACATCCTGATGATATAAAAAACGATGACATTATCTTTAAGACCATTTACGAGTTGATTCTAGTACGTAATTATGATGAAGCATTGAAAATTGCTAATGAAACTGGTAATTATACCCTATCAATGATCTTGGTGGGTGATATATTGCCGTATTTAGATCCAATAATCGATTCAAAATATATCAAAGATCAAGAACTTGATTTTCAATCTGCATCTGGCTGCAAGCACAAGCTTTTGTGGTACAAAGCTGTATATAAATTGTCCCAGCAACAAAATATCAACAAGTACGAGAAAATGATTTATAATTACTTAAGTGGTTCAAACCTTTCTGAAAATTTAAAAGAATCCAAAGACTGGGATAAATGGTTATTATTATACTGCAACCAGTCTATGATTTTCCAAATATTGAAGTTTTATGAGTCAATTTACAATTCAGATGGCTCTGAAGATATAGAAAACATCAAAGTAGTAACCCCCCAATCTTCTACTATTGAAAGCATTTTAAACATTTTGCTGAGATCTGATAACGAAATATCGGAGCTGAGTAGACATCCAATAAGAATCGTCACCGGTGGAATCATGATCAACAGAATAGCCCCATTAGTCTCGGATATCGTCAAGTCGGTCAACTCAGGCTCAGTTTATACCAACCAATCATTACTCCGTATATTAGTTCATTTATCAATATTCTTGAACACTGTAAACATAGAGCCATCAAACGCAAGTGATTTTACAAAACTATTATCCATATACGTCTCGAAATTAACTGACGATAGGCTATATGATTTGATACCTACATACTTATCATTTATTCCATCAGAGGCAGAGGCAAGTGAATGCTATTCTGACTTTCTTGTTAAAATTTCCGACAAAGATTTGAAATTGCAACAAATCAAGATTGCTAAAACCATTCCTTACTTCACCAGCCCAACTGACTCAACTGACATAAATGAAGAAAGATTAACAATTTTCTTGAGAAGAGCAGTGGAAAAGATTTTCAAGAAAACCGAAAGCCATTACAAAGTTTCCCTTAATCAGTTGGTTGAAATAAAAGATAAACCAGAAAGTATCGATGACATAGACAGAGAATTATACGAAAGTGTGGATTGGTTTATCGCCAATTCAATGTATGAAGATACAATTCTTGCATCGATCGTTATTATTAAAAGATTCTTACTCTGTGGTAAGTTAGCTGCATTGAAAGAATTTGCATACCAAAAAAACTTTAGACAAATTATTAATAGTTATGACAATGAGCTTGGCACGAGAAGTCTATTAACTGAAGGTAGATTCGAGTCCAATAAGAGAGAAAAATCTCCCTTGCCTCCAGTTTCAGACGAAGCAAAAGAGGAATTATTAAACTATGAATTACTAGTGAAAGGTTTAATATCCATCAATGAATGGAAGAAGTTCATCGAAGAGAATGCCAACGATGGAAAGCTTTCAAACTCCACCGACGTCGAGAACTCAATCGAAAAAACCACCAAACAAATATACAATTTGATCATGAGATGGTTTGTTAACTCCGACGATGATATATTGAAAGAACTAAGAAATCTTTATGTCCCATATCTTGTGATTGAGTTGCTCCAAATCTATGAATTTGCAAGATTCAACAATTGGGACTATATACAAAAGGCTTTTGATCTAATGAAACAAGTTGCGAATGAAGATGAGAACGACTTGTTGAACTGCTTTATCTCCAGTGGAAGATTAAAGGAGTTTTTAAACAAGTGTGGACAAGTTTCATTGGTAGCTAGTGAGAAAGGAATAGGAGGAATATTTGTATAGAGTTCATTGTACATAACATGTATATTATATAACTACAGAACCTCATAGTCTTCAGTCTTTGTTCGTTGTAAATTCTTCTTTTTCGAAATTAGTTTAATGAAGACGCTTTTTCGTATAATAAATCAACGACATTTGATAAGTTTTTCACCAAATCCAATGAAGCTTCATAAGTGGAATCTTTTCTTGGTTCATCATAAATAACTAACCATCCATTTCCTTGGTCCAAGACACCATAAAAGACTTTATCTAATATCATTTGAGATAATTTTCCTTCAACTTGTTGTAAATTTAAGCCAATAATCTTAGAAATATGAGATAATTCAACACAACTGTAAGATTCTATAATTTTTAACAAATTTTGTTCTAATAAATTGTCATACAAAGCATTAAAATGGTTTTTAATGATTGGATCAGACTTTAATTCAGTTGAATAAGTAATCAAAGCAGTTTCAAAGTCCTTTAATGATCTGTTAGAATAAGCTTTGGCAATAGCTTTCATAGCATCAATATCTCTTGATTGGAATTTCATGACATTTTTGTGACCCAAAATATTATTTATATCATCAACAAGATTCAACATTACTTTAGTTAACAACATATATTTCAAAACATCAATAGCTTTTGGATCATCTTGAGAATTAAATCCTTCAAAAGATTCATAGAAGTAAGAAAATGAAGTTTTATAGTCTCTTTCTTCAGCATTTAATATACCACTTTGACAATCAAGTTCAGCTTGTAAAATAGTTGGACAATAAATCGAATTGGCAGAAGTTCTTGCCCCAGTCAAAGCAGCTCTTGATTTTGGAATATTTCTTAAAGCATGGTAGATTTTGGATTCTAACAATTGTACCTCAACCAAAGAAGATTTATCATCTAATTTCTTATATTCTCTTAATAAATCAGTTATAATCTTTAAACTTTCTTGATAGCTACCATTTTTATATAATAAATCACTTAATTTCAACTGTAAAGATTGTCTTAAAAACGATAACTTACTGTCAACGGCCCACTCGATACTTTCTTTGGTGGAAGAGATTTGTAATTCAATAGTATTAGGAATATTATCGAAGTCTTCAATCAACGCTTTCACTATTTTAGCAGTCTTAGATTTAGCAAAGTTACCCAATACAACTCTAGATTCTGTAATCAACAGCTTCAACTTATCGGCTTGTTTTTGACTCTGATAGATTTTTCCCAACTCTAAGATACTGAATTCCTGTTCTTGAAGCACTTTATTACTTGGTTTGTCGTCATTGACTTTACCATTTATAATATCAAAGTATTTGGCTTCCGCTGCTTCATAGTTCCCATTACTGGCCAATTCTCTCGCCTCTACCAAACTTGCTGACATTTCTGATACTATTTCGTCCGATTATTTATTATCTGTTAACCACTAAACGTTTCCTCTTTTAGTTTGCTCAAAGTTTCGGTTCCTATACTTGTGGTTATGGATCTATCAACACTATTCTTTGCCATCAAAAGCGCGCGAAACTGCCACGACAAAAAGAATGAGAATAGTATGAGAATAACCAGCGTGGGAATTAGACTAGCATGCTATGGGCTCGGCAATGGGGCTAGGAGTGGTTTAAAGAGTGGAATGAAGTCCAGCAGGCCAATAAACGGTTTATGCGTACCGAGAATAGGGTTTAATACGCTTATTAGACGTTATTCTACCGAACCATTTAAGACCAGCTCTAAAGAACTACAAGAGAAAGCAAAGGTCGAAAAGCTCCCAAAGATGAAACAGTGGGCTTTATACTTTGAAAGCGACAAGTTCAAGAGATCCATGACCAAATATTACGTGGGAGGATTTGTGATTTGTTTGGCTATCTATTATTTCTACATGAGAGACATTTACTACGAAGAAAGACAAATCAAGAAGATTGAAAAAAAATTCAATAAAGATCCCAAATCGTTAACTGAGTATGAATATTTGAAATTAAAGTCCCGTAGGCGTGAAAAATTAAGACCTAAAGAAAGAAAAAAGTTTATGCTTTATCAATCTATGAGAAAAGAGTTTAGAAGAAAGCATTTACATGATGCCGATGCTGTTTTTAATCCATCTCCTCAAGAGCTTGAAATTTGGTATGAAAATTTGGTTGGTAAAAAACATGATCATAAGTCTGCCATGCAAGATTTGATTGATAAAGTCGAGGAAACCCCTGAAGATATAACTTATTCTAACCACGATAACCCAAATATTGCCAATGCCGAAGATACAACCGATTTTTTTGAACAAAAGGCTGCCGATTATGATAATGAAATCAAATGGGAAGAAAGAGCGATGCTTTTAGGTAAGAGAAGAAGATGGTTAATGAAACAGCTTTCGGGTGATGTGTTAGAAGTCGCTTGTGGTACCGGTAGAAACTTACCTTACTTTAGCCCCGAATTAGTCGATTCAATTACGTTTTTGGATTCTTCACAAAAAATGGTGGAAATAACCCAAAAGAAATTCAGAGAAAAGTACCCAAAGTTCAAAAAAGCTGCTTTTACGGTGGGAAAAGCAGAGGATTTAGTCAACTTAACCAAAGGTAATGATAATGTCAAATATGATACTATAATTGAAGCGTTTGGGTTATGCTCACACGAGGATCCCGTCAAAGCATTGCAAAATATGAATAAACTCTTAAGACCAGGTGGAAGAATTGTTTTATTGGAGCACGGAAGAAGCACCTGGAAGTTTATCAACAACCATTTAGATTTCAGATCGGAAAAGAGAATGAAAACTTGGGCTTGTAGATGGAACTTAGATATCGGAGAAATCGTCGACGAAGCAGGGTTGGATATAACGTACGAAAAAAGAGTCCATTTCGGATCCACTTGGTTGTTGGTGTGTAAGAAACCTGAGGATCCTATCAGAATGGAAGAGAAACCATTCTTAGATAAGCTTTTTGGAAGAGAAACCAAAACGATGGAAAAATAATGTATATAGAAAAGAAGTATATTCAAAGTACATAGAACTGTAAATATCAAAGATAAATACCTTCTTTGTCAGATTCGTTAGTCTCATTAGTCTCTGCTTCAACCTCCTCGTCAGGCTTTGCAATTAATCCTCTTTTGATGAGTTGTTCTACAACCAACCCGATACGTTGCTGCTGATTCTCCATCACTTCACTGTTTTCCAATATGGTTTCTGAATATAACCCAATATCATCTCTATTGCTTTCCACTGCTTCCAAGCTTTGTATCTCTTGTGTCAATTGCTCGTTGGTGGATTTCAACTTCAGCAAGGAGTTCTCCAACTGAAGCCTTAACGATACAATTGTATCATCGGGAAGCTCTTCAATTGCCTCTCTGAAATCATTAATATTAATAGGCTTTGTTTCGTATGACATAATGAGAAGTCTCAGTGAAAAATTATTTTGCAGTGAAGAGGAAAGATGAAACCGTTTTTTAGAGCTATTGGGACCATACGAAGATACTCGACGGTGCTGGAAATCCCCAGTATACATCCTCTACTCTTGAAAAGAGCAGAAGCCATGAAACAGGAGCTCAAAGACGTCGAAAAACAAATAAGTGATGGGGATTTCGATCAGGAAATCAACAAGAAGTTCTCTACATTATCGTATATCATCGAACACTACGACAATTATAAGCAAGATCTAGAGAATCTTGAGGATTTAAAAGCTATCGATGACCCAGAATTGGTAGAAGATGCCAAAGAAGAATTGAATAGTCTAGTTCCAGGACTTATTAGGTCGAGTCAGATTCTACAATCGAAGTTGTTACCTCCCATAAAGCATTCAGACAAAGCATGTATACTCGAATTAAGGCCTGGTGTAGGGGGGTCGGAGGCAGCGCTATTCACAAAAGATTTAAGCAATATGTATGCTTTGTTTGCTAATAACATGAAATGGAAGCACTCTGTCATCCTGGAGCAATTAACCAATAGTGGGTTTGTCAATGAAATCATTCTAAGTATAGACGAGCCCGGAGCATTTAATATATTAAGACACGAGAGTGGGATTCATCGAGTACAACGGATTCCCAGCACGGAAACCAAAGGAAGAATCCACACATCAACATCAGCCGTAGTTGTGTTGCCCAAAATGAGTTCGGGAGACGAGAAGTCCCTAGCAGAGGACGAAAGACAGTTCCAGCCCGGGGAAGTGAGAATAGACACCATGAGAGCAGGAGGGAAGGGAGGACAGCATGTCAACACCACCGATTCCGCAGTCAGATTGGTCCATATACCCACGGGAATCATGGTCATGCAACAGGATGAAAGGTCCCAGCCCAAGAACAAAGCCAAAGCATTCTCGATCTTAAGAGCTCGTTTAGCAGCTTTAGAGAGAGAAAAGGAAATCGCCGCCCAAAAGAAGTTAAGAACTGACCAAGTAACTACCATCGATCGTTCCGATAAAATCAGAACCTACAACTACCCTCAGAACAGAGTAACAGACCATAGGTGCAACTACTCGCTCCACGACGTAGAAGGGTGTATGCAAGGGCATAGGCTTGGAGATTTGATTGAAAAGGTCGAAGAGTCGGAGTTCGAAGAAAGATTACAAGAGTTGATTCTGAGCGATAAACTAGACTAGAATAGTGTAAATAGACCGAAAGACGTTTATCTATAGTGTCTCTAGCCCCTATAGCCCCCGTCCCTCATAAAATTTATTTACTTTGCCATTAAGGGTCCCGTATACTATATAAATAATTTCTCGAGTTTTTGTTACACAAAACCGATTTCAGCGAAGAATTTCACAGCGAGCATCGAACAAAAGATCAATAGACCAGGACCATAGAACAACGCGTTCAGAAGAAACAGACTACAGTCACCTGTAAGACGACCAGCGACCAGAATCTCGACAGGAGCCAGAAGATAGTAAGAAGAAATTGTTACAGGTAATAGTTTCGGAGCAAGAACCAGAATAATCACAAGGGAAGTGCCCGTAGTATAAAGATACAAGTCAAGGCTGTATTCTAGAAGACACTGGGATACTAGATCAACGATACCAGGGGAGTTAAAAGGTACCAACACGAACACAGCAAGGCCATATCATTAGCACACCTTTCGCTAGCAAAGAACACCGCTCCTTGAACAAACCAACCAACAGTAGGACCACTACCCGCTTCATTCGCTATAATGTTTCCAAGTATAATACCGATTTTGGCATTTTTTTTGCTTTTCCACAATGTATATAGTATTGGTATGTTTATTGACCCTGTATTGAAAGGAGACCAGTCGAAAATATCGGGACTAGGCAATTTGAAACATTGTTTGAGTTATCGAACCAATAATAACGAGTTAATCATGATTAAAGTTACTGCTGGTGGTAAAACAACTTCTCAACAATTGGATTTGAAAGTTTTTGATTCTGAAAATAATTTATTAAGAATTTCAAGTGATCTTTCTGATGAGGTTACTTTGATATTGAAGAATTTGAATGATCCTTTACAACAAAAGTCAACCAGATCCAATATAATCGATAGGCTTTCGAACTTCGGCTCCAAGGACCCTGAAAAGTTGAATGCTTTATTGAATAATGATAAAGGAAAGAATTTGATTTATGTTTGTTTTGATAACTTATATAGTGATAAATCCTGGTCTTTCAAGCCTACGGTCAAAGAAGTTGATTTATCGGTGAACTTAAGAGATATTTCTTCAATGAAATCAACAGATTATAATTTATACTCAAAGTATTTCAATAAATTCATTTCAAATGACGATCACAAAATAATGGATATGAATGAAGATGATTTCGACAACGAAATTCAGGTGATTGAAAATGAGTTGAATAATGTCATTGAAAACCTACAAAATTCAGAATTACTTCTAAAGAATGTTTTACAACAAGAATCCAAATTGAGAGATGTAAACGAAGAGATTTATAGTGCTTATACTTTTTCTTCCATTATAATCCTTCTGGTGATTGGTGGGTTTGGAATTTTCCATACTTATTACTTAAAAAGTTATTTATCAAAGAAAATCACTTAAAACGTTCTCAAACTTAAACTTTTATTAATATATAACATATTTTTCTATGTCTACATCTATATATTCCCTCTCATCTTTTCATTCGTGATTATATCTTGACAAATACTTTCCATGGCTTCTTTTTCAATGATTTTACCAACATTCCCAAACTGTAAACTGGCTTGGTATCCCATTATAATCCTCTGTTCTGTTATACCCAATTCACCGAAACTTAACGACTTTATAACATTGTAATATCTAGTAATGTTTTCTCTTACTGTATTGGTAATCTTATCATTTTTATCACTGTATATTTCCCAGGAACTTTCTTCTTCCAATCTAGTAATTGATACCGATCCTTGGCCGGGATTATAGTTACCTCTTGAATCAATGGTAGATTGTAACTTGTTGTTAGCATTATGTTTGTTTACTCCACTGTTCGTCTTACTTAACCAGACGTATCCATTAACTCCTAATATAACACTGACGTCTCCTGGCAAATCGTGGGAATGGTTTTTTGACTTTATTATCAAACTTGAAGGAACTTGCAAATATATCCCGTTCCTCAATTTACCATATTTTAAAGATCTTGTATGTAAAGAGGCAGAACCATTACTAAAAACACTCTGAACTTCGGCATTCAAAAGATCACCTTCTTTTAAAAAGTTCCTCATTTGCAATTCATCACTTTCTGACTTTCTTCTTAAAACACCTCCTGGTAAATTCACTGATCCCAACATCAAAACCGCATCCTGTTTAGCACCAATATCAACTTTCCATCTTTTGTTTCCAACCTCGGTGATTCTCCCAAGCACATGGTCTCCTGTTTCTGGCTGATATTTCCCTCTCAACGGAATCACACTCAACAACCTATTAACTCTTGAAACGTTTCCTGCTACCGACGAATATGTATTGTCATTCAAAAAGTAAGTTCCATGCCCCTTCATCCAAACTGGGTCGTCTGTCACCAACTCTCCAGGAGTCACTATCGCATTACTGGCTTGTTCTTCATCAGAAATGTCCATATCCGAGTCGATGTCGTTGTCCACCTTAGTGGGCTTGCTTATGCTTATAATGTCTGCTACTTCCATTGAATTCTGTAGATGCTCATCGCGCGCTCTCATCTTTTTCAGTTGATGCTTAGACTACTAAGACACAGATTTGTAACATATAATCCTCGGAGCAGATTAGTGAGACATTTCCACAGACAAAATAAAACAGACAGAAGAGGATTTATGATGAGTAAATTTGGCCCACCGATCAACCGTTCGATGAGAGTCTTGGACCGGTCTTTTTTCAGCAAAGACATCGAACTTTTGGTGTTATTATTCCCTGATCCAAGTAAGTTGGGGAAATTTGTCAAAGAATGCAAACAGGATGTGTTGTATTTGCCCTCAGTGAAGCATATAGTCGATGTGGGGCCTATGAAAGGGGTGCTTTTGAGGGAGTCAATCAGCGATATAGATACTTATTTTGAACAGTTGACAGCAAATACTCAAAGATTGGTCAAGGAATTCGACTTAAAAGTGGATCGCTATACGTATAAGTTGGACTATGACTTTTGGAAAGCGGATGATATATTGAGGGCCGTATTACCGGAAGATTTGATCGATGAAATTCCTACTGGTTTCGCCCAAGCAGGCCATGTAGCCCACGTCAATTTGAGAGAAGAATTCAAACCTTATGGTAAATTAATAGGACAAGTGGTCTTGGATAAAAACTCAAAGGTCGAAACTGTCGTAGATAAACTTGATTCCATCGATACGAAGTTTAGAACGTTTGAAATGCAGGTTTTGGCTGGTAAAAACGATTTGCTCGTAGAACAAAGTGAAAGTGGATGTAAATTTAAGTTTGATTTCAGTAAAGTATACTGGAACTCTCGTCTTAATTCCGAGCATGAAAGATTAATCAATATATTCAATTCCAACGAAGTTGTAGGTGATGTGTTTGCTGGTGTTGGTCCATTTGCTGTACCTGCTGGAAAGAAAAAAGTTTTTGTTTTAGCCAACGACTTGAACCCGGAATCCTACAAATACTTGGAGGAAAACATCGAAGGAAACAAAATAGGTAACTTTGTGAAGAGCTTCAATTTGGATGGAAGAGATTTCATCAAACAATCCCCTAAACTCTTGTTGGACTGGGCCAATTCAGTGAAGGAAGTCAAAGAAAAAAGATTAGTTAAAAAAAGAAAACACCTGGAAAACCAACCGGCCGTGTACGACGAAAAAACATATTTGATTCCAAAATATATCACCCATTACGTAATGAACTTGCCTGCATTAGCCATCACATTCTTGGACGAGTACATTGGTTTATACAGTGACCCTGAAGTAGAAGCTGCCATTAAGAATATCCCTGATTTCAAACTCCCCACCATTCATGTGCATTGCTTTGAAAAGTTTTCGCCCCAAGAACCAGAACCGTCAATGGAAGAGTTGCACTCGAGAGTCCATAAAAGAATTACAGACATGATTGATTGTGAAGTTCCAATCGACCAGTTCCACTTCCATTTGGTAAGAAAAGTCGCTCCTACCAAGCCAATGTTTTGTGTATCATTCACCTTACCAGAACAAGTGGCGTTTAGAAAGTATTAGACTACCCTGTAAATATATAATTGTTGTGAGTTTCACCTCTTTGTGTTTCGCAGCAATTTTTGGCTGCGAAATTTAGAGCACAAACTATAGTAATATCATAATGCTGACAATTGTTTCGGACGAAGACTTGGATTACAGCCAGTTGGCTGAGTCCTACATGGGAGTGTTCGACACCCAGTCTTTTTATCAGTTTTTAAATAACACCCAAACCGGCTTTGCCCACAATTCATCGGGAACGGAGTTGTCTCTCTTATTGAAGACAATTGGTACTTCGTTGGTACTATGTATTGTACAATTAACCATCTTTTGCTTTCTAAGAAACATATTCAAGTCATTATATCAGCCGAGATGTTCGAATGTACCTTCCAACGAAAGAATTGAGCCATTACCAAGGGGGTTTCTTAACTGGATATATCCCACCCTATCTTACAGCATCCATTATTATATGTCTTTGGGACTCGATGCCTATTTCTTTTTACGTTACATCAATATATTGATGTTGTTTTTTCTCGTGGTGGGTAGCTTAAACACTATGGTTTTGATTCCGATTAATATTGCTGGAAGTAATAACGAATTCGCTGCTACTGGATTAGATAAATTCAGTCTATCGAATATTTCTGCATCCAAAGTGAATTACTTGAATGCACACTTTGTCATGAGTTTGGTAACTATCATTTTCTTCCATTGGCTAATAGTATATGAGATGGAAAGCATGGCAAAGATCAAACAAAGCTATTTATTGTCCTCAAAGCACAGAAATTCCACCATTGCAAAGACCGTCCTACTCACAAATGTTCCAGATTCACTACTTGATTATGAAGCCCTTATAAAGGCATTCAGCATAATTCCTGGTGGAATCAGCCATATTTGGTTCGTTGAAGATTTCGGAAAAATGCAACACTACGTAAGCAAAGCAAAACAAGCATTGCAATATTTAGAAGAAGGAGAGATCACTTTTATCAAAAAGTATCATAACCATTATAGGGAATATGTGTACAACAACAGTTTGTTCGAAACTTTGAAATGCAAGGCATACTTCTATCCACCAATAGAGTTTCAAATCACATTGCCATTTGATGTGGTGTTTGAAATTAGTCTAAACGGGTGGTTAAGGGCATTTGCTCTACAACCAAGGGTTGACCAAATAAGTTGGGCCATTTTCAAGCTAAAACAATACAAAATTGCAGTTGAACGAGAAAAGCTACGGTTAAGCTCCGGGTCACTAAGGAAATACAACACTATTTTCATCCAATTCAAAACCCAAGAAGGTGCTTATATGGCACAACAGTGTCTATTGTTCGAAAAACAAGGGTTCATGGACAATAAGTTGATTTCTGTCCACCCTAGAGATATCCAATGGCTAAACTTGGCTGCAAAAAACTCTTCCAGCCAGTTGGTCAAAGGCTATTTCGTCACTGTCGCCACTATATTATTGATAATCTTATACGTGATTCCAGTTTCATTCATCTGTATAATTTCCCAAATCCCTTTGCTAACAAAATTGTTACCTTTCTTGAAATGGATATACGGCTTGCCCGAAGAGGTGAAAGATATAATCTCAAGCGTACTTCCATCGATTCTACTATCGTTTTTAACCGAGCTGATGTTAATTGTTTTCAGATTCTTGACCAGGCATAAGGGGAAACTTACAGGCGCCGAAATCGAAGCCGACTTACATAGTTGGTACTTTGGGTTTCTATTTGTGCAACAATTCTTGGTGGTTGCTATCCTGTCTGGATTAACGGTGATATTCAAACAAGTCGTCGACCACCCGACATCGATCCCCGTGCTACTTGCCACAAATATCCCCAAATCTGCCATTTTCTTCTTCCAGTTCATCACCGTGAAAGCATTGACCTTTTGTGGTAACAACTTCTTGAAGATCGATCAACTATTTCTTCGCAACACTTGGTATAGGTTTACAGATACAACCCCTAGAACTAAATTCAATAGGCTAACAGGGTTGGTAAGGATAAAATGGGGCACTGTTTATCCCACCTATTCTGTTTACGCATGCATTGGGTTGACATACACCATAATATCACCCATGATGTCGTTCTTCATAATATTCATCTTATCTCTTGTTATATTGTATTACAGATACTCCTTGAGATTCATTTATAGTCATATAAACGAGTCGGAGACAAATGGGAGACTATATCCATATGCTTTACTACATCTTTATTGGGGGATCTACTGCTTGGAATGCAGTCTAATAGGGATTTTTCTATTACTGAAGAATGAAGTGGGTGTTTACCCTCTAAGAGTACAGGGCTGGATAATGTGTATAATCCTAATGATGACAATATTTGGGAATATCACAATTTACAGGAGGTACTCTAAGTATTTTCATTTGTTGCCGCTTATTCATAACAAGTCTGGTTCTGGAAACTACGAAGAAGAGGAAGAAAATCCCTCTTTATCAAGAAATCCTGCTTACCACCTGAATTACCAGATGTTGTATTTGCACCCAGCATTCAAGTATGAAATCCCTAAAATATGGTTACCATTTGATTCTTTAAGAGTGGCAGAAGGGGAAGTTTTTCGAATAAAGGAGGAAGGAGTGGACTGTATCGCTACAAACAGTGCAACTATATCCTTCAGCTTATTTAGGAAACTTACAGATATCGTAGTAACAGGAGCACCGCCTGATTTCAAATGAACTAATAATACATCATATAAAATACAAACAAAGCATAGAAAAGAGAATCTATAAATCAGGCAAGTCATTGGCAACTGTGATACCGGTGTTACTAAAGTTATCACCTGGAACCTTTGCACTGTCAATATCACCGTTCCAGCAGTATTCTTGGAAGCACTTTTGACACTGTTCGGTTTGTTCAATTCCTTGTCTTTCTTGGGTTCTTCTGATAATTGCACAAGAGACACAAGTTTTCCATTCCTCATCTAAAGTCAGGTTCAATCTGGTGGAAACTTCAAACCCATTGGTAACCATACCATACTTCTCTTCATGGTTATACGTCAACTTGTATGTGGAAGTATTTGTCCAAGTAGAGAACGGTCTGTTGGCCATGTAAACGATTAATGGAGGAATATAGCCATCACTTTGATCCAAAGTAGTTAAATTTCTGGAATCACAACCAAAGAAGGCTGGTTTGGCAGTTAAATTCAAGTTACGGAAAGTGGTTTCGTCTGGAACATATGGGAAAGCAGTACCGTTTCCTTGCTGGGTGAATTGTCTGCCATAAGTTTTGGCCATAGCAGCCCCATTTGGCCAATTTTGATCCGTGTCAGCAGAATTATCGAAACCAAAGATAACGTCAACACCTCTATCTTTCTGAATTAAAGACTGAAATGGAATATTTTGACCGTCTTCCCCACCATCCACTAAATACAAAGTATCGTCATCGGAAATGTGTCTACTGGTACCAGCACTCGTTTTTTTGAATGGATTTGGATTATATAAGGCAACGTCTACATTTACAGTCAATTCAGCTGCGTTTATAAGACCAAATATTGGCAGCAAGGCATTTTGAATAGCAGTCGGCAAAACATCCTTTTCCAATCCAATAACTATTTCGTTATATATCGAGGAGGATGTACCCACAAAGAACCCGACATTGTCAAAACCTGAATAACATTGATCAACAGGTTTACCACCAGAGAAGGTGGTACCAAGATATGTTGTATCAACAAATTGGTAAACGGAAGGATCCCAACTACCAAATTCAAAAGGATTCATTTCGTAGTTAGTGGAATTATAGTTGAGAGCTATAGTTCCTGGTCTTCTACCATCAGATATAAGTATTGGCATTGGCATTTGATGGTTTTTGAATAAGTCTACATCTTGGATATCCGACCATACTATAGCATCACCAAAATCAGGACTATCTGAAAATAATTGAACCGATAAAGCTCTCCCCCAAATATCAGTGACCGAAAGTTCATAACCAGCCCCAAGTTTATCTAATAAATCACTATAAATCTCAAGATAATAATTAGCAGTATCTAAAACGTCCCAACCACCAGGATCGATCAAAGAATTTTGAAAATTCCAAAGCTTATCCTGGTTGATTATGTCATTAATAGACATATAGTTATGCATCGAAACCGACCCAACTAACCAAGAACCACCTGATATACCACTTAAATAAGTGGCACTTTGCAATAAACCACCCAAACCATACTCATTGGCCGCATCAAATCTCTCATCCAAGCCTAACATCATACCTGCACCACTAAGTAAAGCCCTATAACCACCTCCACTGAATCCGAGTCCGATTTTTATAGTATCATCGACCTTACCCATGAAATCATCAACATCAAAGTCAGTCAAGTTAGAAGATTTCAAAAAGCTGGTGATTTTCTCTTTAGTTACCGGGTTTCTTTCTTTTAACCAGTTCGACTCATCTTCACCTAAACCAGAGGCACTTCTAACAAGATCTTTGTCGGGACATTGTACTATCCCTGGGCCGTAACTATCAGAGGGAGAACGAGCCACTGATAATAATGTATAAAATAACAATAAAATGAGCTTCATTGGAGTGTTTTTGTCCTGGGAATTCCAAGTTTTGATTACAAACTAAATAAATGTTGATAACAGAACTGCCTTTATTTATAGACTTGAGTTATTTATTTTGTAACCCATGCTCCCTAATAACTGTACTGCAAACCAGGAAATTATATCCTAATTAACCAAAATCTGCGTTTCTCATCGTATTTTGACTTTAAGGTTCTGCAATACAAATAATTCTTCCTAAATGCTATTGTTCCAACCATAAACAGATGAGTAGGAGCTCGAAATTGGCTCTATATGAAGTTCTTATTTAGTCTTTTTTGCAGCAAGTTGCGGACGACATTCAAACTGATAACACGAGAAGACAACAACACCACCGTTTTCAATATTCAACGATTGGAATCAAGGGATAACAGCAACACGGTATTATAGTCACACCAGATATTCCATGTCACCAGACTTTCAGGCCAAATCATACCAATTTCATGCCAAATACAGCGTGAATGTTTAGAATCGATGTCCGAGGTGGATATGTAAAATGTCGCAAAATCCTAATAAGGTTTTGACACTTTTTAGTCTCGAAATGCATAATTTGGATAAGGTTTCAGCAATTCTTGTTATAATGTGATAATAGCATCAATAACGCAAATACAACAATAGTGCTCAAGAATTTAAACATTTATTTTAAACACATTTATTGTCATGTATCTTTGCCGTACTGATTTAACAACCGTTTTTTGATTCTCAATCTTCTAAGCATTTCAAACCACAGGAGAAGTGCATTATTTTTCCTAAATTTCATTAATTTCTTTTGTTGTTTTGTTTTGAAGTCAAACCAGAATCGTTTCGCTGCATTTACTTGCTCGTCTAAAACTATGACACCTTGTTTGAGTGGTGTGGCATATCCTAATTTATTGAAGCGAAATCCTACCACTACCGGTACGAACTGTATTGAACTATTTGACTTGTGTTTCAAGATTTGTTCAATATCTGATAATTTTAGCCAGCTGCAATCATCAGGTATCATTGTATCTCTGTATATTTCAATATTCCCAAACCTGTTTCGGGGCAATCGTTTGTTTTCCACCTTTAATTTTAGAAACAGACATGTTTGTATAAACGAATAAAGTTTCACATTGTTTAAATCAGGCTGATCATTTCTGATATTGTTTTCATACTGTATTTTTCCGTGGTTAGTCCTCGGGATTAAGCTCTTGGTGGTTTTGATAAACTTATCAATTTCATCTGGTTTGACAGACCTGCCTAAAAACTTCCATTGCTGCACCGACTTTCCCACTACTATCGATTCTCGAAAATACACAGAATGAACTTTGTTGTCTATAGTGATTTTGGTAATAGGCGTGGCCTGTTTATCTATTACCTCATCATGTCTTAGGCTTGCGTGGGTGACAAAATTTGGGTTTCGTTTAACGGCGGACCTGGTTTTGGGAATTTCAAAGTTGTTTAGACCTAACCATCTTAGACTATCTAGCTCCAAGTGGTAACTATCATCTTTTAATCCCTCGTTCAAATATCTAATGATCGACTGGAATAACAAAAGCGACCTGCCCGACTCCGTTCGGAGATCAATTCTTTTGAACCACCTGTAACTAATACTCTTCATGTACCTCGAACTTACGTCTACGATGAAATTGTTGTTGTCAAGACTAACAACATATTGCATGATCATTTCGTTAAACTGGTCTTGTATAGGATAATAAATGGGCACAAATGCTTTTAGAGACATCAGATGTCGGTCGACCCTGGTTATTCTTTTGTCTTCATCGTGAAAAGTGCATGTCTCTATTATCAAAATTTCATCCGAGTTTATAGGATTAATCAATTCTGTCCAAAAATATGGGTATAGTAAATCGAAATCTTTGTTTCTTTCCAATTTTAGCTTGTCCAATTTGGGTTGCGGTTTCTTGTAGTTAGAAGGTAAAACAGGGATAGAAAATACAATTCTTGCTTCGAAACCTAACGACCTCAATAAGCCTGTGAATAATTGGGCACCAAAGTCTCTATTATGTTGGAATTTCTTGATGATTGAAAGCGCTTCCTTGAGGGTATTGAACTTAGGCGAATTCTGGATAAAATAGTCTTTGTGGTTGCTATTTTTGGGCAAATAGCCTAGGATTCTTAAACCATTACAAGTTATTTTGAAGTTGAGTCTGAACCACTTTATCAAATACTTGACAATGTATATTAATTGCACATCACTGTCTTTTGCATTTTTGTTGATGGATTTCTTCAACTTCTTAACTCTCTTAATAACATCGTCGGGTAGTAGTTTTTTTAAGGCTTTCAAGACCAATTTGTTGTTCATTAATTTATTTCTTAGATGGGCATGCAATATATATGATACCAACCCAAGATTATGGATTGAGGTCTTTATTCTTTTATTTTCTATGATCTGTTGTCTCTTAATCTTATTATCACTAATAGGGATCTTTATAGTATCATCCAAAGACTCACCAGGCACAGAGCCTACGTTAATAAGGTCTTCCCATTCGTCAGAATCGCTATCCAAAGAATCATCATACTTTTCAAGCTGAAGTGAAAAATCCAATTTTCTACGTTTTGAATCGGGTCCTAGCTCCCCTGACTCGATGCCGGAGTCAGACCCATTGCTAGAAGAGCCAGAATCATCATATTCAGAGTCGGAAAGTTCTGAAGTAGGGAATATCTGAAGTTTTTCATCTTCGGAATCAGAATCTACAAACAAACTCATAAAGATTCGCAATGAGCATCGTATAACTTATATTGATCTATAGAACATTAAAACATAAATTCATATCAGGTATCATGAATGGCACTGCTTATATCATCCCATTCTTGCATCAAGAGATATTGACTTGTCAGGGAAGGCAAACGATCATGGCCATAAACAGTCAATTGATTGAATTTGGCAATTGTATTATAAGTATTGATAATTTTGTAGTCATCACCTTCACCAGGGGCCAAACTTTCTGATTTATTAAGCACATAGCCATCATACTTGGAAATATCGATTTTCTTACCCATAAACTTGCAACCTCTGAAAAAACAGACTTCAGCAGCTCCTTCGGTGTACTTTGAAGGCGTGAAATAATCACTGGTTTTAGCTTCTCCCGTATAATGGATTTGACACGGCACTACATGAGCTTCCAATTGTGGAGCGTCACTTATAAGCACTTTATCCATAGTAAAGAATCTATGCAAAGAATTCCAATACTCGTACACGTAAATATTCACACGCGTCATCACATGTGTCATCACGTGAACATGTCGATGTGTCGTGTAGCTTTTACAATTTAAAGTTAAAGTTTATGATCAAACTCTAATTATTAGGGCCAAAATTCCGTTATCAGCTTCAGTCGGTAGATAATGCTAATATTACAAGTCTCTACACCCACTATGCCTTAAGTCCCGCCAAGTTTCGCCTACTTGTAATTGACTCTTATCTATTAGCTGCATATGCCTCTGCTGCGTCCTGCCGGTTTTTCTTTTTTGTGCATTCGGCGTCTCCGATTTGTTATCAGTATATATAACGGAATTTGGATCTTGGATACAATAGAACCACCGCATTTGGGGATACAGTTATCTACATACCCTTACAGATAAAGAGAAAATTTCTAAATTATCAAGTCAATATGCCAACTGCTATCAAATCCAATCCATTAAAAATCGTTGATGTGAGTACTGTTGATCAACAAACAGGAGAGCAGATGTTTAATGCTGCAAACACTCAAGGTTTTTTATTCATCGAGGGACATGAATTTGAAAAGTCTGAGGTTGAAGAGTTATTTCTGCTTAGTAAAGATTTTTTTGAATTGCCTGAAAGTTACAAGCGTAAATATTTAATCGATCAAACTAATCATGGTTACACTAATTACAATGGAGAAAACTTGGACCCAAAGTTGCAAAAAAAGGGAGATCCTAAAGAAGCAATGAATTTTGCCCAATTAAATTTATTGAATGGTGATGCTGTAAAGGATTATCCAAGCTGGTTTAAAGAAGAACCTGAAAGAGAACAGATTATCAGAAATACCATTGTCAAGTTAAGCAAATTAAACTTAAGAATCTTGAAGCTTTTGGCTATCGGTTTAAATATCGATGATTCTGAAATTAAGGGATCTGAGTGGTTTGATGATAAATATAAACCTGATAAACCAAGTGGTACTACCTTTAGATTATTACATTATCCCGGTCAAAAGAAGTTCGACCCTGAATCAGAAATCAGAGCCGGTGCTCATACAGATTATGGATCTATAACCTTATTATTTCAACAAGAAAACCAAGAAGGTTTAGAAATTCATTCTCCTGTTAGTAAATCTTGGGAAGCAGTTCCATTTGTCCCAAACGACGAATTGAAATTTCCAGGAAAAGCACCTCCAATTATCGTTAACATTGCAGACTTGTTAAGTTACTGGACTGCTGGTTTATTAAAATCTACTATTCATAGAGTCAGATTTCCAGCCCTGGTTCAAAGTACAGGCCAAGATCGTTACTCGATTGTTTATTTCAGCCACCCTAATGATGATACTAAATTGGAACCAGTGCCCAGTGATAAAACTAGAGAAATCAAAAATAGAGGTGCCAATAACGCAAAGGAAATCATTACTGCTAGGCAACATTTGGATAAAAGGCTTGCTTCTACCTATAATTGGATTTATTGAGATTGGGACTTTATCTATTTTGCGTTTTTACTTTCTTATTTATTATATTTGTACGTCTTTTCCTTATTATAACTTTTATCAACCTCTAAACACTATTTTATTACATTATTCTCTATCCTTCATCTCCAATTGCAAAATCACGCTTGGCTGATATTCCATTCCACTTAATGCAAGCGATGCGCAATGGTTGCAACTTTGTTCCTGATTAGGATGTTTGATGCGAATTCCTAGTTGTGATTGTACAAGGGATAGAACAACAACAAAAGATGACATCTCCAGTCCTTATGAGATCACCAATCTTACGAGGAGATGAAAGTCATATTGATAGCCAGTTAGTAACTGATGCGAATGAAATCATCGAAGTCATCCATGAAAGAGAAGCTAGAAATTTCAGAATAGGAATTGGGCTTATCCTTATTGCTGTTTTTACGTGGATTGTTGGTTTAGAACTAGTTAATGCCGTTTTGAAAGACGATTCCTACCAAAAGCCTATTTTGTTTGCTTGCATAACAGGATCTTGTTTTACTTTAAACTTAATCCCTGATATAATTTCGTTCTTCAAACCAAGACCAAAAACTCCCATGGAGAAATATGATAATGATCCAGTTCCCTTAAATAAATTTGAAACATTCACCTTGAGTTTCCAAATAGCTATAATTTATGCTCTCTATAATATAGCTGCTTTAACTGGTTTGAAATATACTTCTGCTTCAAATCAAACTGTTTTATCTTCCACCACATCAATTTTTACATTGTTTATTGGGGCTTTTTTGAACACAGATTCTTTCACCTTGAAGAAAATTGTCTGTACAGTTGTTAGTTTTGCAGGGGTTTTATTAGTGAATTTTAGTGAAAATAAATCACATAGTGCCGATAATGATAATAAGTTTATTCCTAAAAATCCAAAATTAGGTAATGCGTTAACATTATTCGGGGCCTTAATGTATGCCTTTTATCTAATTATAATGAAAGTGAAAATTGGGAATGCAAACCGTTCCACAAATGAAACTCGATTATTTGGATTTGTAGGTTTAATTACTATTGTTTTGTCTCCACTTTTATTATTCACTGCTGACTATTTTGAGTATGAAAAGTTTGAATTCCCACCTCCAAAGATGTCAATATTATACCTGGTATTGATTAATGGGGTGTTTTCATACATCAGTGACTTCACTACCATTCTAGCCCTGTTATTGACCAGTCCATTGATTACATCCTTGTCATTAACAAGTTCAATTCCAATAACCATCTTCATCGATTATATTATATTATATATGACAGGTAGTACAGGTAGTACATCGCAGAACTCGCTTGTGTATTTATTGGGAATTATTAGCATTTTGACATCTGTTATATTGATTAATCTTAATTCTAGCACCGAATTAGAATTGATCGAACAAAGTATCGATAAAACATTAGACGAAGCCATTAGAACTGATGAAGTATTATCACCAGTGTTATCGCCCATGTTGGATGCAAGGCCACATTCCAACTTCAGCTCCCCATTACTTACTATTAGAAGAGAACCAGTCAAACAACCTTCCAAACTTAACTTGGAAGGGGAGGAGCTTATCAACAGAAACCATACTGCCTTCTATACTGTGGACCAATCAACAGATAAACCCAACATCTTGGTTTACGGAGGTAATAACCATATTTATCACGTCAAACATGTAGACGAGACAGAAAATCGGTCTTTATAGAGAATCTCACGCCAGCCCTTAATGAAAATCAGTACAATACCACAGTACTTGTCCCAGAATGAATACATTGGTTAACCAGTGACTAAACATATCCAGTAGAACAACCAGAATGGCTGGAAAGTTCATAGAAATTCGGCCAATAATAACTTTGGTCTCAGAATTACATGGTCTCACGACAATTCAAGCTTTCATTACTTCTTTGACTCTCCCTTACCGCATTCCTACAAATCTCGATTGTTGCAAAATCATAAGCATGTCAAAACTTTCACAGCGCGAAGTCTCCACAAGATCCATAATTTCAACATTTATAGGCTAATAAGTGGTAGAATTCCAGGCTGCGTGGTCTACAACAAACTACAAGAAACATACACGAGTAGCACAATTAGCAATAATGGAGACATTAGAAGTTCATTCGAAGGATTTTTTGATCAAATGGGTCAACGTGCCTGATAATTCCATGATTGATTGGCAAGTCAAACCCTTGAAGAAGTCTATTAATTTCGCTATTTACAAGAAGAAAGAGGTCATTGACGAGAATGTTTTGGACGAAAGAACCCTTAATGGTAATAGTGGTAACAATTCATCTTCTACCGTCAATTCCACCGCTTCTACGGGTCCTCATAGACACAGATCTAGTTCTGTTTCTTCTGTCAACAGAATTACTGAATCTTTCTATAAAACAAAGTCAAGGTCGGCCACTTTGAATTCCAATATCAATAACGGTGACTTAGACTTGATTAAAGACTATAATAAATTGATTTCCAATGAGTTGGTTCGTGGGAAGTTGGACGTTCCTAAAGCTGGTGTTTATGCCTTCATTTTTGATAATTCTTTTTCAAAAACTATTGGTAAAAAGATTCTTTTCAGCTCCAAAATTATATCCAAGGAACCTCAAAGACTATTCCAGCCTACCAACCTTGAGAATCCGCCTTCTATTCAATCTGCTTTGACCGATTCCAGTGGTATAAATGGAAAATCTAGTGGATTATCAAATGGAACTAACATCATGAGACCCAAAAACGGTGAATTACTACAAAGTATCTTATTGAAAAAGAGAAGAAAGAAGTTGCAAGGTTTTGTCAAGAGGTATTTCGTTTTAAATATGAAATACGGGACCTTATCATATTTTAGAGTAAATGATAGTAAGTTAAGGGGCCAAATGCCTATTACTCAATCAATCATTAGTGCTAATGTGAGAAGATTGGAGATCATTATTGACTCTGGGATGGAAATTTGGGATTTAAAAGCCTTGAACAAGAGTGACTTTGATATTTGGGTTGAAACTTTCAACAACATCAAGAAGAGCTATTACAAGGAAAGCGATGAAGTCACTTTCCATAAAGAACTTGGTAATGAAGATGAACTTCATCGTACTTTTAGCAATGCTAATGCTTTACATTCTGTTATTCAAGATGATTTAAACTTGATTAAATTTAAGCTAGGAAAATTGTCTGAATCAGCCGACCCAGAAACTAGATCCGAGCTTCATGATATCACCGACGATGTCGACAATTTGATTAGTAAAATGAATTCTAACACCATCAATTCAAAGAATCATGACGTGTTTTCAGTGTTCTCGAATAACGAATTTTATGATGCTAATGAGTATTTCGAGACTGGTGTTGTAGAGTTACCTGATGAAGATGATTTCGATGATCACTTTGAAGAGGAAGACGACTCGTCTGAATTTGATAGTGATGAAGAGCTTGTGGAACCAGATAATGATCGTGAGCTTGGGATTATTAAAGAAGATGATTCATTCACTAGCGTATCGGAGGATGTGATTGAAAAGAAAGAAAGCATCATAGCAGACGATAAGGACAACGACAATAACTTGAACCCATTGCCATTAGATCCAGTAAAGAGATCAGTATTAATCCCCGAGTGGAATCACCCCCCAACAAGTATATTGTCATTCTTTCGTAAGAATGTTGGTAAAGATTTAACATCTATCTCAATGCCAGTTGATATGAACGAACCTGTCACGATATTACAGAAGTATGCTGAATTATTAGAATATTGTGATTTAATAGACAATGCTTTGGAAGTTGTTGATAACCAAAAATCGGGTGAAAAGATCTTGAGAATCGCCGCATTTGCTGTCAGTGGTTTATCGTCAGTTAGAGAAAAGGAAAGAAATGTCAGAAAGCCTTTTAATCCATTATTAGGTGAAACTTTTGAATTAATAAGAGAGGATAAAGGAATCAGATTAATTAGTGAAAAAGTCAGCCATAGACCCCCAGTATTTGCAACTTTTGTTGAAGCAAATGACTGGACTTTAAGCTTCAGTTTATCACCTTCGCAGAAATTCTGGGGTAAAACGGCTGAGATTAACAATAAGGGTAACTTGAAGTTGACCATCAAGTCTACCGGAGAAGTCTATCAATGGACACAACCCACTTCAATGTTGAAAAACATAATTGCCGGAGAAAAATACAGTGAACCAACAGGTGTAATGACAATTAAATCATCTACTGGTGAAAAAGCTGTTGTGGAGTTTGCTAAAGGTGGTATGTTTAGTGGAAGGTCCGAGGAATTAACTATCAGCGCTTTTGATTCCCACAAGAAACCGTTCACCTACTCCGTATTTGGTAAATGGACAGATTCCTTGACTTTGAAGACCAACTCCACTGAAAAAGTGATCTGGGAAAGTGGTGAATTAGTCCCCAACCCTAAAAAGAGATTTGGTTTCACCAAGTTCGCAGCCGAGTTGGTGGAAATCACCGACATTGAAAAGGGTAAATTGGCACCAACTGACTCAAGATTAAGGCCCGATCTTAATGCCTATTTGAAAGTCCAAATCGACAAAGCGGAAGATCTCAAAAATCAATTGGAAGAGAACCAAAGAACAAGAAGGAAGGAAAATGAAGCTTCCGGTAAGGATCATAGTCCTATGTTTTTCCATCATATTGGCAATGATGAAGCGGCCGATTCTGGCGACTGGGTATATTCTCGTGGTGAGAAGTCCTACTGGAATAGAAGAGCAAAGGGCGATTGGGATGATCTTATAAAGTTATGGTAAGTTGTCTCCTAAATAACAAAAATCTTTATTTATAGAATACCTAAAAAATAATTTTATAGCTTTAAGTTCAACCTCTCATCAGAATCAGACAATTCCTCATCGAAAACAGGATTGTTCAAGCCACTGAATGAAGGTCGGTGGTTTTTGAACAATATGAATTGGATCTGTTTTCTTAGACTATTTATTAGCATCCTTTGTAAATTTAAGTCATCTTTCATCATAAAGTTATCATTGACCAAGTTATTCAATATGGGTTCTCTTTCGTTAGTTTGTTTGTTTATAAAAGGTATCAATTTTTCATCCACTTGGTATTTCAAACGATCCAATTCATAATTCAAGTATATCAACTTGTCTTGATCCATATCGTTGAAATCTTTGAATTTGTTGATTTCTTCGATAGGTTCGTTGTATCCAAGATTGGTAATTTTTCCTTGTATTATCAGGTTTAAGATCTTGTTGATTTGTCTCTGTAGAAACTCATTTTCAGTTGATAATGTCTCGATTTTGTCATTGAGGGTGTTGTAAAAGGGTAGAAGGTTGTTTAAAGGACAATTGTTTGATAAATGGTTCTCCAACGAAGGTTCAGTGTTTCCGATGAATTTGCATCCTATGGCTTTAGCAGGACAAATGAACTTGTTCAGCTTAGAACAGTTGAGTTGGTGAGACTCTAGGCTCTTTAAAGGTATCATATCGTTGGAACACAACTCACATTCTTGGTAATTGAACAAACATTCGTTGGCCAAATGATATTCCTCCGATATTCTCGTCACTTTGGCAACACAGAATTGGCATTGGTAGAATTTGTGTATGCATTTTTCTCCACACTCTTTGCTTTCTTTGTCATTACTTTCATTATCGTTATTTTCTTCCGATTCTTTATCCTCCACCTCTTCAGTATCGGTTTCTTTGAATCTTCTTTCAACCATCAACTTGCAAACCTTTCCATTGGACCTGATTCCATTGCATTGGACTCCAGTAAAAGAACAATCGATCAACACATGGTGTTCTAGTTCCCATCTACAACCATTCCATTCACAACCTCTTTCACTATTTAAACAGTAAACTTTCAAATCATCCACCAAATTGTTGATTAATATGGGAGTAGGAAATAAGTCGTCTTGACATTTCGAATCTATAGGGGTTCTGTCAAGAGGACATAACCCCACCGCATCCAGACTGGAGTCTCTGGACATCCTGAAACACTCAAAGATGCAATCCTTGCAAAAGGTGTGGCCACAAAGAGTTGTAAGTGGTCTTATGAAAGGCTGTTGACAGATGGGGCAGTTCAAATGGTCGGTGGCTGTGATATACTTGACATTTCTTAGGTCTGGCTTATCATTTGAATGATAGACATTAAAAGCACTGGAATTAGCATCTTCTTCTTGTTTCTGGTTGTCGTAGTCGGCACTATCATCTTCTAATTCTTTTATATCCTCCACCTCGTCTTCCTGGCTTTCTTCATACGTGAGCCGGTCAAAGGCTTCTCCTATAATATCATAGTGACTGACTGACATGACTCCAGATTTTCGTTCTCACTCTCGCTCTTATCATTATCAACAAGATGGTGGGAGAGTGGGCTTAGAAAGAGCGTTTGCGAGCTGAAAATGGGCAGAGCTCTTTGGGTACACATTTGTATGTACAGAAGTGATATTTGCGACATTTTTAGGGCCAAAACCACTGGAATTGGTATGCTGACACCTACTACATGGAGCCAACGGGGTGCCAGCTCTGGCGACAGCTCTGGCGACAGCTGGTACCGGAGCTAGGGCGAGTGCTAGGGCGATGCGGGCTGCTGCCACGGGCATTTGTGCGCGAAACACCATGTGAGAAATGTGAATGCTATGAACAGAATAAAATCACCATTATTCCATGATATTAGGCCATTGACCACCCGGAGAACGATATCGTCATGCGTCACATTCACTCCTTTACAAGCGCTGCTGAAGGAGAATGTTCCCATTCGAATCGGCAAACTAAAAGTGCCGTTATTGAAGAGCCCAACTCATTTTGGCCATTTTTCATCCAGAGTCAATAGAATGTATAATGAAGATAAGTTCAGTGCTAATGTGTTGAAGATTAATGATAGAACCGTATTTAACTTCAATATTTTCGATGGCCACGGAGGAGACGAGTGTTCAAAATATTTGCTGGAGCATTTAAGTCAGTGTATTGAGAACGCTAACTTTACTGAAGAATATAGAGAAGAACTTGTTGAAAAGTACTTGAAAAACATAGGTGGTTATTGGAGAAGATGGTCAAGACATAAGAAGGACAATTTTGTTAAAATGGTCAACTCAAATAATGAAATCCATTTGAGATCATTACCTTGTGATGATGATTTCACCATTCGTTTACCCCTTAGTTTCCTAAGCTGTGATTACGATTTCTTTGAAACCGGTAATAAGTCGGGGTCGACATGTACTTCTGTATTGATTGAAACCATTTATTCGGATCCGTCAAGAAAATTCAAACCCGTTTTTGAAGATTATTATTTTAATAGAAAAACTATCTCCAAATTAACTATAAGTCATGTTGGAGACACCAAAGCCATATTGGTGGATAAAAACGGAGAAGCACATGCTTTGACTACTGATCATCATCCTCTGAATCCAATAGAAGCGTCTAGATTAAGGAAATACGCTGCTAATTTCTTCATGACCGATTCGTTCGGGGAAGAAAGATTCATTTCCCTTGCAAATACCAGAGCCTTTGGGGACGTTAACTTCAAAAACATGGGGGTGACGGCTGAACCAGATATCAGTCAATACATCATCGGGGACTCTTCCACCATAAAGCTGCAATTAGGCTCCCAAGATATACAGGATTATACAATAGGAGGACTAGGAGGAGACGAAAGCTTCTTAGTACTATGCAGTGATGGAGTTACAAACGAGGTCACAGACCAAGAAGTGGCAGATATCATAATGAACACATTCAATTTAAAAGGACAAGGAGCCACGCCACAAATATGCAGTGAAGAGGTCATCAAGTTCATTGAATACATCGGAGGAGATGATAATGCAACTTGTTTGATTATTAGGTTGAATGGATGGGGAAAATGGCATGTTAAGGACAGAACTGGAGAATTGAGGCAGCAAAGATTAGATGATTCGTTTAGAAAAGGAGATGATAGGTAAAATTGTATATTATTTACAGGATTCGTCTTGGTTCGTATCTTGAATAGAGTTTGTACTATAAAAGCTAGTGTAGTGATATAGTGATGCGATACTCTAGTTTACTTCAGTAGCTAGTGCAAGTGCTAGTGCTAGTGCTCTAGTACTCTGTTTCTGGTGCTAGTGCTCTGTGTCACTCTGTTCCCAGCAGTCGACTCTATCTCTAATTCTTGGAGAATTTATATGTGAACTTCTTTCTTGTAGGAACAAATTCACCTAACTTATTGCCCACCATTTCGTCTGTGATTTCTAACTGGACATACTCTTTACCATTATGAACCTGGAACTTTAAACCCACAAACTGGGGAATTATCGTACAACTTCTGGCGTTGGTCCTTATTGGTTGCCCCGTTTTTAACGCTTGTGCTATTGGTAACGGAACAAGATTTGGTCCTTTCCAAGCTGATCTTGCCAATAAACTGATTGATTGTTTCATTGATGGAAAATTTTTATCAGTGAGAATTTGACATTTTGAGATTTCTCAGTTGTTAATGTTTGCACAGAGATTCGATCCTGAAGAATTTGCCAGAAAGAGGCGATTAAGCGATGCTAGCAGCGACGAGGATAGTCTGAGTGGTAGCGACGCTAGGGACGATAGTTCCTCCAGTTCAAGCGAGAGCGAGAGCGAATCTGAGTCTGAATCTAGCGACGAAACTACTGATTCTAGTGAAACTAGCGATGAGAGCGATGAGAGCGATGAGGAAGAAGATAATATGGACATAAATGGCCTGGAACAGCGAGAAACCGACCCATCCCCGGTCCCAGATGTTACTGATGCTATGGAAATAGACACGGAAACTTTGAACGGGGATGGAATGTCTACTGGGTCTGTAGAAGGAGATGAGACGTATGTGAATAAGCACCAAACCATATTCAATAAATTGCAAAAATCTATGAATTCACAACCTTCGGAACATCCAGTCATATCACAACCCGAAAATTTGGAAGAAATTGCCCCTATGCCACAACCAGAGTTGCCTAGAGACCAACGATTAAGAACCACGTCCGCTACAAACTTGAATTGGTTGACTACTCCTGTTTACTATACCCCCGAAAACACTAAACCTTTTACCGAATTCGACTTATCGACGACAATTTCCAAGAACTTATCACAAAATGGGTTTTCCAGTGCATTTTCAGTACAAATAGCCGTACTTGAGATATTATTAAAAGATGCTAAGGAAAACGAATTGAAGCCTGAATCCAATGGGGATCTACTTGTCAACGCTTCTACTGGTTCAGGTAAAACTTTGGCGTACCTGATCCCCATAATCGAAAGTATAATGAATAGAACTGTTCCTAGAGTACGTGCCATCATTCTAGTACCTACGAAACCATTGATAAATCAAGTGAAGCAGACCCTAATGACCTTGTCCAAAGGTACTAACTTGTATATAATGAGTACAAGGACAGATATTTCGATCAAAGAAGAAGGACACAAGTTAACTTCCAATGTTCCAGATATAATTGTAAGTACTCCTGGTAGATTAGTCGAACATTTGGCCAATGGTGATATAGACTTGAAAAACTTGAAATATTTGGTTATTGATGAAGCTGATAGGTTGTTAAACCAACTGTTTCAAAACTGGTGTGATATACTAGTTAAGAAATTAGAGGAGCAACAACCAAAAGGAGATTACTGGAACTGGAAATCCAAGGCCCAAAAATTAATATTTTCAGCAACCTTAACTACTGATGCAGGGAAATTGTCTTTGTTGAAATTCCATAAACCAAGATTAGTGATTGTTAACGACAGTCAAGAGTTGGTCAATGAAATGTTCTCTGTTCCTAAGACATTGAAGGAACATATATTGAAATATGGAACAGCCAAGAGCTCATTGAAACCATTGATATTGACAAAATTCTTAATCCATACCAAAAAACTTGCAAATGTACTTGTATTCACCAAGTCTAACGAAGCATCCATTCGTTTATCCAAGTTGCTTGAGTTCATATTCAAACAACTTGATCCCAATGTAACAGTCAGCTATTTGAATTCCACCAACAACTCATCAATGGTAAGAACCAAGATCTTGAAGGGCTTTGAAACTGGGGAAATTAGCATCTTAGTAGTCACAGACTTAATAGCTAGAGGTGTGGATATATTGACCATCACCGATGTGGTGAATTACGATATCCCCAACTCTTCTAGAGAGTATATCCACAGATCTGGTAGAACTGCCAGAGCTAATAATGAAGGTAATGTGTATAACTTAGTATTTGGTAAAGGAGAAAACAAATGGTTCAATAAAATGATGAAGGAAATTAATAGAAAATCTGAAATCGTGCCTGTTGAAGGTAACTGGATAGAAGAGGGCGATCAGGACATTTATAAGACTGCTTTGGACGAATTGCAATCCTTAGTTAAGTCTTGATCAACTTGACAATATATAGCATAATATTCAAGTTCCATTGTAACCCTCTTTACTCACTTGGATATCAGAAGTCTAATGGTGAAGCCTAGAATTTCAATCTCCTAGAATTTCAATCGCCTAGAATTTCCTAGATTTTCAATTTCCTAGATTTTCCTAGATTTTCATCTATAAGGATCTCTTGATACTCATCACTTATCATTGCTCATCGCGCGCTTTCTCATAACGATGAGTGAACTAGATACTTTGGGTATCACGGCAGTGAACCAGACCGACTTGGAGTCGACGCTCTCGAAAAAAGCGAACCAGGTTCTTCTTGCGCAGGAGGTGGAAGTGGAGCAAAAGAGATTGGACAAGACCAAGGCCGAGTTGTCGAAAGTTCACAAGAGATTACAAATCCTCAATGATAAGTTAGCTAATGTGAGGACCAAGATCAGTGAAAGAAAGAAGATCAAGGAGGACATCGAATGGGTCAAAGACAACGAATTGGCTCCCTTGCAACAAGATTATGAAGAAATCGTGCAGCGGTTGAAAGAAAGCAACGATCAGATGAAGGAACAAAAGGAAAGTATTGAAACTGGTAATTCAAGGCTACCAGATGAAACTGAAAGGGATTACTTGATCAGAATTGGAAAAATCACTGCCTTTGGTAACGAAACTGCTTTTGCTGGTGAAAGTCAAACTAGTCATGTCAATTTGAGACAGCCGGGTTTCCATACTAAGAATTATGATGAGGCACTTGCTATCAAGGAAGAGCCAGAAGCTATTGAATTGGAAGATGAGGAGGCACAAGTGGTAATAGACGACGAATATAAATATGAAGGCGAAGAAGAGGAAGCAGAAGACGAAATTGAACAGGAAGAAATGGAAGAACGTAATTTGGACGACGGTGACGAATCTATATACCAACGAAGACTTGCCATATGGACCGCCAAAAGATCTCGCCTAAGAAAAGTAGACGACCATCCTGAAGAAGCTGAGCAATTTAAACCTCACCCATCTATTGCAGATTCCAAATTAGATAATACTTTCAAGTTACCAGGGGATATATACCCATCGTTGTTTGACTATCAGAAGACATGTGTGCAATGGTTATGGGAGTTGTATAATCAGAAGACCGGTGGTATTTTAGGTGATGAGATGGGTCTTGGGAAAACAATTCAAATAATCACCTTCATTGCCGGGTTGCATTACTCCAAATTGCTTACAAAACCAGTCTTGGTGGTTGTTCCCGCTACTGTTTTGAACCAATGGGCGAACGAATTCCATAAATGGTGGCCCCCCTTAAGATGTATTATTCTCCATAGTATCGGGTCAGGTATGCAAAAGGTCAATGAAGACAAATTGGAAGAATACTTGCAAAATGACCATGGCGAGGGCCCGTCAAAGTACAGCAACTTGCAAATAAAGAACAAGATCAATGCTAAGGCCATTGTGGATAAAGTCCACGACGAAGGTCATGTCTTGATAACAACTTACGTGGGTTTAAGAGTGTATCTGGAATATTTACTACCTCGTCAATGGGGTTACTGTATTCTTGACGAGGGCCATAAAATCCGTAACCCGAATCTGGACATATCATTGTTGTGTAAACAGATTCGTACCGTGAATAGACTTATCCTAAGCGGTACTCCCATTCAGAATAATTTAATAGAATTGTGGTCTCTCTTTGACTTTGTGTTCCCCGGTAGATTGGGAACGTTACCAATATTCGAAAACCAATTCGCTGTACCCATAAAAATGGGAGGATATGCCAATGCAAGCAATCTCCAAGTCCAAACCAGTTACAAATGTGCAACAATTTTAAGAGACTTGGTTTCACCTTACTTATTGAGGAGATTGAAAAGCGATGTGGCAAGAGACTTGCCAAAGAAAGAAGAAATGGTTTTGTTCGTCAAGTTGACCCAATATCAACAAGATTTGTATGAACTGTTTTTGAAAAGTGAAGATACAAATGCCATCTTGAAAGGGAAAAGAAATATGTTGATGGGAGTGGATGTCTTGCGGAAAATTTGCAACCATCCGGACTTGCTTCACCAGAATAAGAAGAGTTATGATTATGGTAATAGCAAGAGGTCTGGTAAGCTAGAAGTAGTTAAGAAACTTGTGCAGTTGTGGGCTGCCAACAACCATAAAATTCTCATATTTTGTCAGACTCGTCAAATGCTAGATATTCTTGAGAGGTTTATTCAAAGACTCAAAAAACTTCAAGGAGACGAGGAAATCAACGAGTATAATCAATACTTGAGGATGGACGGTACTACCCCCATTTCCAAAAGACAAGATTTGGTAGACACGTTCAACACGAATCCTGCGATCTCGGTGTTCTTGTTAACCACGAAAGTAGGAGGATTGGGAGTTAATTTGACGGGTGCCGACAGAATCATTATCTATGACCCAGACTGGAATCCTTCAACAGATATGCAAGCCCGAGAAAGAGCATGGAGATTGGGCCAGAAAAAGGATATAGTCATTTATAGACTCATGATAGCAGGATCTATTGAAGAGAAGATTTATCATAGGCAAATTTTCAAAACATTCTTGACAAATAAGATTTTAAAGGACCCCAAACAAAGGAAGTTCTTCAAAATGAACGATTTATACGATCTTTTCACCCTTGGGGACCAGGACGAACAGGGAACTGAGACGGGAGCGATGTTTGGTAGTACGGAATCGAACTACAGCGGGACTAAGGTAAGGCAAAGCCACAAGAACAACGATGACTTCTTGCAAGTTGCCAAAATAATGGGAGTAAGCAAACTAGACAAGTTTGAAGAAGAAGAGAAAAACGGCGAAGGAGAATTAATGGACAGTATTTTCAGTGGAAGCAATGTTCACAGCAAGTTGGAACATGAAGAAATATTCCAGGAGCCAATTGTTGACAAACAAGTGGACCAAATCGTCAATCAAAGTCTAAAAGCGTTGAATGAAAGTCGAAAGCTCACGAGAAGAAACAAAATCGGTGTTCCCACATGGACTGGGAAGTTTGGAAAAGCAGGAAAAGCAGGAAAAAGCGAGTTATCTTCAAAATCCATCATCTCCAAATTAAAGTCCCAGAAAAGTAGGAGTCCCTCGCCTGCTCCGACCTCTGTGACAAACAGAGACAGCCAGTTGATTGCAAATATCATCCAGGAGTTCAAAGCAAAGCAGTTTTTGAAGTCTGGTGAGATTTTGATCAGGCTAAAGAACTCCATCGATGTCAAGAATACCCAAGATATCTTGGTGGTGAAATCGCTTCTAAGAAAAGTGTGTAATTGGGACTCTGTAAATAAGAAATGGTCCTTGAAGAAGGAATATGTAGAGTAGTTATAGAATATAAGTCTATAGGAGAGTCTACCAATAGTTTGTTGGGTTATATATATTAGTAGTGCTGTCTTTCATGCCATTTATTGGCTTATAATTAGTCCTGTTGAACTTTGGCGTAACTTGGGGGTCTAAGTTTTCTATTAATGGTCTGGAATAACCAGATTGGGAATAAACTTATAACCAAGATAAGTAAGGTCTGCCAGAAGAAGGAAATGGAAGTGACGTAGCTAAGGTCAAAGTAATCGGTCAAAAATGGAATGGAAGAAACGTAAATCACAAACGTTACAATAAGAGTAAGTATCATGACACTGTTCCATTGGTTTATTTGCAAACAAACCATCACCAACTCGTTAAAAATCAAGGCACTGAAGGATAAACTGACCATGGTGGTGAAATTGTTAATATCTATGGTCTGAAATTTCTGACTCAACAACTGAATGACATTTCCTTGGTAAAAGGAAATAATACACCATACAAAGAAACTTTTATAGCTTAGCGACTTTCCAAGCGTCAATTCTTTGTATAGTTCGGGGTATACCTTGGTCAAATTTTCATTGATATCACAGTCCAAGGTCAAAGAAAATACCGGCATCATAGTATAGATAGTAGCATACCCTACCATCAAAAAGCCTTGATACAATGCCAACGGTTCAAAGTCAGACGAGATGGAGTATACAGCTTGACACACTGAAATTATCAATCCTCTATGCATAATAAACTGACCCAATTTGGCAGACCTTTTGTATGAGTTTCTTCCATGCCATAATAATAGTTTACACAAATAATAGAACTGGTCTATACTAAAGTCAGCAGCAAGTGACGCCTGTTTACCTTCTTTACCTACGATACCTACACCAACATCAGCCACTTGGATCATACTGACATCATTACCACCGTCACCGATGCAGCAGATTCTCTTTCCTGTGATTTCCTTGATTATCAGCGCTATGTCGGCTTTCTGCTGAGGAGAACACCTACAAGCGATAACGGTTGGTAATTGAATGGCTAGTTTAAAGAACTCTTCCTTATAGTACTTCATATACGTCAATAAACTCTCCCCATCGATCAACAATACTGAATTCAAGTTGACTTTCAACATCTCCAAGTGGTTCAACGCTAAATCGGGGTGATTTATCTTGGTGATCTGATGGATATATTGACCTCTTGTTATTAACTTACAACTGATGGAAACACACTTTGCTGTTTCCACTTTGTCTCCAGTTAACATCCAAATCTTGATTCCGGCGTTTCTGAGTAATTCGATAGAGGATTTGACATTCTTTTGCAATTTGTCTTCCACACCAGTCAATCCCAATAGTTCCAAGTTCTTCTCCAAGTGGTTGCTGATGACTTTTTGCATGGAAGCTTCACGATCGTACATCGACAAACTGGCTTCTTTGTATTTCTTTTCAAAGTCAACAAGTAGTTTGGCATTCAACTTTTTCTTACCAATAACCAAAGTTCTTAAGCCTTCTCTTGCCATGTTGCCTGTTTCTTCTTCTAACCAATCGTTTTGGTTGACTATGCTCATCATTACTGAATCAGCACCTTTTTGTAAGAAGTAGATTTCGTCCTTGCTTAAATCGTTTACCACAATTCCCATTCTCTTTGTTTCCGAGCTGAAAGGGAAATTATATAAGATGTCAAACTTAAAAATCTGGTTCAGTTGCAAATGTTGTATAGTCATTGAATTACGATCTCTTTGGATCAATTTCAACCCTACAGTTTCGGTGAACTTGACGATAGCTATTTCATCAGGTGATGCTGCTTGATATGACACCTCTTCGGGGTCATCTTCTTCGTATGTGGGTGTAACGTTGTGGCACAATGCCAAAGTCAATACTAATTCATATACTTTGTGACTAAGGTCCCTTTTCTTGAGATTCGATGATATCAAGTTAGTATTTGAGCTGGTATTGAGGATTTTAACATTGCTGCTGATATACTCAGACACCATATCCAAAGTATCACCGGCATAACTAACGGATCCAAGATGTATCTTCTTCAATTCCATGTCATTCTGGGTCAATGTCCCGGTCTTGTCACTCAATAAATATTCTATTCTACCTAAATCTTCAGGAATGGTTGAAGTTCTGACTATGGTGTCTTTGATTTCCGTATCTCTATGTATTTGAGAAGCATACACTGACTTTGCTAGATCCAAATTGACTCTCAACGACACGGGTATAATAGTTGAGAACAAAATCAAATATCTTAAAATATCAATGTACCAAGTTTTCTTCAATGGCCATCCTTTTGCTAAGACCAAACCAACACTTAATAAAAATACCGATACACATAATATCTTCGACAACTTATTGATTTCCAATTCCAATAAACCAGTTTTAACCCCCGTCTTCGTGGTGTTCAACAGCTGTCTAGTTTCGATACCAGTATAGATAACTATACCAACTGCTGAACCACTAGCTAATACTGTGTTTGCCCACATCGTTTGATCTATTGACAAGGGGATGTTTTCTGACTCGGCATTGCCATAGCCGTTAGGATGATAGACCAATTGACCATTAAAATGGTGAATAGATTTGGTGGGTTTATTGATGATTAAGGAAATATTGTCTATAATATCATTAATGTTAGTCATAGATTGAGTCACATTGCTGGCAATTCTCAATTTCCAGTCGGTTTCACCATCCAACTGGTCGGTTTTGATGAAAGCTTCTCCATTGCCTTCTTTATCGTTGGACTGTAACAATATAATGTCAGCAGGAATCCTAGTACCCTTATGAATCTTGATCAAATCACCTACATGCAAATTTTTTGAAGCAATTGACCTTATATCATCAGAAATGGTGGGATTTCTATTCAAAACCTCATAAGATTCATTATTTTGTTCTATATCTCTTCTACGTCTTGCGATATCGTCCCCGGCTTCTTTCATCATGGTGACAGTCAACACAAACGCCAAAGGCACGATATAAGAACTCAAGTACCCAATTCTTAGTTGAGGAACAATCTGGGATAATGCCACCAACAAGAAATACAAGTTGAAAAAGAACTTGAACTGTTCGTATAGAATTATGGGAATAAAGGTGATTGGGTTGTATTTGGCATTGGAAATGGCATTTGTGGGGTACTGGTTTCTTAATTTATTGTTTCTAGGACTTATAAATCTTTCTTCGTTATCATCATTAAACTTGTTACGTTCCTGATTCAATTCGAATTTGGCTAGTTTGAAGAACCTTACTGCTTTCTTAAACATATTGGCTATCGAGAAGCCTTGAGACTGCAAGTCTATGGAAATGGAGGAAGTAGAATCAAACGACCTGTTGTTGGTTTGGTATCTGTTATCTATCAAAGGAGAACTGTCTGTTTGTCTATAATCATCAGTGTCCCTTCTGCTATTACTGAAACTAGTTAAGGGTATACCGTTAATTGAGCCTTGGGAGTTGTGTCGGGAGCTATTATTAAACAAGTTCGTCGACGCATTGTTCAACGCCTTGTCCAATGTGGTGTCCAAGTCGTCCAAAGAATCGTCTTCGTTCGAATATCTTGACATCTTTGCTTTATGCCACTAAACGACAAATACTATTCCTCTAGTTTGTATTTGATCCAGTTGTTTGTTTTTCGCATTTCGTGACTCGAGACATCTGGCGGCTGTTCCTTCGCGCAACCAGTACCACCGCGGGGCCACGCGCGCGGGTGCTAGTGCCAGCTGGCACCACGAGCTCTATGGCTGTTTGATTTCTACGGGTGTTCTACTAACTAGAGAATGATACAAACTGGTGTATGGAAGTTGCAGAAACTAAATAACCATTATGTGCTTGGTTTTGTAAATCACTAATAAACTGTCTTGGGCGACACTTATAGGTACTTTTCAGGCAATTTTCAACCTCGTATACCCTACAGCACCTCTACCTTTCAAAACCTATTTAGGTTACCAATTCCAACATATATAAGCTGCATACCTATAATTTCCATGCCTATAGTCTCCATTTCCACGAGCTCCAGGCCCATTTTTGGTCCCTGTACCGCCAAATGGCCCCGTTTGCCGATTTTCTCCAGCCTTATCTTATCAAATCTCAAAGCGAGCAAAAGTCCCTAATAAAAGATGGAAGAAGAAACAGAGTTGTTAACGATATCATCTAATATCTCGACTATTTCGAGCGATGGAGATTCTACAGACTCCTTCGGGAAGCTATATAGACTATCGAAGCTTCAGAGCGCCAAAACAGCATCGTTGGCCGGGAAACTATGGCAGTTCATAAAGGTTGGATTTTTGGGTTATAGTAATGAATTTGAAGAACATATTATGAAAAATGAACCTAATGATTGTGCTTTGATATCCAAGTATTCCAAAACATTAAAAGTGGATTTGACAGGTACTGGTTTATCTGTTGATGAAGTCTATTTACGTTCTTTGCATATTATTCATCCATTGGTTAACTTTATGAAAAATGAAAATAACCAGTCGTTCGATATACTGAAAGAGTTGAAAGAAAGTCCGATTCTTATATTTATTCATGGTTTTGGTGGACAGATGTCTCAATTTGAGCCTTTAATAGGCTTGTTATCCCAGTGTCTGGAGATTATGGCTTTGGATTTGCCAGGTTTTGGTGATAGTAGAGTCACTTTTGATAAGAAGAACTGTCGTTTATCTGAAATATCTTTGGAAGATCAAGTAAGAATCAGTCATAGTGTTCAGAATATGAAGGATCTGGATTTTTCAAGCGACAACATTGCCACTATAGTAACAGAATTCATAAAACAGAACATTCCTCCCAATAAAAAGGTGGTATTAATAGGCCATTCAATGGGTTGCAATATTGCTACCAGAGTAGCTAAAAAGTTGCCTAATAACACTGTCGAAGGCCTTATTTATTTATCGCCCGCTTCTTTCATTGATGATATTAATAACAAAGAGTTGAAAAAACCTAAAAAGAATGCAATTGCACGAATCTTCAAGTTTGGTTGGGTTTTTAGCTTCCCGACTATCGTTAATTTGTTTAGAATTTGGGATAGGTTAGAAGGGTTATCCAGTCATAGTGTATTAAGACAGTTGGGTGACTTGTCTAATAATACTTCCAATGCAAATTTCTATATAAAATTACGTCAATTGCGATGGAATATGGATATTGATACTTCAATTGTCTTAAAGTATGCCAACCAGTATGAATCTTGTAAGTTTAGTGACTTGGTTGGTGCCATTAAAAAGTTTAACGATAATCCTTTCGATTCTAAGATATATGAAAAAACCGTAATTGTTGGAGGCTCAAAGGACAAAGTTACGAAATTCAAGGATGTAGCAAAGATAAATGATATTTTATCTTATGCTTTCCAAAGAAAAGTCAGTTGCTTAATCGAAATAAAGAACGCCGGACATGCAGTAATGTTATCCAAGCCTGAGTTTGTAAGTGGGAAGATCTTAAACCATCTTGAATCCAATTTCCCTGAAAGATTGCATTTATCGCCAGCATGGGTCCTAAGATTAAAGGCAGATATCAGTGGAGACAAATGGGGGCTCAAAAATGAACTTAAATGGCTGAAATTGACCCCTGTATCTACAAATATATCCAGAAACAACGGACAGGATATCTCACCCCTTTTGGGAATGAAGACGTTAAGAGAAGGGGACAAAAACCACTCGCCAGCAGTCTTGGAAAACTACTTTTATCATAACCATTCAGAAATCGAGACTGACCAAGAATATACTTTGCCAAAGGGCCATCTCATAGCAGTAGTGGACATTTCAGCAGATATCCCGCCATATAATCCCGACTCCTTCCACATTATAAAATATCACAAGTGCTCCACTGTGTCAAAAGTAGTGCCTGATCCCAGCTCAATCCGGAAATTCATTCACCTAATAGATTCTATACTCAAAAGCAACCATTTAGAGAACCCTTTGATAGCCGTGCATTGTCATTATGGCTTCAACAGAACCGGCTTTTTGATCTGCTGCTACCTTATCGAAAGATTAGGCTGGTCTGTGGAAGAAGCTATCGAAGGATTCAAAATATCAAAAGCCCCGGGAATCAAGCATCCTCATTTTATTGATGCCCTTTACGTTAGATACGAATCCTAAGCTTCTTTGTATACTATATTCTGCTTCGATATATCAGAATACATGTATATCAGAATACATCCAATGCTTCTTAGCAAACTCTCTGTTGTTTTCCCGTCATTTTCCCGTCGTTTTCGCAATTCTCTGCTCTGTTTCTGCCATATTCCTCTGTTCCGTTATATACCTCTGATTCGGTAAGAATCAGCTGATTCTGAATATTCTTATCGAATTGCGAGCCACGATGCGAAAAGTCACCTAAGAGCATTAGAGATAAACTATGAAGTTTGGAGAGTCTCTTAACCAGGGAGTTGTTCCCGAGTGGAAGGAGCAGTATCTAGACTATAAGAAGGGGAAGAAGTTGGTGAAGAAGGTTGCGGCCGCCAAAGTAGCCGAGCAGATTTCTAGAAGCACCGATCGTACACCGTTGTTGCAACCCCAGGATGCATATAGGCGGACCAGCTATAACGGCGGCATTGCTCCAGACATGGATATAGACGGCGAGCTCCCTCCTGAGTCTGACTTTATACCTGAGCAGCAGAATTCTGGTAGAAAAGACCCAGTTTCCTTTAAGAACTCCATCTTCAATTCCTCCTTAAAGGCTTCCAAATTGAAGACGTTTGATGATGAAAAGAGTGAGTTTATGCACTGGTTAGACTCTGAGCTTGACAAAGTGGAAGAGTTTTATAAGGAGAGAGAACAGGCTGTTTATGAGAGGTTTTTGATCTTGGAAGATCAGTTGTATCAATTGAAAGACCACAGAAACGTTTCGCTTAAACAGCGTAAGAAACATATAGAACACCTCCATTCTAATACGACCGAAGGAAATATCGAAGTCTATAAAAAGGTCAATGAGATAGCATATCATACAAGACTGGCTATCTTCTCTTTGAATAGATTTGATCTACCTTCGTTACCTTCAACGACCTTTTTAAAGAAGTTGAGGTCCAAACCAAAAAGGAAAAATTCTGCTATTTCAATGACAAATACAAATATGGAAGAGTTTGACATCAATTACTTTGAAAATAGGATCAGAAATGGTGTTGCTGGTGATGACAATGATATTTCGTCTTTGGACTCGGGTCTCACTTCTGAAAATTCTATCAGTTCGAATTATCGTAATGGATCTCCTTCTCCTGAAGCAGTACCACAAACTCAAGAACAGATCAAGAAAAGAAACAGAAGAGATTACCAAGTGAAAAAAAGACACTTTGGGGTGCCCTATTTATTTGCCAGAAAACAATTGAAAGAAGCTTCGTTGGAATATTATAGATCCCTAATGATTTTAAGGTCTTACAAGGAACTTAATCGTACGGCATTCAGAAAAATCACAAAAAAGTTTGATAAAAGTAATAATACTTCGATTTCGGCTGATTTTATGGCTAAAATTGATAAAGAATCGTACTTTTTGACTAGTGAAATCCTAAACAAATTGGTATTTCAAATCGAAGAGTTGTTTATATCATTTTTTGACCCTGAATCATCAGACAGAAAGCAAAGTTTAGAAAAATTCAAGAGTATTGCCTATGCTTTGAACCAAAATGAAACTAGACTTAGCTCATACTATACGGAGTTTTTTACCTCGGGCTTTTTCTTAGGGTTGTCAATACCTTTATTAGCTATGACTATGTATGTTGCGCTTCATAAAATCATCAATGATGAACTTCCTGAAGGTGTTTTACTATTACAGATTTATGGTGGATTTTTCTTGGTGAATTTACTATTAATTTCATTTGGACTAGCTTTGATTGTCTTTGAAAAATTCAAAATCAACTACAAATTCATTTTTGAGTTTGATATTGCCTCAGCATTAGATTATAAGCAGTTTTGGGTCATACCTGCTATATCATTATTTATTTTGACTCTTTTGATGTGGTTCAGCTTCAATGACTTTTGGCCTGAAAAATTCCCAGGAAGAGACTGGCCCTGGTTCTATTTTGGTTTCATTTTGGTGATATTTCTTTGGCCATTCGACCACTTCTATTATTCCAGTAGAAAATGGTTGCAATTTTCACTTTGGAGACTTTTTTGGTCAGGCTTCTATCCTGTTGAATTTCGAGATTTTTTCATGGGAGATATGTTCTGTTCTTTGACATATACCATGGGTAATATTTCGTTCTACTTTTGTCTTTATTCTACCCATTGGTCGGGAGTTTTAGGCCCAGGTTCGGGTGAATTGCAGTGTGGAAGTGCAAAATCAAGATCCATGGGGTTCTTCCTGACATTACCAAGTATATGGAGAATTCTACAATGTATCAGGCGTTATACTGATTCTGGAGACTGGTTTCCACACATGGCTAATATGATCAAGTATGGAATAAGCGCAACTTACTACTGTTTGTTAAGTGTCTATCGTATTGATCTGATTCAAAGAAATAGAGTAGCCTTTATTGTTGTGGCTGTCATCAACTCCCTCATATGTGCTGCATGGGATATTATAATGGATTGGTCTTTATTGCAATCGAACGCCAAATATCCCTTACTTAGAGACAACTTGTTCTACAAAAACCCTATTTATTACTACTTAGCAATGGTAGTCGATATCCTTTTGAGATTTCAATGGATATTTTATGCATTTTTCAGCGATCAGATCCAGCAGCTGGCTGCGACCAGTTTCTTGATTGGAATAGCTGAAGTCATTAGAAGAATCATCTGGGTCATCTTCAGAATGGAGAATGAACATTGTACCAATGTCATTTTGTTCAGAGCTTCAAGAGAAACTCCTTTACCTTATGCTGTCACCGCCAAAGTCGAGAGAGCCATTAAGAAGTTGGTTTTGTTACATTACCAACCATTTGCATCGACAAGAGAAGAGGAAAGCCGTTCTGTTGAAAGAAATAATACTGCGTATGCCTCCAGTGTATCCACAGCATTAAGACGTCCAATAAATGAATCTATTGACTCCGAATCGATGATTGGTACCCCATCGATCAGCAGCCTGACTAACTTGAGTAGAAGAAAGTCGGCATTCGCTTACATTTCCGACGCTTTAAACAAAGCCCACATTAAAGACTTTCAAAGGAAAAAGAACGTCAGAATCGACGAAGATTCGGATGAAGAAGATGACGATGAAAGTTTTAAAGAAGACACCGGTGCTACTACTACTAGCAGCCAGTGGACATAGCCATATAGAGATATACGTGTCATAAATATTAATTTCTTCAACTAAAACACAGATCTAACCATTTCCTTTTTTCTATTTTCTTTCTTACAATAAAATAATACGTATTATGTTTCTACAGTCAACCTAACCTAAACTAGCAACTAATTTTTTTGTCTTTTCACCTCTGGTAAGTCGTCGTCCATTAAGGTAGGTTTCAACTGAGGAGTGGAAATGTCTTGGTGGAAGTCTTTGATGATGGAGTCAACGTCATCGATGTTTAATTGTCTAACATCACCTAACTTTTTGATTTTGTTGGTGACTTCTTTACATTGGTCATCAGTCAAGTTCAAGTTCAATTGGTCAACTCTTGATTTGATGGCATTCCACCCTGTCAATCTGTTGGCGAAATGGATATACCTAGTCAAACCAAAATCAGAAGGGTTCAAGATTTCGTAGGTCGATGGGTTAGCTAAAATGGCTTTAGCGTGAATACCAGCCTTATGGGTGAAAGCACAGAAACCAGTGATTGGGTTGTTGAAAGGAATGTTAACCTGGATCGCTTCAGCAACCAAGTTCTCCAAATCTCTTAATTTATGTAACTTGTACTTAGATAACACATAGTCTCTGTCAGCAGCAATCATTCTAGCCATCAAACCACCTAATGGAGTGATCCCGTTTCTTTCCCCGATACCTAAGACCGAGACATCGATCAACTTAGCACCCCCTTCTAAAGCGGTGTACGCATTAGCAATGGCACAACCAGTATCGTTATGGAAATGGCATTCGATTTCGCAGTTCACCACCGATTTCAAGGTTCTGACTAATTCATATACTTGTCTTGGGTTCGCACATCCTACGGTATCAGCAATACCCACTCTGTTGACACCGATTTTATCAACGGTTCTGTAAATGTTCAACAAATCAACCAAGTCACTTCTGAAAGAGTCTTCGGAACTAAATCTTATTTCAATACCCTTAGATTTGACAAATTCGATGACTTCTATGGCACTTTGAGCGATATAATTCATATCTTTACCATGACTATATTGTCTTAAGTATTGAGAAGTACCAATGACAACATCAACACCGTCGACACCGGTTTCGACTGCAACTTTAGCGTCATCCATATGACATCTGATGTGAGTCAAAATCTTGGCCTTTAAACCTAATTTACAAATAGCCTCACAGTCTTTTCTACTTTGCTCACTAGCAACAGGGGAAGTCAATTCAATATAATCCACTCCAAAGTCATCCAAGGCCTTGGCGATTTCGATTTTCTTTTCGGTGGAGAAGAACGCATTGGCGAACTGTTCACCTTCTCTTAAGGTACTTTCGATTAACTCAAACAGGCTAACGTTGGATAAATAATCTGAAGGGTTAGGACCATATGGGTTGGAGTTGCTTGGAGCGGTACTTATACCTTCAGTAACTTGTTTAAATCCGTTTGGTTCACTCATTCTGCTGTAAATTTAGTGTTATTCTTCGTGTGCTTCTTATTTGGCTGTGTTTTTTTAGCTTTTGTTGCTACTCTTCGCCTTGTTATCTGCTCTTCGACTATGAGGGTTCTGGAAAAATTTGAAATATTCTTTGTTTTATTTGATGATGGCATATGCAGGAATATGCAGTAGATAAGCCAGCGATATGGCTGTGAAAGAGTAAAATATATGTGCATTAAGTCATAATAAGGGGGTGATAGTAGTGCTATATAGTATAGAAGTGCTAGAAGTGCCGTAGTTAGTATTTCTGGGGCTTTGTACTAGAAAGTACGAGGATGCTGGATCCGACTGGTGTTGTAATGGACGCTTTGTGATTCGACGAGCCCTATACGATTCTCTATATCGTAGTTGTTCAAGTCGTGGAGTATAAGGTTGTTGATAATCATACTGTCTCGATTAACTGGTGTATTTGGGGCGGTGTGTGGAGCTTGCGGGGTGTTGTTTGGAGGAGTTTGGCGAGTATTTGGTGGGAGATTAGCATCTGCATCGTAAAATACTTCTTCTTCTTCATAGATCAAGCTTGGAATCAAATCATCAAAGTGCCTATCATCCACGAGATTCAATTCAAATGGATTAACTTCTTCGGGAAATGGAACCAAGTCCCTGAACTTAGCAATTAGCCCATTGAGATCATGGTGGTTTTTTATATACGATTTATTAAACCGTATTACGGGTGAGAATCGGGAATCAAACGATAACAAGTCCAAGTATTTATGGAACCCTGGCTTGTAAGCAGGCAATTCCTCGGCCTCTTCCTGTCTTCTTCTTTCTAGCTCTCTATCTTGTCTTCTTTGCTCCCTTCTCATTCTCCTTCTTCTCCTGTCTCTTTCTTCTCGTTCGAGCTCATGTCTCTCGAGTTCTAATCTTTCTTGTTCTATTCGCTCTTGCTCTGCTCTCGCTTGTTCCATTCTTTCTTGTTCTATTCTCGCTTGTTCCATCCTTTCTTGTTCTATTCTTTCGTCTTCTCTCTTTCTTGCTTCTCGTTGGGCCCTTCTCCTTTCTCTTTTTTCCTCTTTTAATCTCCTCTTTTCTTCTTTCCTCTGCCTTCTTTGTTGTTCTAACATCTCTTGATCCTTCTTGAACTGATCGATTCTTTCTTGTTGAAGCTGTTCTTCTTCAAACCATCTGACCTTTTTTTCCGGTTTTCTTTCCTTTTGTTCAGGTTTACCTTCTTCGATTTCTCTAGTTCTCGACCTGCTTTCCTGTTTAGATTTGGGTTTTGATTCGGGTCTTGGTTCAGTTCCGATAATATTGGACTCTTTTTCGGCTCTGTTTCTTTCTCTTCTTTCGATTCTTTCTTTTCTTAGCCTATTTCTTTCTCTCTTCTCCTTCCTTGCTTGTTCTTTCTCTTTATCTTCAGGTCTACGATCCTTCCTTGATTCTTTGTTTCTCCTTAATTCTTTGCTTCTTCTGATTTCCTTATTCAATTCTCTATTTGGGTCTTTGGATCTCAATTCTTTTGCTTTCTTCTTTCTTAAACGTTCATGAGATTTGTTAGAATGTGTCAAGCGGCTGATTTGGCCACCTTGATATTCTGTAGCATCCGCGAGTTGTAACGTTGAAATCTGTTGATGAGGTTCTTCTTCTTGACCAGTTTCCCTGATGTCTCCCTCGTGACCAACCTCGTTAGCACGGAAATCGATAACTTGTTCATCTGGTAACTCATCCAAACTAAGTTTAGTGTGATTAGACTTATTCACCTCAAAATAAGCCATATTCTGGGGGAAGCTGGGGGAGTTGGGGTTAGGATTAGTTATGGTGGGTGTCACCAAACTTGAAAAGGCAGCCTTAATACCCATTTGGAATATAGCGTTTTATCTTATTCAAATTTTGCTGAATAATTCTATAAATATTTATTACCTTATCGTATTGCTAATTCCGCATTGGGAAATGAAATTAATGTTGGTGTACGGGTGCACCGCTCGAATATTGTTGGGTAACGGTGCTGTTCTGCAGGAGCTGTCAAGTAGTGACAGTTGTAAGTCGACGGTGATGGCTAGTAGTGGCTAGCAGGAGGGGTTGGTATCTTACAAGGAGTGAGTGCCTGACAATCTTGAATGCAAGAATTGCAAGATCTACCCAATCATAACCTGTCTTATATCCCTGTGTAATCTTTAAAGGTTTGCTACAGATAAGTTTTGTTGATGGGTCTTTTGGAAATATCTTATTCATAAAGAAGTATCACACATTGGCTGTATAATTGTCAAATCTTTATTTAATATATATCATCACTGGTGTGTCTACAATTATCGCTTAATATCTACAGTTTTTTAAGTTCAACGATTACAATTTTATCACAAAGTGTGCAAGGCTAAATCACTTTCATGGTATACGAATGAATCAGTCAACTTACGATTGGCAACTAAGTACTAACTAGAATACTCAGTTTAAGATATTTAGTCTACTTTATTATTGCTGAATCAAAGTGACCGCGAAAATTGGCAAGAATGGGTGATAAGTCGATGTTGAAGAAGTACAAGATAGTGTTCCTTGGGGATCAAGGAGGTATGTTCAGAAGATTTTAGAGATAACTTTGTATTTTTTAGTGAATAAAAGTTTATATAGCAATAAAATTAAAGAAGAAATGGGTGTATCCATTGATAATGAAAAGTTTGAAGAAGCGTTTTGTAAATTCTATATACTAACTAAATAGTTGGGAAGACATCGTTAATTACGAGGTTTATGTATGATACATTTGATGACCAATATCAAGCTACCATAGGAATTGATTTTTTGAGTAAAACGATGTATTTAGAAGATAATAAGACCATCAGATTACAGTTGTGGGATACAGCAGGACAAGAAAGATTTAGATCATTAATACCATCATATATTAGAGACAGCAATGTTGCTATAGTGTGTTATGATATAACCAATAAGAAGCTGTTTGAAAATTTGGAAAAATGGATTAATGAAGTGAAATTAGAAAGAGGAAATGATGTTATCATAGTAATAGTTGGGAATAAATCAGATTTAAATAACAAAAGACAAGTGACATTTGAAGAATTAGAGAAATTAAGCAAGTCGGTCAATTGTGAAATTTACTTAGAAACATCCACCAAGATCAATTATAATGTAAAATTATTATTTAAAAAGATTGCTAAGAACTTACCAGATTTTAAAGATAATGAGGTTGAAAATCCAGAAACCATCGATATTAATATCGAAAACAAGCCGCAAGAGAACTCATGCTGTTAGTCTCTTGTGTCAGATTATAAGGAAAGACGAAGAAGCAATGGCACAGAGGAAATGTAAAATATTTGGGATTATGTACTGACATACTGCACTCCTACGTAACCTTACTCACTCTACACTCCATAGTACATAGCTCTGCACTCTATAGTCCATAGCACTGCACTCCATAGCACTATACGCCATAAAACTACTCCCCTACTTCTCTACTCTCCTCTCCTCCTCTGCTATTCGTATACATTCTCTCTTCATAGGTATACATTTCAGCCCACCCCTTCCTAGTCGTGTAATAAAATAATTCAGGGGAATTCGAGTGAGATTTCAGAAAATTTTTAATTCACCAGCGTAGGGATTAAACTCAGAGTTATTAACTAGAAACTAAAAACTAGAACCACTAACTGGATATTTACCAAACCTAGGATTTCCTGAAGATTCATCTCCCTAGTTCCATCACACCTTAGATTGCTAGACTTCAAATAGGAATAAATTCCTAGCCAGATTGTGACACTGGTAAATTACAGCGCCCAAGTGGAAAAACAGAGTGAGACAGAGCCGTAAGGGGAATTGGTAAACAAGATCTTCATTAAGGTACCACTAATTTTTGGATTGAATAAGAATAGATCCATTAGCAAATACTTATAATTGTTTAATTATCTGATTTTGTTGCAATTTATTTCATATTGGTGTTGGCTTTATATAACATTCTCAGTGTCGAATATTAGACAAAAGCAAATTGCACCTTTTTATCCTTTATCGTTAATCTTTCGTTTTCCTGGTATAAACTAATGATGTCTTTAGCCAAAGATAAAGAAATTGATTTAAAAAAGAAGAAAAGATCTTCAAAGGGAAGAGTTTTCCAATGTACTGGTTTCCCTGGTTGTAATATGTCTTTTACAAGATCTGAACATTTAGCCAGACACAAGAGAAAACATACAGGTGAAAGACCTTTTACCTGTCCTTATTGTTCAAAGAATTTCTCCCGATTAGACAATTTAAGACAACACAAACAAACAGTCCATGCTTATGAAAATTATTTGAATAAGAAGAAAGATCAAGAACCTGATACCCCTAAAAAACCGGAAAATGAGACCATTGTTCAAAACAACCCCAATACCAATAATAATTCCTTTATGGTATCGCCTCCAAATTCAAATTCTCCCCATCAGAATTACCCTTATTTCCATTACCAACATTCTCCTTTACCTCCTTTAAATCAAGGTGAGTCTAAAAGTGACCAAAACGTGGATTCTTCGAGATCTCAAGAATCTATCCAACGAAATTCAGATGATGTGCTGGCACAGGAGTCTTTAAAATTACCTAACCATGAATTCAAACCTAAAAGGAGACCAAGACCTTTGTCTTTGCAGCATTCCTTTGTTCTAAATTCTGATAAATTGTCTGCCACTTTATCTTCATTTTCTTCAAATGGGTCTTCCACTTTGAATACCCCAACTTATCAACAAATGCCACAACCTCCAAACAGTTCAATTCCTTATCCTCAAAATGTGGTTTATCAAAACCAATATCCAAGCTACCACGAGTTGAAATCGGCTCCTCCTGTACCTTTATATTCATTCAGTCAACAATTAAATCAGCAACCTCCTATTTCAAGGACGATACATTCAAAATATTTACCTTATAACATGCAAAATGGGCCCAAATCCGCCAACATGACTCCTAATATGGTATCTCCTTTGTCACCGTTATTTCATCATCATGCCCATCAAAAGGCTCAGAGTCAACAACCTCGTATTCAGCAACCTCAACAGCAACAACAACAGCAGCAGCAATCGCTTCACCCTCTCCATCATCCTCAAGGAGGGCAACAACCGGTGTCTCAGGCTCCATATGGATCATCGCCTTATCAATTCCCACCTAATTCATCTAATTCAATTACATTGCCTCCGGTACAAAGCTTCAATAAGAGCTATCATCGAAATGCAAACTCATTAAGTAGTGTTTTAAATGAAACGGACACTTCAACAAATACTACACCTTTAAGAGTTGCAAATATTAACTCAATTGCTAATCCCATTGCTATTAATGGAGCAAATCTCAGCAAAGATAGCAAGGAAAAAGATACTAAAACATGGTTAAAGGGGGTTTTAAACGAAGACAAAAATTTAGAAATGATGGCCAAAAATAATGGTTCAGATGCCAATTCAAATGCTACAGGTAATGAAGATAAGAAACCAACAATTAATAATTTATTATCGCCCTATAACGACGATAAATTCCCAGATCATTTAAAATAAAGGAAAATAAAAAAAATAGTATACTAGTGTAAGGATGTAATGTAATGGATAACGGTAAATAGTGTATATTAGATTCATATATTCATTAATTATTGCTCTTTTATCAAATTCTGGATAGCTGATAGCTTTATTTCAACGTCACTCAACTTTTCATCATCCAACAACTCCAAATTCCCATCTAGTTTCTTAACTACTTCAACTAAGGTTCCTACAGAATTGACGTAATCCTGATATTTTTCCCAAACTTTCAAGTCTGTTTTTATTTTGAATTCATTGATATTTTTGAAGTTTTCGTTGATTTTTAGTACTTGACTAATATGGTTTTCACGTAGTTTAGGGATTAAGTCACCCACTATGAAACTCTGATACGTTTTTAATATCTTCATGAATTCGTTATTTCTTATCGAATTCCTCTGCCTATAAATCATGAGCCTATAATTATCTACAAGTAATCTATCAAGTTTTGGATTCCTGGTTTTAAACTCTGGACATTTGATAGATTCTAGATCATATTTCGTGGTTATATGATAATGTAAATCGTCAAATTCGTCATTGACGGTTTCCTTCTCAGGCACCAATTTCTCAGGAAATTTCAAGTCGGTAGATAATAATTGTTCAATAATTTCATCATTTTCATCCACTTTGGCAGTTAAGTCGCCTACCAAACCAATTAATGGCTCGATATTCTCTGTTTGAAGTAAAAAGTGATTTGACATATCTACAAAATTCGCATCTTCGCATTTTTACATTTCAACTATTTATACTATACAACTATTATTGTCTAAAATACATGTACTCAAGGATGGCGCCATTCACATTAGATATGAAGAGAGGGATTATCATAATATATCATTAATGCATCATCTAGACTGTTGCAAAAGTGCGGTTTTCCTTTCTTGCTTTCCTTTTTTCATAACTTGTTTCAAAGCGATAGAATCCATTGGATCCAACAAATCGAATGAACAAAGTAATTCTTCACTTACACACATAACGGCACCCCAATTATCGAATTCACCACAATAATTAGGAGCCGAAAATACTGTTACTAGTGTTTGATCATTAAAAAATTCATAACCATCTTCTACAACCATATGTGCTCTACATACGAGATCAAATCCAAACTTAGATAAGAATTTGTTTATAGCAACTTTTGAAAACACATAAGAAACCCCACGTTCATTATCTTCCCATTCGTTTAGAATATCCGCCGGATCTGACCACAACAAATCATTCAATAAACCAAAATCAGGTACATCTGTTGGCCTTGCTATATTACGTATATCATCTAAAGATGACAACACTGGACTTAAACCTCCGTGGACACAGAAAATCTTACCTGCTACTATAGCTGCAATAGGTAAAGTGTTAAAAGTATCAATGAATAATTTCCAGGTCTTTATATTACATCTTCTTTTACATTCATCATAAAATCCATAAACTCTTGTGACATTAGCACATTCATGATTTCCTCTTAAAAGAAAAAAGTTTTCAGGATATTTGATCTTATAACATAATAATAATAATATAGTCTCCAAACTCTGTTTACCTCTATCAACATAATCACCTAAAAATAAATAATTAGAACTTGGTGGGAATCCACATTTGGTGAATATTCTAATCAAGTCCCCATATTGGCCATGAACATCACCAACGACATTTACAGGAGGATTCAATTCCAATAAAGAAGGCTGTGATAAGAATATTTCTCTTGCTCTAGTACAAATCATTTGAATTTCATTATTTTTTAAGCATACATTCTTGGTCCTTTTACCAGAATAGCCCAGATCTAATAATCTTTGAATCAAATTTTCAATATCAAAAACATTAGAATTGGAATTTGTTGTGGAATGTCTAGTTAATCTGTTTGAATTAGTTTTGGACAATAACCTTGATGACGAAAAGGAAGAATTAGATCTGCTTTTACTTAAGCTTCTTAATTCCGGTTGCTCGTCGTCATTATTTGAAGCAATTGAATGATTTGTTGATGTACGGGATAAAGAAACACCATTACCGTTATTATTATTATTTGCGTTGATATCGTTTATAGTAATAGGCCCATTTTCATCAAAGTTGGGAGTCAATAAAGGAGAATTATTGATCGATTTATCGGGGGATTCTGTGTTCAAAAACCCATTGGACTCATTAACAGACATATCAGTGTTTCTTCTTATTAAAATAGGATGTTTGGGTTCAATTTGTATCATGGAAGGGGGTAAATTAGTATTATCGATGGATAAATTCTGGAAATCTGTCGGTATTGAATCTAGATCTTTATTAATGGTATCAGGATTGCCATTCGAAGGAGATTCTGAATTCCCATTTGTAATATTTGGTGGACTATTATCAGCATCTAAAAACGAACTTTTTCTTGATAAATTCTTTGGTTTTTTTGCTAAGCTTGTAGATGAATCATTTCTTCTTGATTTTATGCTTCTTGAAGACTTATTTGATCTTGTGGATTGGTTTGTATTCGTCCTTGACAATGGAGCGCCATCTTTTGAAGGAGTATTTCCCATAATGAAATATTAATAGCAATTTAAAGAAAGTCACTTGTAGCGTGTTGGCTCAAAGATATCAAGTATTATCTGGTATCTAATGTCTATCTCTGGTATCTATTAACTAGTTGCCAGTGTTTTATTAGTCTACTTGTTATATAACTGTAAAATTCAATATAATTCTAACCTTCTCTTCTGCCAGCTTTTAGTTGAAGTTCTCAATTCTAAACCAATTTATAATCAATTACTTACGTGATTTCTAGCTTCAAATGCGTCTGCTCAATTATATCTAGTTGTATTAGATTGTTTTTAGTTCTAGTTCAAGTTCTGAATCTTGTCTAGCTGTATTATCCCTGGCCGTCTGTGTTGGCCCGTATCTATAGTCTTGCTCGTTTTTGTTCACTCACCGCCCTTCCCCAAGTGGTCGCAGGCGTGTGTGGACCAAAGGGTGATGGTTCTAGTACCAGGACTGGTAGATGAGGATTGAGTGAAGATAGATGGAAGTATTTTAGAGGCGATCGGTGGTAAGGTGGTAAGGTGGTTAGGTTAGTAGGTTAGTAGGTGAGTAGGTGAGTAGGTGAGTAGGTGATGTTGGTTGTATTTAAGTTTTCCTACGAACAGATGTGGTTCTGCAGTCTTCGTAGTAACTGATACTTTTGAGCTGTTGTTATTGTATCTTAATCTGTTTTTTGAAGGGTTGTGGCTCTAGTTTACATAGTTTGTTGATCTCTTTTATAGTCTATTGCACTACTTCATTAGATTTGTAACCTAGATTTGTAACTTAGATTTAGGCATGTTGGCCCTCATGGTAAACCTATAACACTTGAAAATGCTTGAATGTGCCTGATAATGCTTTAAAATGTGGATTTTTAGTTTTAAAATACTCCTTTTGCCTAAGCTAGCATATTTTCTATGTATCCAAACCTTATTCTGGAACTTGATATCTTAAATTCGAAGATGCGACAAGGCTGGTAGAATTCACAGAAATTATCAGATCATAGAAATCATCATAGAGATCATGGATTTCAGAAAGACGCCCTTAAACTCAACCTAATCCCGCTTGCTAACATTCACAAATCTTTTAGCAAACTTGAACAATAATTGGGTTAAGTAAGCTTAGACTCGGTTGTAGTCGGTCTGGTACTATAATCCATAGTCACACCATTTGATTTGTTATGAGGCTGGCGAGGGCTCGTCCCAAGTCCCGTCCTAAGTCCCGTCATAAGTCCCGTCATAAGGCTCGTCCTAAGTCCCGTCCTAAGGCTCGTTTTAAGGCTAATTTTCGTTCGCAGTTTCTATGCTCGGTTTAGTGGCCTTCGTCGGTCCGTCATGCTATATTCGCTTGATACCGTCTCTGTTATCTGATTCCTTATCTACTATTTGTTTATTTTTACTGTTTTTTCTTTTTCCTTCCTTTCTTTTTCTTCCCTTGTCACATTTCCTGTTTTCTTCACTGTCTTCTGTTCCTTCTTTACTTCCTTATCTCTTTGTCCTGTTTCATTTACCTCTCCATCCTATTCCATTTCTTCTGCTCCCCCAACATTCACCCCAAATATAAATCATATCGGACCAATAATTTCACGGAAATCGCCAAGGAGCTGTCATCCCGTCAGCTTTGACTTTCTATTTCTGTCTGGTTCCGGCACATTCACGCACAAAAATTATTTAAACCCCTGCTCTTGCACTGTCCCAGAAAACGAACAAAACTTTGTCCAAAGTCTGTACACCAGTTTTATTTTATTAATTTTATCCTATACATGCAATATGTCATTTTCAGAAGAGTTTGAATCTGGTCTGAAAGAGAAACCCCGACTGCAAAAGTCTCTGATTGGTAATACTCAAAGTGATGCACAAAGATCTAGAAGATCTTCAAGCTCCTCAACTAGTTCATCTAGTTCAACCAGAAGTATTCCTAGTCAGAGACTTAAAATTGGAAATTTAGATATTTCGATTGAAAAAGTAGGGTTAAAGGACTACAAAAGAGTTGCTAAAACTTTAAGATTAGCATTTAATAAGGATCCATTTGTAAATTATATTTTAAACACCAAAATTAATTATAATGAATCAGATGGTACTGAAGCTGAAATCAAAAAATTAAATCAAAAGAAGAGTGCTTTATTCCAATCTTTCTTCGAGATTTCCGTCGTTGAATATATTTCTTTCGGTGGGGTTGTTATCGTTGTTAAAGATGTAGAATATGAATTGAGTGGTGGTAATTTATCAAACCATCCATTCTTGGCTGCTGCTTGTTGGAACAATTTAAAATTTGATAACAGTTTATCTTTAGATTATGATTACGATTATAATGAAGATTTAGATACAAATAATTCAACTACTTCAAGATATTTATTGATGAAGTCTACTTTAAAATTTAATTATTTTGCTTACTTGAACAAATGTAGAGAAAAATCTTTAAAAGAAAAATTACCATTTTTAATTAACATTAGAAATTCAATTTTAGTGAATTTAAATTTGAATTTAAATTTCAAAAATAAATTCAATAGTGTTTGGTATTTATCTGATATCGGTGTTTTACCTTCAATGGCTGGTAAGTCTTTAGGTAAATTGTTGATCAATTTTTGTTTAGATAACTTTGTCTATGAAGATTCTTGGATCTACTTAGAAAGTTCAAATATTATTAACAGAAAATTTTACAACAAATTAGGTTTTAAAACTGCAAACACTTTTGCCATCAATTCAGATGATGTTATTGTGAATAATATTGATATTGATGATTTAAATGATGTTAAAATCTTGAATGAATTAAGTGAATTTATTTTGATGGATGCAATGATTAAAGCTCCAAGTAATATCAATATCGAAAGAGAAAGTTATAAAGTTTCAGAATTAGATGTTAAACAAGTTGAAATCTCTTCAAAAGATGGACTTTCTAGTAAAGTGCCAAATTTACCTGCCAATATAGATGCGAAGAATGTTGAAAATGTTGCTACAATGGTCAATAATGACGATAATCCTAGCGTTAGCTCCGTGGGTTCTAATGACACTGTGACTGGTAATGCTGCTGTTGAAGCTGCTGCTGCGTCTGCCTCTGCAGTTGCTACTGATTCAGTTGCTCCAGATACCAAAAGTCCATTAGTCCCTTCTCATGCGTGACGTCGCAATGGATAAAAATTAGAGATAATTAAGGAAGTTATACAAGAGTTGTTTATTAATCTCAAACCTGGAAAACCTCTTTCCATTTAATCTTTACTGATTATTTGGTATATAAGGGGGGGTTATTAGGGATCAGTATTTCCACTCTTGCATGACTATTAATAGTCTCAATCAAAGTCTCAGTTGGGTTTTTAAGCAATTGACATTATATGATTTGTATTCCTATACTGTTATACAATGTTAGTTGAATAGGGGTCACAACTGAAGTTTTGATTTTACTGTTTCAATAGCAGTAATGATTTTATTATATAGTGTTTAGAAATATAAGTAGTTCGCTTGTAGAGTCAACCGGTTTGACTGTATAGTACTTTTGTACTATACGACTGACCATGTTGATAATACTAATGAAGTACTGTCAAGTCCTTTATGAACTCCTAAACTAGTGTAAATGCTAGGATAATGAAGTATTGAATACATAAAAGAAAAATTCGCGATGCCTCTATGTTAGCTATCAGAAGATTATCAACAAGTGTTGTCAGAGCGAATAAACTCAAAGGCAAGCAGCTCTCCAAAGAGGAATATGATAAAGCAGCAGAACATCTAAGAACTCAGATTGCTGAATTGGAGAAGACCATCAAAGGAGATGTCAATGTCCGAGAGAATATGGCTTCAATGAAAAGTTTCCCAATGGCTTCAAAGACCAAACCAAGAGTAGATAATCTTAGCAATTTGCTTGAAGAAACCATTAAAACCACAGGCCCCATTCCTTTGTCGGCATATATGAGACAATGTTTGACACATCCTACCTTTGGGTATTATACAACTAGAAATCCTTTAGATTTGAAGACAGGTGATTTCATTACATCACCCGAAATTTCAAGCATATTTGGTGAAATGATTGGTATTTATTATTTACAGTTGTGGTTGATGCAAGGTAGGCCCTCAGAAATCAACTTTATAGAGTTCGGCCCTGGAAAAGGGACTTTGATGAACGACATCATCTCCAGTTTCAACAAACTTAATAAATTTGGTATAAAAATTAACGTAATTATGATTGAAACTTCCAAGGTTTTACGTAATGTTCAACACGAACTCCTTTGTGGGAAGGATAACGAATATAATGGAAATGAAAAGTTCAACTATTCGAAAACTAAGTATGGTAACAAGATTTACTGGGTTGAAAATGAAACTGAAATCGATGAAATCAATAATAACCGCAACAACTATATAGTTGCCCATGAATTTTTTGATGCTTTGCCTATAAAATCATTCCAATTAACTCCAAATGGATGGAGGGAATTTGTGGTGGAACATTCACCTTCTGTGGAAGCTAATCAGGTCAAGCTTCCTTCTGGCGAAGCAACTAGTGATGAAGAAGCCTCTAAATACGATACTGAGTTCCATTTAACATTGTCACCCAAGGAGACACCTTCGTCCAAGATTCCTGAAACAAGTCCAAGGTTTAAAGATTTACCAGTTGGTACCAGAATCGAAATTTGTCCAGATGCTGAACTCTTTATGACCAAGATGTCTCAACTAATCAACAACGAGGGTAAGACTGGTTCTGTCTTGGTAATAGATTACGGGGTGGTTGACTCCGTGCCCGACAACACATTACGTGGAATCTACAACCATAAGTTTGTTTCACCGTTTTACAAGCCAGGGGAAGTCGATTTATCCATCGATGTAGACTTCAAGAACCTATCTCTAATTGCTGAGAGATATGGCCATATTGTTGGACCGGTTGACCAAGGGGATTGGTTACATGAAATGGGGATTGGTCATAGAATCGATAAGTTGATAAAATCAACCAGTGATGAAGCAGCTCAAGACAAGATCTATGAATCATATGTTAGGCTTACGGGTAAAGATGAAAAAAGCATGGGAAAGATATATAAATTCTTCGGCTTATTGCCTTTTGGCAGTGAAACTCCTTTGGGTTTCAAGCAATTGTAAATAGATGTGAACAACAAACTTATATTATTTTTACTTATCTACTGTGACGTGTTCCCAAGCTCATTGATACTTGCAACAGTACCTCCTGCGAGTGGGATATGGAACTTAATTCCTTTCAGAACCCCATTGGTATGTGTGTGGTTAGAATCAGCAGATGGTGCACCAAAACCACCACCTCCTGGTGTTCTGATTCTGACGAAATCGCCAGCTTCAACTTTGAATTGGGCAAAAGATGGTAACAAAATCCATTGCACTCCGTTCTCTCTTTTCCTTCCCAATCTATTTTCACCTCTCTTAGCCTCCAAACCACCTTTCATCCCATACGGAGCATTAACCCTTCTCTGTGTTCTCAAGGTACAGGATAGCGGAGTGGTGAATTCATACAATCTGACCAAACCATCGCCCCCTTTGTATTTCCCGTCACCACCTGAGTCCAAACGAACACTGAAGTCGTGCAATATTACTGGATATCTTAGTTCAAGAACTTCAGGGTCGGTGATTTTTGTGTTTGTCATATGGCAATGGACACCTGAAAACCCATCTTTGCCATCAATGGCACCAATTCCACCGCCAATAGTTTCCACCATGGCGAACCCTTGTTTCATTACCCCCTCTGCGTTAATGCCACCTTTTCCAAACGCAAGGGTGTTGTTTGAACCTGAACAAGCACCAGAAATCTCATAGGCTTTCAAAATGGTATCGGTCAACCTCTGGGCAGTGGCACTATTTGCAGCAGATACAGCCGCAAATCCAGACGGGTTTAGAATACTTCCTTCTGGGATAATGGTTTGAACAGGATTCAAACACCCTTCATTCAAAGGAATATCTGAATTCACCATCAATCTCAAACAATAAATTATGCAAGCGTAAGTTATAGCAATAGGAGCATTACCACAGTTGAAGGCTTCTTCGCTGGTACCTGTAAAGTCGTAGATAGCAGAGCCATCCTCTTCATTGATGTCAATAGAAACACAGATTAAAGAACCGTCATCTAAGATTTCCTGAGCCTTCAAAGGTAAATCGTGTTTTCTTTCTTTAGCCACCTGCTTCAAAAACTTTCTGACGGCAACTTCAGCCGTATCCTCGACTCCTTTCATATAATACAACACTGTTTTTGTTCCGTATTCCTTGAATAGCTCCACCAATAGGTTAACACCTCTTTGGTTGGAAGCTATCTGTGCATTTAAGTCTGAAATATTGTCTTGTAACTTTCTGGTTCCTGAACATCCTGGGTACTGGCTTGGTTCTTCTACAAAATGCTTTTGGACTCCATCGTAGTCGAATTTGCCTTCACTAACAATCTTCCAAGCAACAAATTGGGCACCTTCTTCATATAAACTGGTTGCATCAGCCGCACAGGAGCCAGGAACCGAGCCACCGATTTCAGCATGATGGGCCCTGGAAGCCGTGAAAAACACAATCTCCTTGTCTTTGAACACTGGAGATATCAAGGTGATATCAGGTAAATGTGTCCCACCAGCTGTTGGATGATTGGTGGCTAAGATGTCGCCAGGTTTGATGTTCTCACCCCAGTATTTCTTAGCGAATCTGATGCTATTAGACATCGAACCTAAGTGTACTGGAACATGTGGAGCATTTGCAACCAAATTACCATCTGAGTCGAATAATGCACAGGAAAAGTCCATTCTTTCTTTAATATTTGGACTGATACTGATTTTCTGTAACGTTCTACCCATATCTTCGGCGATGGATGTGAATCTGTTGGCAAACACTGATAGTAAGATGGGATCTATGTAGTCATTGGAAAACTCCTGTTTGGTTGTTTTTTCTAAATCAATGATGAGGTGTTTGTTTAAAACTGTAGCGGTGGAAGCTGGGGTCACCAAGATCGTTTGAGTCTCGTCCAAAATCAAGGCTGGCCCACTAACAATAGAGCCCACAGGCAACTTTTTCAATTCATAGACTCTTGAATTGATGATGCCTTCGTCATAGTGGATCTTAGTTGTTTTGATTTCGTCTCCTAATACGGTGGGCCTCAAAAGATTGGCTTTTTGTATTGCCTCAAGGTCTTTGAAAGGTGACACTTCCTTGACTTTTGAAACATTCCCACTTGCTCTGACTCTTATGTCATGTACCAACACTCCTCTTTCTCTATCGACAAAGGAGAATTGACGTTCATGTACTTCCGTGAATAGTCTATGGAAGTCATTATCTTCAGGTTGAGGAATCATCAAAAAGGTATCAGAACCATCGTATCCCATATTTAAGAAGATTTCGATTTCGATTGTTTTGGGATCAACTCCCTGTTCCATTAGTTTTTCATTTACATCAGCAACCAACTTTTCACAATCTAGCAATAACTGGTCTCTGGTGGTGGTGTTGTAGTACTCGTGGCACGGTTTCTGGCTTTCTTGTACGATATCTGCCAACGCAATCCCATAAGCTGATAAAATCGAAGAGTACCTGTGGATAAGAACTCTCTTCATCTTAAGAATCGAAGCAATGGAAGTAGCATGTTGACCACCAGCACCACCAAAAGACGCTAAATTGTGATTTGATACGTCGAAGCCTCTGGACTCGGTCAAAACTCTAATCGGTTTAGCCATTTGGAAGTTGGCAACCTTCAAGAACCCTAAAGCAACATCATAAGGAGTGTACTGGTTTTCTGGGTTTTCCAAGTTGATTGTTTCCGTCAACTCGGCGAATTTCTTTACCACTATCTCTTTATCTAAAGGTTGGTCTTCTGTAGGACCAAAGATCTTGGGGAAAAACTCAGGTAAGATCCTTCCACACATCAAGTTTGCATCTGTTATTGTCAATGGGCCGCCCTTTCTATAACAGGCCGGTCCTGGGTGGGCACTGGCACTTTCAGGGCCCACTTTAAACACCCCATGTTGATATGTCAAGATGGAACCACCTCCTGCAGCAACCGTGTTTATATCCAACTGGGGGGCAGCTATCTGAACACCAGCTGTAACACTTCTGAACACATGTTCATATTTTCCAGCATACCTTGAAACATCAGTGGAAGTCCCTCCCATGTCAAAGCCAACAATAGGAGTGCTTTCGTCTTTGTCATAACAGGTTTCAGCTTCTCCTACAACCCCTCCAGCAGGGCCTGATAACAAAGCTTTTAACCCTGTGAACTTGTCCCAAGAGCATAAACCACCATCACTTTGCATAAACTCTATTCTTGTGGTACTTTCAACGTCCAGTCTAAACCCCGAAAGAAAGTTTCTTATATACTCTTTAACTATTGGAGTGAGATAAGCGTCAACGACGGTAGATTGTGATCTTGGAATAGCACTTATCATAGGAATCAATTCATGACTGACAGAAATATTCTTGAACCCCACTTTTTCCGCCAATTTCTTCAACTTCTGTTCATGAAGCTGGAAACTGTAACCATGGATCAAACAAATACCAACAGAATCGATACCTTTGAGTTTTAAAGCTACCAATTTTTTTTCGGCATCGACTTCATCCAATTCTTTCAACACTTGGAACACATCTTTACTTTCCCCTTGAACAAAAGACTTATTGTCTATTCTATCAGTATAATCCAAAGTTTCAGGGTCTTCTGTTGCACCTGGTATAGTGACCCTTTCGTCGACCTCCACCACCATATTGTACAACGGAGAAGGTTTTTCCACCGCCAAGGCAAACAAATCGGGCCTTGTTTGGTCACCAATGTGTAAGATATCTTTAAAACCCTTAGTGACCAAAAAGGCTGTATTTGCACCTTTCCTTTCCAACAACGCATTGGTTGCAACGGTGGTACCCATTCTAATTGAAGACACGGCAGAAGTGTCCAAAGGCTGGCCTTTGGGGATCTTACAATTACCCACTTTTTCTAAAACCCTTCTGATCCCTTCAATAGTAGCGTCCTTGTAATTATCAGGATCAACCGATAACAACTTGAACATATAATCATCGTGTCCAGGAATGATAGCCAACACATCAGTAAAAGTTCCTCCTCTATCAATTGCAATCTTGACGTCTCCAACTGTCATATTTTTGCCTGTTATCCATTCCCTGATATTTCCATCTCATTATATAATTCATGTACCTGTGGAACCTTCCGACACCTTTGCTGCTCTCCTTACGTAATTCCTGTTATCGTGTCAAAGCTGCGTCTAAAATTCCTCTTCCGACGCTATTGTTAGTGGGAGATCTGCTCTCATTGGGTGCGGCAAACGATAATTGTGCGGACCAAATGCGGATTGCCATTTCTGGAAGAGATAAGATAAGCAGAAGGTGAAAATGTTGGAGATACAGCCAGACTCGTAGATAAAGTGGAACTGACCAAGTATAAAGTAGGGAGAAATTGTCGAGTTGATTTTATTGTTGAATATAAGATTTTAACAATGAGCAAAGTTATGAAAATTGATGATTCGATTGAAAATCTGGTATCAGGTTCATCTGATGAGAAAAAAGGTGGCATCAACGTTGATATCGAGGATGTTGAAGTGGGCCTGGAGGATCAAGAGGCTGGAGAAACTAAGGGTGTTGATAAAGCCTTGAGATATGCTAAAATTTCCAAGGATTTGGAATTGACTCCTGAAATGAATAAGAGATTACGTCGTCGTGCTGATATATTTGTCTTACCATTTATGTGTGTTATGTACTGTTTCCAGTTTTTGGATCGTTCTACAACGTCATATGCTGCTATAATGGGGTTGAGAACTGATATAGGTCCTATGGTGGGTGACATGTACCCATGGTTAAGTACATCTTTGTATATAGGCTACTTGTTTTGGAGTCTTCCTGGTTCTTGGACTCTTCAAAAACTTCCTTTAACAAAAGCCGTTTGTGGTTATATTGCACTTTGGGGCTTAACCACTGCTTTGCAGGGTGCATGTTATAAATACTCGACTTTGATCGTTGCAAGAGTGTTTCTTGGTATCTTTGAAGCTCCTCTTTTGCCTGGTTTGGCTTTGATTTCAAGTAACTTCTATCATAAGTCTGAAATCTTCCCAAGGACATGTTTTTATTTTTCCTTCTGTGGTTTGGGTAATATTCTTGGTTCTTCCATTTCTTACGGTATAGAACACCATATGAATAATTTCAAAATTGAACCTTGGAGAGTTTTGTTTATAATTTTGGGTTGTTCTACTACTTTATTAGCTGGATTAATGGCATTTGTCATTCCAGACATTCCTACCAAAGCTAGGTGGCTTAATGAAGAAGAAAAACTTTTGACTGTTGAAAGAATTAGAGATAACAAAACTGGTTTTGGTTCATCTGAATTCAAATGGTATCAAGTAAAAGAAGCCCTCCTTGATTACAGAGTCTGGATTTATCCATTACTTGCGGTTGCTATTGAAATTCCTAACCTGGGTATTTCAAGTTTTGCGTCCATCTTACTTAACGGGACTTTTGGCTTTGATAAGGAAAAGGCATTATTAATGAAAGCTCCTATGGGTGTTGTCCAATTAGTTGGTTTATCGCTGTTGGGGTTATTGAACCAATTCAACTTGATCAAACATCCCTTATATGTTTCAGTAATAGGTGTTTCCCTTGCAATGACTGGTGGTTTTATGTTAGCTTTTGCAAAAGAAAAACATGCACGTCTAGCTGGTTTCTATCTTGTTGGATTTTCTCCAACTGCTATGATCACTGCACTTTCTGGTCTTACTGCTAATGTGGCAGGAAGAACCAAGAAGGTTATTGCAAATGGTATTTATCTTGTCGGCTTTTGTTTCTCTTGTGCTGTTGGTCCACAAACTTTCCTTGCTAGAGAAGCACCAGGTTACAGGACTGCCATTATTTCTATTTGTGTTTTCTACACTTTCGGCCTTGTGTTGATTCTCACCTTATTGTTTGCAAATATGACTGAAAATAGAAGAAGGGATAAGGAACGTGATGCCTTGGGTGATAAATATGTTAAAGTCGAAAATTCAGAATTTCTTGACTTGACTGATAAAGAAAATAGAGATTTTAGATATGTTTGGTGATTTTTCAATTCTTCTTGGTTTATAGTGCTTTAAATTTGATATGTATTATTCAATTCTTTGCTTCAGATTACCTTATTCACTCTATAATTGCAAATTTTGTTGGGTATAGGTCAACATGACTCAAAATGACTCGTCAAAAATGGCTATCGATTACACCACTGCCAACTCTTTTATTGGAGCAGAAAAACTATCCCCAACATATTCCTGTAATATCACAATGAACTACCTATGCCTGAAGTCATAATTCCAACCATTTGTCTTATACTTCAAACACCATTCTTAGCAAAACTTTTGGTCGTCGCATGCTCAAAATGAATCATTTGACTCAAATAAAAACCTATTTAGTCTTTTTTATCAGAATGAGAATTTTGCAACTTTATACAATATTCAAATGTCAGAACTTGATAATAAAATCTCTGAAGAATCATCCAAAGACTTGGAGTTCTGTGATGATGAAAAGCAATTAGATAAAATTTATAGAAAATTGGACTATAGAATCATTCCAGCTTTATGGTGTTTATATTTCATGACATCTTTAGTGGGGAATTCATTTGGTCTTACGTTAACAATGAACTCAGAACAAGGGCATTCGCTTAGTCAATCTTTGAATTTAACTGGTAAGGATATAAGTACAGCTTCTGCTTTGGATTATGTTGGTTTTATTATCTTTGATGTCCCTATGAATTTAATCATGACAAGAGTCAGACCTCATTCTTGGTTATCAAGAATTGTATTTAGTGTGGGTTTAGTTACATTTTGCTACACTTTTTTGAAGGATAGAGGGGGATTGTTAGCTATCAGGTTCATCACAGGGGTTGCTGGTAGTGGTTTTTGGCCTGGGATGACCCTTTATCTTACTTATTTCTACCCAGTTGAAAGACAAACCAAAAGAATTGGGTTTTATTTTACGGCTGCACAGATAGCTTGTGCAGTTGCTGGTTTGATCAATGCTGGTTTCCAAAAAATGGATGGTACCAGAGGTTATTATGGTTGGCAATGGATGTATTTGATCTGTGGTGTTGCCACCATGTTTGTATCCATTCTTAGTTTATGGTGGTTGCCTGATAAGCCTTTCAACGATAATTCTAAACCAAAGAATAAATTCGTTCAAATTTATGACAAGATCTTTCCAAGTTCTACTCCATTGACAGAAGAAGAACAAATTATTCATAAGAAACATATGGAACAAAGATATAGAAATGTTAAATGGGGCGTCAAAGACTTTTTGAAAGTATTATGTGATTTAAGAATTTGGCCCTTGATCATCATGTACTTTGGTGTGGTTGGTACGGGATATGGTTTGGCTGTTTTTGCTACCACCATTATCAAAGCTAATAACCCTAGTCTTAGTTCTATTGATGTTTCGTTGTTATATGCTCCTATTTGGTTATTTGATCTTGGTGGTATTTTAACGCTTACTCCTTTTTCTGACAAGTTTAAACAATATAGATATTTGGTGTTTTCTGGAGCTACTTTGATAATCATTATTGGTATGATTGTTACTACGTATGCAAAAGGTCCTTGGAGTAGGTACGGTGGGTTATTGATTGCCGGTTATGGTTTGGGCCCAACAGTTCCAACTTGTATGTCAATGGCGGCCGAAATTTTGGGTCCCAAACATGGCGATGTGGGTATTGCTGCTGGTGCTGCCTTGGTTAGTGGTCTAGGAAACCTTGGTTCTGTCACCGCTACCTATGCCTTATATAGTGGGTGGCCTGCTGATGCCGATAGATTATATGAATACTCCAACATGATGTTAGTTCTCATGTTGGGTGTAAGTATTGTCGCGGCCTTTGTATGTCAATTCACTAGAAACTTCGATGGCTTTAAATCCCATTGATTCCATTGTTTATAGATACTGTTTATAGGTACTTCTTAATAGTTAATGTTGAAGAAAATTTATTTTCCTGCTATCAGATCAAATATTCGCGCTTTGTTAACACCGTAGAGATGCTACAAGAAAGAGAACTAGGGAATATACCGGAAGCCCAAGAAGGCCCAATCGATGAAGAAGGTGTCAATGGGTTAGAAGGTGAGTTGGATGATTCTAGTGAAACGTCGGAGAATGTTCCTGAGTTTAATAACAAGAGAATTATCTTACAAAGATTCACCATCTACAATTCTAAAACCACCATGTATATAGTTGGATCCAACGCCAAAGAGAGTTTGTTTAGGATTTTGGAGGTCAATAAAGATCCTGTTGACGAAACCAAGTTAACTATAATCGAGGATAAAAGTTACTTTTATACCAGAAAAGATATGATTGAATTGATCAATGGATTAAATGAGTCTATTGAAGGAGGTATTACAAAAATAGTGCAAGGATATGGTTTATTGGGGCTAATAAAGTTCACTCGTGGGTATTATCTTTCGATAATAACAAAATGTAGTCAGGTTGCCATTATCGGAGGCCATTATATCTACCATATAGATGAAACCAAATTAATACCCTTAGATATCAATTATAAGAGACCAAACAAGTACACTGATGAAGAAAAGTTACTACTGATTTTTAAATACCTTGATTTAGGTAAGACTTTTTACTTTTCGTATGCGTACGATATAACCAATACTTCGCAAACGAATTTCATTAGGAATAAGAAATTGGCGACGAATTATCAGAGAGAAGGAGATACTCGTTTTACTAACGGTTTATATAACAATTTCGATCATAATAGTAGGTTTGTCTGGAACAGATTACTTTTATCTCCTATATTGGCACACAATGATGTGGCCACTTACGAATGGTTTCAACCAATGATACATGGGTTTGTTGACCAAGCCAATATTTCGATTTACGGCAAGAAGATTTATATAACTTTGATTGCCAGAAGATCAAGACATTTTGCAGGGGCAAGATTCTTGAAAAGAGGTGTAAACTATGAAGGAAATGTTGCAAACGAAGTCGAAACTGAACAAATTGTCTCCGATATGCTCACTTCTTCGTTCCATGACCCTAGATACGGTTTTTATAATAACCCTAGGTTTACTAGTTTTGTTCAGCATAGAGGATCAATCCCGTTGTATTGGACTCAAGATTTGAGTAGATTGCCAAAGCCTCCAATCGAGCTTAGTTTGAGTGATCCGTTTTATCTGAGCAGCTCGATTCATTTCAATGATTTGTTCGAGAGATATGGTCTGCCAGTCATTATCTTGAACTTGATCAAGACAAAAGAGAAAACTCCAAGAGAACTGAAGCTTAATCTCCATTTTATAGACTGTATCAATTACTTGAACCAGTTTTTGCCAGAGAAAGATAAGTTGGTCTTCAACTCCTTTGATATGTCAAAACATTCTAAAAAAAATTTAGATGTTATTACCCCTTTGCAGAATATTGCACATGAGTCGATTGACAAAATTGGATTCTTCCATAATGGTACTGATTTAGAATCGACGAAAATTCAAAGAGGTGTTATTAGAACCAATTGTATCGATTGTTTGGATCGTACGAATGCTGCCCAATTTATTATCTGTAAAGCAGCGTTGAGTGTCCAGTTGGCAAGTCTTGGATTGATTTCTGAGTCTACTAACTTATCCTACGATTCAGATTTGATTAATATATTGACTGAAATTTTCCATGATCACGGTGATACTATCGCCATTCAATATGGGGGTTCCAATTTGGTCAATACTATGGACTCGTATAGAAGAATTAATCAATGGTCTTCCCATACTAGGGATATGTTGAATAGTATTAAACGTATCTACTCAAACTCCTTCATGGATCTGATCAGACAAGAAGCGATCAATTTGTTTTTAGGTAACTATACTTATGATCCAAGCAAAACAAAATTGTGGGAATTGCAAAATGATTTTTATTTGCACAACAGTATATCCATTGACAATTTTCGAGAAAAAATCAGTTACATTCACTGGTTCAACACAAACTATTTGGATAACCCTCGTTTTGACGTCAAACTACTCGCCCCTCCAAACACCATTGAGAAAGATTGGAAGCCATTCGTTTATGAAAGATTACAGCCTTATCCTGATTTCAATGATAATTGGTTCAATGAATGTTATGTCCCGAGAAAATTTCAAAGCTTAACAGATTTATTCATGTTTAATATGAACTCAAACTCTAGATATTTTCCAACAAACGTTGCCAATAACAAGAAATTTGATTACAGTCCCTTTCAATCAAGAAAACAGTTTAAAAAATCCATTGACTTGCCAATTGATGATGATTTGGAAGATGAAGACGATGAAATGGACGAAAAAGACGAAGATGATTCAAATATGAATAAAAGCAAACAGAACTTGACTGGTAACGACACCTATGACGAAAGTTATAACTACTTGAATATAACAAACACTAAAAAGATCAGAAACTTACTAACATCAGGCATGGAAAAATTAGGTTATAACCAAAACCATCACAAGGAACACAAAAAGAATATAAGTTTATCGTTGATGAATTCAGAATCCTTCTCGGAAGAAGATACTATTTCAGGAGTCCCTTCAATTAATAGTGAAGACAAACAAATGTATATGAACTATAATGATTTGGGGAATATCTTGAAAATGGCTCACAATATTCCCTTTGGTGAGCCTTCGCTATCTGACCCTAATGTTGATATATACAAAAAACATACCGAATTCATAGATGATATGCATTTTTATGACATCAACCATAGAATAAACTTGAAGTACTTGGGTCTAAATGACGAAGGAATAGATATTGCACAGGATGACTACTTCAGGTGAAACTAGTTAGCCAAATATACATTAAAAAGTCTAATAATATAGTTTAGAGGAAAAAAAAAAACACTGTTTAAATTTAAATCAAACTTAACTTAAGGAACCATAAATTCCATCTGCCAAAAAAAAATCTTCACTCTGGAAGAAGTTTCCAAACCCATTCATAAATTCCAAGCCTGGCTCCAAAGTGTCTGTATTAAGCAAATTGGGGATCTGGTTTGAAGTGTCTTCTAAGAAAGCTGCAGGTATGGTCTCTTTTAATGTGGAGACATAGTGCAACCAAACAGCGTCTCTCTGACATAAATGATATCTTTGCATCAACAAATTTTCATCCACCAGCTTCATGTGATCATAAGGTACGAAATTGAACCACTGGAATTCTTTAGAATTTAAGGGTAAATCAGGGTCCTCCATTTTCAAGTCTTTAGTTACGCCGTCTAGCATTTCACATAGTTCATGTATTTGGTTCAGGGTGAAAATCCATGCGGCACTTTTCCCTTGACACAAATCATTGTATGTCCTCAAATTGTCTGTTTCTCTTATACCATAAATAGCTGCTTTCATAGCTTTCCAAGAAAGGTAATAACTCTTGGACAATTTCCCTGCGTACTTTAAGGAATTCAAGCACAAAAATTGGATATCTGATAACAATCCATAGAAGTGTTTTGGTTTGTCTTCAGTACCCAAATACAATTTTATTGAATAGTTCAAATGAATAATGGATGTGATACACGAAATGATGTACATGAAATAAAATCTGATGTAAATGGGGGTCAACAAAAAGTGTGTTAGTGGATTCAACATGAGATTTTTGTCAGTCAACATCGTCAAGAAAGGTCTCAATTCCACGTATAGCAAATGAAACATTTTTTTGTGATACTTGAACAGCTGTTCTACATCGGCTTTTTTCTCAAATATGATATAAGCCGAAAGGTATAGTTTCAACAAAAATAACTTAAGACTCAAGTGAAATTGCAAATCTAATAGAACGACCGGGTTCAAGGAGCCATCATTACTGCTCAATTGGTTGATTAAAACTTGGATAGGTTGATATGTGGAATTTATAAGGTTCTCCAACTGGGACAAAGTTGCAGTTAAATAAGATAAGCTTACGGGTTCGCTGATGTTTAGCAACACAAGTAAAAATTCTCTCAAGGTAGGTCTTATTTTGAAAAGCTTTTTCATGGTATTATACAAAACGTCGTCACCAGGTATGTTGATTTCTTCAAGCTTCACGTCACTCGAAGAGTCATTACAAACAGCTCTACCATAAATACCCAGTTCATTGGTCTCCAATGCCAATATAAGGTACCATATCTTTCTACGATTGGTTTTGGTTAACCATGAAATATCATCATGGACATATATATCAGGATCTCGATTCAATCCCAAAACACAAGCACATCTTACTAAAGAATGAATATACAAGTCTGTTTCTCTTAAGTAGTCACATTCATCCTGTGCATATGTTTTATAGATTTTGGCCATCAAATAACTTTGTAATCCTTCAAATGAGAGGTTCAATCCTAAATTGAACTCTTTCAAGCACTCTTTACCATACAATGCCGCTTCAACGTATATGGGATTCTGTATAAATATAGTATAGTCTATTCCTGAATTTATATCCTTAGTAACAAAAAGATATGTGAATCTTAATAAGAATAACAAAGAAGCTAATTTGGCAATATCATTTTTTTGTTCAATATTAATTTTTAATTTGACGTTATCATTTCTATACGTGACTAATTTCTCAATATCACTTACAAACGAAACTTTATCGAAAATTGGGAAAAAAGAATGGAATTTGTTGAAAAATAGCTCAATGTAATCAAAAAGCACATTTCTTGGTGGTAAAACGTAATATATCTTTGATAAGATATTCAAATTTGGAGGAATGTAATTGGGATAAAACAACACTGCAAAATCAGAAGCATATAAATTTATAGATCTTTTTATTAAGTTGTCATCATTCTTCAAACTAGGATCAAATTTTGGTATAAAACTATCACCAAAGAACGTTTTGGCTTCGTCTTCATACTTTAAAGTTAATTGTTCGTCATTATCTATCAAAGGACCTAACCCTCTCACGAACTGAGTTGTAAAACTTTCACGTTGTTGTTTCAGTCTATTATAATGCCAAAATAGTATGTAACCGGTATCTCTTTTGATCAACAGAATGTATGAAATAGGACAACTGAATACATGGGTTTCTTGTAATTTTGTACAGAAAATATCGGAGCCATGATTGAAAAAGAAGTCTGTAACGTTATTAGGGTTTATATGATGATTGCAAGTATTACTTCCTTGATTGAAATCCAAAGATCCTACTATTGAAGTGATACTATTATTATGATTTATGTTGGGGGAAGATTGATCAGACATAGGAGTAGGACCATCACTAGAATTGACGGAATGTATAGATCCTAATGCATTTTCCAATTCAGCAATACGGTTTCTTAATACAGTCACTTCAGCAGCTGTAGTTTCTCCCTCTTTAATGGTCTTGGTAGATTTACCTTGTTTAGCCAACTCCTTCTCTAAAGTAGTATAACAACATAAAGACGCTATCCCACGATTCGTACAACTGTCACATGGCAACTTACGGTTACACTTGATCTTACGGTTGTGGCAATTATCACATACCAAGATTATTCTTTGTCTTTTCTTTGTCATTATCATTAGCTGATAGTGTATTATCCGTTATCTTTTTTCGCATTAGTCATGGAGCCGTTTACGTCAAAAGTTAAATTTCCGATACCACAGTGTCATCAATTAAACTTCAGTTTAAGTTACGGAGAGATTATGTAACAATTATGTGAATTTATACGTAAATTTATCTAAATAACTTCCCATCTGCTTCACCTTCTGATCTCCAAGTTGAGTTAAAATCTCCACTATTTTCCAACTTTGTTAACCGTATGGCTTCTCTTATGTGTTCAGGTTTTAATGGCGTAAGATAATCACCTTGGTAGGTTAATTTGATGTTATTTGCTTCGACATTTTCGCCATTTTCCAATGATTTGATGATTCTTCTTTTGTTATTCTTTTTTATGTCAATATCCTGTATAAGTTTGGCTTTATATTCCTTTTCTTGTACTTCAAAAGCTTTAGTTATTATTTCACTCAAGTACAGTTTAGATAACCCTGCCAATATCACTGCTATATTCTGTGGTATAGAGTGTCCCAATACTGAATTGCACACCTTCTTAACTCCCGGTTTATTTATTGTTGTTCTTCTATAAGCCTCAAATCTATCCATTTGATCTTCTGTAAAATTCATCATCATTAATCTTTTTCTGTCTTCTTCACTTAAATTCTTATCTACTTTACATGTTTTCAATTTCTTATACTTTTCAATTAGTTCTTTATCCCCAAGTTCTTCTAAATCAGATATATCTGAAAGTTGTTCTTCGTCATCTGTTATTCTTAGTTCCTCATCTTCTTTCAATGATTGTGGAACATTACTATAAAAAACTCTTCCGATCAATTCTTCGTCTTCTTCGTCTAAACTTATTTCACTGTCATTTTCATATTCTTCACTTTCAATAACTTGCTCTATATTATTATCACTGTTACTTTCACTTTCTGCCATCTTAACTATATTATCTATTTTTCACTTAATGAGATTTAAAGGTTCCGGTTAGTACACGAAATTTGAAATTTCAATATATAATTCAAGCCATTCTTTATCCAAACTATAAAGTTTGGAGACAAATTGGCCAAGCTGTATGATCTTGGGATTGCTTTTGTCGGTTATACCTTGTAATTCAAATTCTTTAGTCAAAATATCTAATTTGGCAATAACTAAGTATTTCAAAAGTGAATGAAGTCTAATATTAAGATTATTCTCTGGGTATTTAGGTAAGTTTATAACCGATGTCAAGCTGTAATATACTTCATTATAAAATGAATTATATGAGTCATGGTTATACTGTAGCTTTAAAATCCTGGGGTCTCCAGAATCGGTGTCCACTTCATAATATATTTTATTTTTTGGTACTTCTTCAGGTACTTCTTCAAAATTTGAAGTGCTATAGCTAACATTGTAATTGAAATAGTTATAAGGATTTTGAAGCAAGAACTCTGTGACGTTGGCTGAAATATTTTCCAAACTATTGCCATTATCAATTTGAATAATTTCAATATCAATGTTTGCCTTCAACTTCATATCCAACAAATACGAATAATCTTGAAAATCTGATTGCAACAAGTGTTCTACTATACCTTGTGTTATGTAGAAAGGCAAATCATTGGAATGAATTGCTCCTAAAGTATATAACAAATACATCTTTAAGTCTGTATCGTCCACTATCACCGTATTTTCATTTGATAAATGAAGCTCAATTATATACTGTCTTTCAGGAACTTCCACTTCTTTGCCCATTTCTAATCTGCTTATAGGAATATACTCAAACCTACTAGGAGGTATTACTCTTTCGATTTGTAATTTAACAGCCTCCGTTAAATCAGGAAAATTGAAACCCTTGTCCCCATATTTCAAATAAATAGGCACAGGGATACGTTCATTTAACCTCTTCTGTATTATTTGCAACCCATTGGGCCGTCCCGGGGTATATAACAAAAACAATAATGGGGCCAATATTGGAATCAAGCTCAACCAGTTCATTATAATCGCAGCCAAATTGCATCGCATCGACTTTTTTTTTCATTAGATGTCAGTACCATTAATACCAGAGGATATAAATCCCGTAAATCAGGAACAGGACTTTGTTCATGATGTTTACAATGATATAGCGTCCCATTTCTCCCAAACAAGATATAAGCCATGGCCCATAGTGGAGAAATTTTTGAAGTCTAGAGAAGATTACAGCATTGGAATCGATGTTGGATGTGGAAACGGGAAATATTTAGGGGTTAATCCTAACTTATTTGTGATAGGAACCGATAGATCTGAAGGTTTAATCGAATGTGCCCATGGATTGAATTCAAATTATAATGTGGGTATTGCTGATGGTTTACATTTACCTCATGAAGATAACAAGTTTGATTTTGCAATTTCTATTGCGGTCATTCATCATTTTTCGACAGATGAAAGAAGAATAGAAGCTATTGAACATATCTTAAGCAAAATAAAGTCTGGTGGTGAAGCCTTGATCTACTGTTGGGCTCTAGAACAAGAGACTTCTAGAAGAGGTTATAAAGAAGGAGATGATCAAGATATCTTGGTGCCTTGGGTGTTGCAGGATAAGAAAAAGAAAGAAAAAAAGCAACCAAGAAGAAGAAAACAAACTCCAAAAGACTCCGGTGCACAAAATACTGAAGCAAAAGAAGTTACAAATGAACCTCCAAAAGAAGCTGAAACCCCAGAAACCCCAGAAAAGCCCCAAGAGCCTGTAACCAAGTACAGGTATTATCACTTATACAAAAAGGGCGAATTGCCATCAAATGCTGTAGCTGCTGGTGGTATAGTACAAGATGAAGGCTACGAGCGTGATAATTGGTGGGTAATTATCAAGAAACCTTAATATGTAAATGTATAGTATAATAAAATTTCGCATCAACTATGTTATCACCAACACAGAAGAAAGACAAGATTATCAGAAGCACTGATCTCGATGCACTCAGTTGTAGATGGAACTGTGTAGAGAAGGGATACTTCAAAGATGACAATGTGAAAAAAATTATAGGCTCATATCTGAAGTATTTACAATATTGTGAAGGGTATACCAATTTATCATCTAGTCGAACTTACAGATCCATATTCGATAAAAAGCTTCCCATTATCAATAGAGGTACATATTTGCGTACCAGTAGTATAACCAAGATAATAAAGAAGTTCATACTGACTCATAAGCATTGTCAGATCATATCAATGGGAGGTGGCAGTGATACACGAGTATTCCAATTATTGAATGATGATATCAAGTATATTGAACTTGATTTCAAAGAAACTGTGAAAATCAAGAAATTGACGATAATAAATGATCCAGAGTTGAGTAAAAGTGTCAATTATAAAGGCGAGCTGCAAACTATTGAAAGCAAACAACAATTCCAAGAGTTTGAATCTGATTTACATACAGATAATTATCACTTAGTTGGTTTGGATTTGAGGTGTCTATGCAGTTTTGAAGATGAAAACATAGCAAAGTATGTTGACAAAGATAGACCAACATTGCTTCTTAGTGAATGTGTTTTATGTTATCTAAATCCAGTGGAAAATGGACAGATTTTGCAATATTGGACTAAGAAAATAGCAAACTTGAGCGTGCTTATATATGAACCTATTTCTTTGAATGATTCGTTTGGTGTTCAAATGGTTGAAAATTTAGGAAAGAGAGGAATAAATCTATTAACCATAAATGAATTTCCTACATTGGACTCAAAATTAAAGTTCTTATCGTCGCTAAAGTTTACTAATATTAAAGTAACAGATATTGCAAGTATTGGTGGTTATGAAGATGAAAATTTAATGTGGTTAGATGAAGATGAGCGAAAAGCAATTGACAAATTAGAGTTAATTGATGAAATTGAAGAAATCAAATTATTATTATTGCATTATTGTTTGGCTTATGGTGAAATAAATCAGAAGTTAGAATTTTCAGTCAATTGGAAAATTAGTTGATTTATTTGGTCAATATATTGATTGGATCTATGTCTATAGTTGTACACTCTACTCTATAACTTTGGAAGTAGTTCCGTATTGTAATGTGGTCTAGGGAATCTACTCTTTGTGTTCTTTCCATCAGCAAAGGAAGGATTATATTTCCAAGCCCAAAGACTACTTAAGCTCTTATCCAAAGTACCGTCTATCTTTTGAGTAATATACTTACCGATAGTAGGTAAAAATTTAAAGGAATGACTAGAGTCACCAGTTGCAACGTAAACATCCTTATAGTACGGACATTTATCAATCAAAAAATAGGAATCACAAGAATCTGCTATCCAACAAGTTTTGTTGTCGATTAACTTATGATTTTGCAATTCGGGGACTACCAAGTTCAAAAGTTTCTTGACATCATCTTGATGCTTCTGTGGTAAAATTTCGTCTGGGTGGTCAACTGTATACCTGGGTGCTCTTAGAGTTTTGCCTGCTTCAAAAGGATGATCAATTTCACCATAAGCATCACAAGTAGTTATTCCTATTTTGATGTAATGTTTGTCTTTGTCAGGAGGAAAAAAGTATCCATATTCAGCACTGAAAAAAATAGGCATGTCCTTATACTTTTCGTATTCAGCAGGTGACAATTCAATATGAGTAACAAATGTTCCAAATACTTTTGTCTGGTTATCCAATGGAACAATAAGACCAGTACCCGCTCCTGCGGTGACAATTACTTTCTTACCGAAGAATCTCTTACCTGATTTAACAGTGACAAAATTATTTCCAACAGATGTGACCCTTCCATCATCACCAAAAATAAAATTAACCCCGTTCGTTTTACATACTTCAAATACTGCTTCCAAAGCTTTTGCAGCTAACCCATTTCCACAATCATAATTATAAGTTGAATTGAACTTGGTGGGTAAATTGTTGTCTTTAAAATGTTTAATATGTTTGGCAACATCTTTTGGATTTGTGAGTTGGATCGTTTTTTGATTAACACCAAGCTTATTCAAAATCTCATAACTTTTCTTCTCATAAGCAGCTCTTACAGAATTTGGATCATCGGGTGTCAAAGTTAATCGTCCTGATTTTTCATAGCACTTGCTATATAATGGATCATTTTCCCAGTATTTTAAGGCTTCAACTGCCAATTTGGCGCTTACTTCGTCAGAATACTCCACTCTAATGATCTTATTGAAGTCATTGGCTGCTGAGTATTCTGAAGGAACCGGGTATGCATCCAAAGCTAAGATTTTCAAATTCCTTTTACTCAACTCTAATGCAGTAGATAATCCAAAAACACCACACCCTACAATCACAGCATCATATTCTTCACTCATCTTGTTTTTATTTACTTGGACAGTTAATTGTCAATAGTTCCAGATCTTTTCTTGTCTTTTTCCTCTTTAATATATTCCACAGTTATATTCCACTTTTTATAGATTAGATTAGGTCGTTGCGACCTCAATTTCGATAACCATTTTCCACTGATAACGATTTGTCGGGATCTCCGACAACTGTCAAAGTATTAGTTTATAGGGTCAATTAAGCGTACATTGTTGTGTCAGGCCACTTTTCACGGCCCTAAATATCAACTTGTATCATATTTACTTAAGGGGGCTTGAATGACTCCTAATGTCTGCTAGCTAATTTATCTGCTTTCTTATCTTATCTCTGATGATTGAACTGCAAAATACTTGAGGAAATCTAAGTTTGAAGGCCGAAAGTTTCTGATCTCTATCACGTAAAATACACTCTTGGATAAAGTGGCTTCCACTCCTTTAAAATCCCCATTGAGTTCAACTTTGTTTTTTATCCTTCTTTTCATAATATTCACCTTTTGATTCAACTCATGCATCCGCACTATAATTTTAGACCCAACCTAATGGAACCTGAAGTGAAGAAAAGAAAGGTACTATCAGCTTGTGAAAGATGCAAACACAGAAAGAAAAAGGCAAGTATATGAATTTCACTTTTTTTTGGTGGTTTCTATTACTAACTTCTTTAGTGTGATGGGATATTACCAATATGTGGTACTTGTAAAAAATCCAATATCAATTGTAAGTATAAGAATTCTTTTATACAAATGCAACAAGACCATATGAGCAAACAGGTAGGAAGGCTTGATACTTTGGAATCACAGTTTAAAAATATTGTTGAAGAAATGAAAACTTTGAAACATGAAATATTAAATACCCAGGTGAACGAATATGCTCCAAATGAAGAGATACTTCAAAAAGTTTCATTCATGCAACCTATCATCAATTTAGTTGAACAGCCTTCTACAAGTGAATTATTTATTGGACAGTCTGCAGTTATTTCAAAAGTACAAGCTATCAGAAAGATTTTGACAAATGATCAAGAGTTAGACATCAAGAGAAACCCATTAATGCAGGTCAAACTCAATGAACATCTTACTAATTTTCAAAATCCAACCAATTATTCAGAACAATTATTCATGGACTTTTATTTAACATTTTCAAGAAATCGGTATCATTTTATTGAAAAATCCGATTTAATATCAATTTTCGATAAAGATTACTTGGAAAGAACTGATTGGGAATCGTTTGTGGTCAACGCCTGCCTTGCAAATGGATGCAGAATTGCAGAATTGTCCAAAATTTCCATGCAGGTATCTCCTAAGTACTATTTTGATAAGTCTTTAAAAATATTGGGGAATTTGCAGTCTTTAGGTTCTATGGAACAAATTCAAACCTGTATGCTACTTGCGTTGTATCTTAACTATTCCTATGATTATCTTGACCCTTATATAATGAATGTTTGGGAATTATCTGGAATAGCTATTAGGAAGATGATTCAACTAGGATATCATAAAAAGAAGCTACCAACATTGACTAATTGTATAAAGGTTGAAAGGGAAAAGCGATTATTCTGGTCTGTTTATGCCTTCGATAAACTATTAGCTATTTCCTTGGGTCGCCCATCGTCCATATCAGATATGGAAATAGACTTACCGTTTCCATTGAGTTTAGAAGAAATTGGCAATGATTCTAAACGGATTTTTAATCTTCAAAATAAGCAGTTGTCTGATGAATCGTTTGATATGCCTGTAACTTCAATTACATATCTAGTTTTGACATGTAAAATAAGGCAAATTGAAGGAAGAATCAATTTATTAGCATATGACAAAAATAACTTAAATTCTATAAATCCTAATAGCGATGATTTTGATAGTATCAATCGTTCTTTAGAGCAATGGATTTCAAGTATACCCTCCAAAAAAGACTTTAGTGAAGGATTGAGGAATGAAGTATCCTTCGAATATATGATTTTATTGTATCATAGAGCAAAATTGTTTTTGTTGTTGCCCAAATTAACATCCACCCAAAACTTGTCTACTGATGAAAGAGAGTCTATATTGTTGCAAACCCTTAAATCAACTGGTGGGATTTGTAAGTCTTTTCAAATTATTCATAAGGATTCGATTTTTGGGTACAGTATCTTTTCACTTCATACTATTTTCTTAGCTGGGGTCACTTTAGTCTATTGTATATGGTCATTGGGTAATCCTTCCTACATCAAAGCACATAATGATATTAGAGCTTGCTCAAACTTGTTATACTCGTTCTCTGAACGAACAAATGAAGCAGAGACTTACAGAGTTCTATTTGAAAATTTAATTGAAAAAATCTTGTACAATAGTGAAGTTTCCTTCGAGAAATCAGAAGTCAATAGCTTGAGTAATGATACCTTGTTGAATGAAAACAAATTTTTCAACTTCACTATTGACGATGATTTCTGGAAAAGACTTGACTTTGGTTGATGAAGTGAATATGTATTTCTATGTATTTAAGCGTTGATGAACTACAATTGACTCAAAGGAAGCATCTTCCATTTTAGACCATATAAGTCGTATATACATGCTCTATCATCGTCGGGTCCGATGACTTGATTTGTTAAATTAGAATGACTATAGGAATCTACCAAGTCAATTGAATTAAAATTTTCATTTTCTCCTTTCCTCCAATCAAGATCAAAATCTCCAAATCTATTAACAAATTGTCGTCTTTGATAGATTGTGTTAAATTTGAAGTATCTTCTAATAAATGACTTGTTGAAATAAAAGTCTGAGTATTTCATTAGTTGTTTGTCATTAAAGTTTGGAATTGGTCCATTATCTTTGGTGCCTGCATTAGATATGGTTTCATTGCTTTCGTTGTTAATAGTATTACAGATTGTTTCAGTTTCTCCATCCGAGAAAATGCTTAAATCGTCGTATTGATCATTAATTTCATAAGGATCTCCAGCACCGTATACCTCACCATCCTCGATTGCTAATTCTTCAAAATCACCCCCGTTTTGAACATAGTTCAATGCTTTATATAAGTTTTTCAAAGGAACATTGATGAAATATCTATAATCGGTTTCTCTAACAGAATAGTATAATAGATCATACTCATTAAACAAAGTAGTCGGTTGTGCTACATCAATAAAATATATTCTGAAACCCGATTTCAAATACAACCCAATTTCTTCCATTATCACTTGTACTTTAATAAGTTTTGGATGGTTTGTCTTTGGGTTTATATTTGGATTGGAACTTATGATAGTATTACTTGTGTTCAATGATGACAAAGAAGTGTTTGAAATTATAGTTGGTAAACTGGCTGATCTACTTGCACCGTTAATCAAGGAATTCGATCTTGAATGAGAATTCAAATTAGGAGTGTAAGAAGACTCTGCCAAGGTGGATAGGTTTGGATTGCTTGAAGTGTTAGATAACTCCTCTTTATCAGGCTCACTTTCAGCCATTTCTGGAATTACGAATTCGCCTAATCTTAACAAACAAAACTGTTTCTTGGGCAAAATATCATTTATGTTGGTTGGGGGATAAAACGTTTGAGTTATCACTTCATTTTTATCATTTTCGTATTTAATTTCAAATTTAGTAGTTCCTAATCCATTACCATGTTTAATTACTAGACCGATATTTAAATTATAAGTACCAGGTGACAACCAAAGATTCTTTTTATAAGACAACAAATAAGTTCTATTAATCTCAACAAAATGATTAAAAATATAATTAGTAGGCTGATCAATCTTATAATCAGTATATTCAGCAAATAATCTTTTATTCTTTAAAAGGGAATAAATATATTTCCAAGAATCTTTAACATATTCGACGTTTAAGGAATTTTCATCTTCAGGGTCATTTTCTGGTAGGTTTAATCTTGATTTGATGATATTTCTCGATTCATATCTGAAAACATCTAAACTCTTAATGTAAGTCTTCAACCAAGGTAAGACTTTGATAATGACCTGTAAAATATCTTCTCCAAACGTCTCGATGATCTTGTTGTAGTACAAGTCATTATAGAGCATGTAGAAGTGGGAATTGAGCAACTTCAAGGAACTGTTGGGGTTCAAGCTTATTAGCTCTACCTGAATTTCTATAGGAAGTTTACTCAACATGCTTTGCTTCTTCATCCCCATTTTTGAGATTTGTATGATCTTATCTGATCACGTGATTCCGTCAATGGGATTAAAGGATATGATTATCTATGAACTAAAAAACAGCAGTAAAAGGAGGTAATTCTTAAGAATGACTAATTTCAGGATTCATTGTTTATTGATGCAAATTTCTAGGTAATAAGAGCCGTGCCAGCAGCTGTGATGATAGAAATATCGATATTTCATTGTGGGGTAGGTGACGGAAGTACTATATAAGATGAATTACTTCAAAAAATCATTGTTAAATAACACAGTGGATATATTTAACCTTTCTCAAACATCTTGCCTCTTCAAAATGCTATTTATAGCTCTCAAACTAATACACTAGTCTTCAAGCTCTATTGCCATATTTGCAGCCATCGCGAGAAGTATTGTAGCGATGCAACCCTAACAATTAGAGATATCGTACTAATTCTGATCATCTACTTTTCGCCTCATCCCATATTCCAACTTCTAACATTTCCTCTTGCACCATCAATGGGCCCTCCAACATTAATCTGATCACATTTGAGTAAAGTTACACAAAGAAGTTTCTGGAAAGATGCTCATTTTTTCAACGTCCAAGTTTCTCAAATAGAATAGCAAGAAGAGAAGAAGATAATGTCAATTGCACCAACAATTTTATGGGCACAACGTTCCAACGCTACTGACGAGTCCAAGAATATCATATACTTGACCATTCAGGTTGTTGATGTTAAGGATATCAAGATTGATTTGACTGCAACTAAATTAGAATTTAGTGCATCCCAACAAGATTCAGGTAAGAAATATGAATTGAACTTGGAGTTCTTTGAAGAAATCGATCCAGAACAAAGTAAACAGAACTTAGAATCTGGTAACCATATCTATTTGTTATTAAGAAAGAAGGTTGCTAAAGAAGAATATTGGCCAAGATTGACTAAAGAAAAGGTCAAATATCATTATATCAAGACTGATTTTGACAAATGGGTCGACGAAGATGAACAAGATGAACAAGAAGAAGAAGATGCTGGCGATTTCGGTGGAATGGGTGGTATGCCAGGTATGGGTGGCATGGGTGGAATGCCAGGTATGCCAGGTATGGGTGGAATGCCAGGTATGCCAGATATGGGTGCCATGGGTGGTATGCCAGGTATGCCAGGTATGCCAGACATGAGCGCTATGGGTGGAATGCCAGGCATGGACGGTGCTGGTGGTCCAGGTGGTTTAGATTTCGCTTCCATGATGAAAGCCATGGGTGGTGGTGCTGGTGGACCAGGTGGCGATTTCGATATTAGTAAATTAGCTAGTCAATTAGGTCAAGCTGGTAATTTACCAGACTTAGGCGGTGAAGAAGCCGAAGGTGAAGAAGCTGAAGGTGCTGCTAAAGAAGAAAAATAATGACTCCATGAAATTATGTTAGTCTAATATACATTCTATTTACTCCATTTATCTATGATATATCGTATCAGTACCTTCTCCAGATTTTCATTAATATTTGGTATGTATTCGATTTTGTCGTTATCAATTATTATTGCATTTAGTTTCAGTAGGAGATACATATGGTAATTGAATTGGTGTGCAGTTTGTTTTTTCAATCCGTAAACAACTATTTTACTATTATCTCCAAGTTTATTAAATAACCATCCTTCAAGTTCTCTCATTTCCATTAATATGAGATTGATTCTATTGATTTTGTTGATAAAGTTAATCGAGTCAGTTCCAAGAGTTATTTCGCTCGAATATACTTCTTCTTCAAACACTATCACATCACTTATATCCTCTTCTCTATTAACCAATTCAACTACTCTATTAAATCCTCCATATTCATATATCATATAGTATTTTGTCGTGCGCACTCAAGTTGAAAATTTTCAAAAATTTTTCACCATCGTAGCATGTATAGAGTTATACGTTCAAGTAAAGTAAGGTTTTACTCTACTGAGTCTGTGGCTGCAGGCAAGCTGGACGTTTTAACCGGAGGGAAACTATTCTCCTCCAGAGAAGCAGCTATAGCAGAAGCCCAAAAAAAGGAAAGAGACGAACAACAAAAGCTCAAACATTTAATACAGTTGAAAGAAAAATCTAATGAATTAATAACGAAATTGAATAAAATCCCTACTGATTTGATTAATACTAGATTAAATAAATTACAAAATGATTTAAGTGGATTGGATCAACAAAAAGTCGAACAATTAGATAAACAATTAACCAATTTTATGATTGAAAATTTAAAATTACCTGTTAATGAAGTTTCTGACAGACCATGGTTCGAATTAAATAAAGAACGTAAGACTATTGATCCTTTGAAAGATTCAAATGGTACTGATGATATCAATAATTCAAAAAGTATATCCTCCTCAAAATCTTTATTAGTTAAATTTCCTTATTTGAAACCAACTTCTGATTATAATCCTTATTCTAAACAAGAATTATATTTAAGACAGTTAAATCATTCAAGACACTCTGGAAACTTAGGATCCAGCTTAAAAAATATTTATAAACCAGCTAATGACATCAAAAGACCAAAATCTATTGATGACGTTTCTTTGGCTACTTTAATGTCTGCTGGTTGTCATTTGGGTCATTCAAAATCAAATTGGAGACCTTCCACCCAACCTTACATCTATGGAGAATATAATGGTATCCATTTAATTGATTTAAACGAAACTTTAATCAGTTTAAAGAGGGCTGTCAAAGTTATTAAAGGTGTCGCTCAAAAAGCAGGTATTATCCTTTATGTTGGAACCTTAAAGAATTGGGAACAACAAAGAGCTTTGGAAGAAGCTGCCAAAAGAAGTAATGGTTACTATATTTCCAAAAAATGGATCCCTGGTACTATCACCAATTTCACCCAAGTTATAAGACAACCTGGTGAGAAAAGATTAGAAATTGATATGATGGATAAACCAACTCAAAGAAATTTAAGTACTGAAGAATTAGAAAACTTAATCAAACCTGATTTGATTGTTATTTTAAATCCTGTTGAGAACAGAAACTGTATTGAAGAATGTATCAAGTCAAGAATCCCAACCATCGGTTTATGTGATACCGATATGGAACCATCATTGTTGACTTATCCAATTCCTTGTAATGACGACTCGATTAGAGTCAATACTTTAATGTTGGGTTTGTTATCAAAAGCTGCTAACGAAGGTGTCAAAGAAAGAGTTGAAGAAATAAAATTATATAAAAAATCTCAAGAAGTGTAAATAGATAGAACTTGTGAATATAAATATATATTTCCTAATAATTCATTTGGCTAATAGCTTTTCTGTCGTTTGATTCATTATTATCGTTAATTTTCTGGTATTGTTCTCTCAATGAAACTTTAGGTTTCTTTAGCAATAACCCTTTTTCTTTTATTTCATTCAAGAATTGAGTCCGATGTTCTTCTTGCATCTTCAAGTAATCTTCTGTCTGTTCATTTTCTTCATATGAAATAGACAAATTGTCAGCATCAACCTCAAATCCTCCAATTATTTCAAAACCTCCTTCTTCGTCTATATTCTCTTCTCCTTCTTCAACTACATTGTCGTTTATCTCACTATCAATTTTTGAATCGTCTTCCACTAAACTCTCATCCAATGTTTCATTTAATTCATGTTGAGTATTTGTTAATATCCACTCTTCATTCTCAAGTATATAATTCCTTATTTCCTCATTCCCTTTATAGTTAGTTCTATGAAATTCTAATAACTCTTTTGTGGTTATTTTCATTAGAGATGAGAAATGAGAACTTAGAAATTAAAAATTATAAATTAAATATTAAATAACACCATAAACAAATAGGTAAAATATAGTTCATTTGAACCATTGATGCAATGTCACATCATGTATTTCGTGAATATTAAAACAACAAAGAAAGTATCTATTGATCCTTCTTTTGTTCTTGTTCTTGTTCTTGTTCTTGTTCTTCATCTTCATCTTCGTCATCACTTCTGTCATCTTTTGCACCTTGACCAATAATTACTCTGTACATAATTCTAAAGACCAAGAACAACCAGAAAAGATTAACCAACTGTAAAGCACCGATCAATGTGAAAACAATAGGCTGACTGATCCAACACTTGTATTGTTGAGTTTCCCAGTTTAAGTCCCATTCACCGACAGTTCTAAATTCAGTTAAAACAGACCATAAAATTTTCAAGTTGATATAGTGTCTAGTATAAACCCAAACAACAACAAAAACAAGGAAAAATGGAACAGTTATAGGAGACTCGATATAATTTAAAGTTTTGGATGTACCAAGGAAGAAATCTGAAACATCCATAGTAACGAAGATTTCAATACCCATCCATGTGAAATGAAATCTGTAAGAAGTCCAAATCAAAGCAATAGTAACAATATGATGAAAGACAAATTCATAGTGATCTTTTCTTGGTTTTTCAACTTGTAAAATTAAAATAATTGATTGTTGGGTCCAAAAAGCAGCTTGACCTAAATAGAAAAGTTTGAAAAAAAAGTCATGAGTTTTATGAGGATAATTGGTATAAAATGGAGTAGTTTCAAAAAACCATAAAGGTAATTGTTTCATAATCCATAAACCAAAACATCCACTAGAACCAAAATATAAGATAGCATAAGTTTGTTCCATAAATCTCTTAATTTTAGCTTCCTTTTTCAAACCAAAATAAACAGCCAAAGGTCTTAATACTATACACATGAAGAATTCTCTTGTAAAAGTGAAAAAGATAGCATAATAAGCAACGAAGTAGAAATCATTCTCACCTTTACCATATTGATCAGTACCTTCAATATGATAAGAAAGAATCATACATTTTTCCAAAAAACGATGAATTTGACCAGATGGGTTAGAAATTAAATAGACAACTAAAGTCAGCAATAATACAATTAATGGCTGAATCCAAGTTTGTCTATATGCCAATTCTCTATAGCCAATCCAAATTTTTCTAAGTACCTGAGAATCAGTTTTAGCTTCAGTTCTTAATTCAGCAATTCTATCACTACTTTTCTTTCTTTGGTGTGCAGTTAAGTTCATAGTAGAAAGACCAGGCGAAGTATCACCAAGATTTATTTTACCAATGGAAGACCCTCTTCTACGTGACATTACTATTTATAATTGTATTTCAACTTTGAAGTTTTTCTTCAATATGCTGTGTTTATGTATTGAAAATTTTTTTTGCGACTGTTGCAACTTATAGGGGTAAGAGACAGGAATAAATGGGTAATTGGGAATAAAATAGAATGTTGACAGAGTAGAAGAAGAATAAAATAAGATTAAAGTTGATTGGACATTCGAATCCCTTTTTTGCCCCTAACTTGTAATATTATTATAAGCCAAAATATTTTGGTTGCAACAGTTGCCTAATCGAGACTGTTTTTGGCTTAAAATCAAGCAATAAAATATTACCATAATATAAAATAGGAGTAAATTCGAGTGCTAATTTGTATGGTACATTATACTAACCATTTTAGATCCTTTTCTTTGTTAGAATTTTTCCAGGATTTTTTTTAGTATTTTGATTTTTTATCATTTAATTACATAATTTCTGTGGTAATCGAATTGGTGGAATTCACAATATCAGAAAATTGAAACAAAACAAAAAAAACTTAAAATGAATGCAAAAATCACATAAAAATCAATGAATATTCTTAATGTTATCTACATTGCATATATGCTAGTTTTTATATGATTAGATGAAAGCTGTTTAGCAGTATCAGATCTTTGGATCGGATAAGTCTGGGGAAAATTGTACCGAGAAGAAGCATAATTCACGACAGACTTGGAAGCGAAGAATGGTAACAGAAAACGTATAGAACCTATGACTTCAAAAAGAATCGAAATGAAAAGAAAAGCATAAAAACATTGTTAGGACAAAACGGAATCATAGGCACAAGAATTCATAAATATCAACCGATGTCATAGTGAGGTCAGTTCCTAAAAATTCCTATCGTGTCTCACACAAGCAAACATATAAATACAGACCAAAGTTAACAGTTTAAAATGAGGAATATTGTAAGACATCTGATATAGATAAATTCGTTAAATTGACATACAAATTTATAGAAAATACACTGATTTATTGGAAATATTAGATAATAAAAGTTGCAAATACAAAAATAATAACGCAAGGATATCGCAGTCTGTCATTATTTAAGTCACAAAATCCCCAGGTAAAAAAAAATCATAGATAAAAAACAGTTGAAAATGTGTATGGGAGCTATTTGTAGTATTTGTCACCATAAATCATGGGTTGGATGCGGTAGTCATATATCATCCGTTATGGATAACACTCCTAAGGAGAATTGGTGTACTTGTGAGCATGTAGATGACGATTCCGATCCAGCTTATCCACCAAAAGCTGGTACCGGTTTTGCTAAAAAGACTACTCCTTAGATAAGAGTTTTTAGAGGTCATTTAAGACTTTGAAACCATTCATATGAAGATCCATTTAAGTATCTGTATTGTTGATTATTTTCATAGTTTTAAATATCAATTATATCAATTATGATATAAATTATCTGTATTTGTATAGCAATAAATGTCACAAGATTGGTTCTTATCTCTGATTGCCTTCAAAGTCGCGATTAGTTACTATTAGTGTTGACAGAGCTCGGTTGTTTAAAAATGGTACGACGCCCGTCTTAAAATGAGACCACAGAACGCCGTGTATGGTACCAGTCGGCCAGGGTTAAGTGTCGTTTGTCCCATTCGCGAATATTATTCCTGTTTAGCGTTAGTCGCACTACTGGTGGTATTCTTAGTACCAATTATGCCTTCTCATGCCTCCTGATGCTTAACCCGTCGCACTGTGAATGACACTGGCGGCCCACGACTATTGTTCGAAAGCCCTTTACCCCATATTTTGAGAACATTATTTTTAGACCTACTAGGATTCAAAGCTTGCAGTTAGTTCTTTTTGAATCATTATCCGCTATAATTGATTGTACCATTTCCAACTATTATAATGTACAATCCAAAGACCTAAGTCAGTATATACTCTTGCCATCTTTGACTTACAGCCTATGATTTTGACAGTCTGCCCATAAACTTTAATCACGCTAAATCTCCTCTTGACTCGCGTTCATCGAAAAAATTCAGTCACTTGAAATTCATAGAATATAGAAAACTCGATCGCTAATAGTTAAGATTATAACTAATAGTAGACTTCCTGCTATAGATAATAGACATTAATATTCGATAAGAAAATAGGTTACATAGATAGAAACTTGCTTCCAGAAATGAGCTTGAATTATCCTGATTTTTTGAATGACAATAATGACAAATTTAAACTACCTCCAAACTCAAATCCACAGTTTAATAATCCTACTAATGCCCCTAGATCTAATAATACTTTGAATAATGACAATGGGTCTAACATTCATCCCACCTTTTCAAACTCCCAAAACAATCAAAACCAAAACCAAAATCCTAACTCCCATGCTGTTTCCGATGGCCATAATGGTCATAATGGTACTGAATTTAATGAACTTTTGTTCTCCAAACTTTCAAATTTAGATTCCCCCAAACTACCAATCACTTCTCCTTTGGTAAATCCTTTTTCTCCTAAAATGGGTCCTTATAATAATGTTGATAGTTTCAACTTGCCTTTGGAATTACAAGGCGGGGTTGGTAATATCAGTTCAAGAAGACCTTCTTATGCTGCTGAGTCTTTTACCAGGGACCCTTTCCAATTGGGTCCTATGCCTATGGGTACTATGGGAAATATGGGGAATATGGGTATTGGTGGTCAAAACTTACATCCTAATACCGTTCCCGGTCAAATCAACGACCCTCAACAAGGTCAATTACCAATGAATTTGAATCAAATGAATAATAAACTTAACCTAGTTCAGTATGCTACTACTAATAATTATAATCAATACTCGAATTTTATGAATCAATTGAACGATAATTTTGCTAATTTTAACTTGAATTCAAATTTCAATGATTTTCAAAGTCGAAGACCAAGTCAATTGGTTGATTTTTCAAACTTTGACTCAACATCTAATCCCAATCCTAATCTTAATAACCTTAGCAATAATATTCTGAATGGTGTCAACAATACTACTAACACTAGTACTGGTAACTCCAACGAAGTTAAAAATGAGAATGGGGTCCAATTGGAAAACGGATTGATGTTGAAAGATCAATATATAATGGCCTCACCTGAATTGAAGAAAATATTTGATAAAACAACACATTATTTCCAAGATTCTGAATTAACAGAAAAAATCCTTGAAGATTTAGAATTGTTATTGAAAAACCCTGTAATATTAAGGTTAATAACTTTTATCAAGAACTTGAATAATTTGAACTTTAACCACAAAGTTTTATGCCTTGTTATAAACAAGAACGGAAAGTTTGATTTGTTATCGTATCCAAATAACTCGAACTTGTTATTACAAAAGGACGATTTAGTGATCGTTGATGGTGATAGAGGTAAAGATTTAGTTATGATTGTAAAACCATTGATTTCATTGAATTTTGCTATCTTGTTCAACTTCATTAAAAAGTTAGAACATTTGAAATCTTTAAAAATAGATGACAATTCAAACAACCCAACTGCCAACAACCACTGTTTAATAAATGCTTCCAGCATTATCAACAACTCAAACCAAGACAATGAATTTATTATTTCATTACCTACCAAACAAGTTTTAAGATTTGCAACACCAAAGGAAATACAAAAGATTAGTGGGAAATTTTTGGAAGAGAAAAAGGCTTTCATTACTTGTTACAATAAAATCAAGGAATTAAAATTAGAATCAAACTTGAAATTAATTAATGTTGAATACCAATCAGATTTTAAGAAGTTGATTTTTTACTATTTTGCAAATTTCAAGAGAATCGATTTTAGATCTTTAATTAAAGAGTTGTTCAAGATATACAAAACCAGAATATGGTTATGTGCTATTTTGCCTTATGATAATCCTTCATCAATTAATGATTTTAGAAATGTTAAGGCATTGGAAAATTCTATTCCTTCAGAGTATAATTTATCCAATGACCAAATATTAGAATTTTCAATAAATGAATTCAACAATTTGAAACCAAATTATTTCCATTCAATCAATATAAAAAATTTAATTGATTTATTAAAAACAGACTTGAACACTTACTTTTATGGTTTTAACGAAAACAGTACTGGTACTAATTAATAGATTTATAGATAGCTTATCATATTTGATAACTTTATAATGTAAAATTATGATTTTGATCTTTATATAACTAGACGAATAGAATCAGAGTATTAGAGATTGGATTAGATTGGATTTTTTCACGAGTAATGTACATTCAACTTATAAATAGATTCGTAGATGGAACTAAAGTTCATCTTTCACATCAGCCCTTAATAAGTGTCTCTTTTTTTCCAAGTATTCATTCTTTCTTTGTTCTCTTACAGAGTCAGAACCTTGTAATTCACCGTTGATCATCTCATCAGTAACACCACCACTGATCAAGGTTCTCCAAGTTTTCATTGGAGTAAATGCATTTCTTTGATAACTATAGTCTTCGATTATATCTCTCAATTCATTTTGAGTAGAAGCGACAAAAGGACCGTAATGAACAGTCTTTTGGTCTAGAATTTTACCTCCAACTAATAAGAATTCAACATCTTCATCATTTGAAAGTGGGTTTGCTCCTTTAACGGATTCACCATCAACATTGAAAAAAGCGTTATCAAAGGTTTTTAATTCGGTACCATCACTTAACTTCAAGCCACTTCCTTTCATAAGGTATAAAAAGACGTTGAAGCCAGTTGGAAATTTCTGTTCAAAAATAGCACCAGGTTTCAAAGTATAAGTATAATAATGGAATGGAGTATAAGGTAAAGGTTCTGGGGCCTTGACACCATAAGCTTCACCACTTACGACTTGAACGGTTAACTTACCATCTTGATCAGTGGCTTCTTCAATTTCAAAAGCCCTTAAATCTTTATAGCTAGGATCAACCTTTCTTTTATCTTCAGGTAAATCCACCCATAATTGTAAACCAACTGGTTTTTCACCACTTGCTAAAGGAACTGGCATTTCACTATGAACAATACCTTTACCTGCAGTCATGAATTGCATGTCACCTTCGAACAAGATACCTTTGGAGCCAGTGAAATCTTCATGAGCCATTGCACCTTTAACCATTCTAGTAACAGTAGAAAAGGAAGCATGTGGATGTTCAGGGAAACCACCATCACCAGAAAAGTGATCAAACATCAAAAATGGAGAGAACTTATGCATACCCATTACTCCGATTGATCTTCTAACGGTGGCACCAACACCTTCAGGTTTTTCAATAGCCTGTATGACTTTTAAAACTGTTCTTGGATTCATTGTTTCTGACATTAATATAAATTTAAAATTTATTAACCAGGAAATATAGTATAGTAACTTAATTGTAATATTGTTTGTTAAAAAAATATGATAATGGAAAGAAAACGGCTTCAAGCTTCTAATTTATAGTTTTCCAAAGATTGTTATTGTCAATCGTTGATCTCTAATCTAATCTGCTAGTAGCTTCTAGATCTTACTTTGTCTTAGTAAAATTATAAACGATTGCAAAACCTTTGATATTTAAACTTCTTCACTTAGTAATTTGTGACCGCACACGACCAATTTAGTAATGAAGCAATGAGATGGTTAGTATTATTAATATGGGGTTAGAAAATGTGTAATGTGTAATGTAGTAGTTTCTGGAACTGTCTGGTGTTTTCTAAGACTTCTGAAATATGCCTCTAGTGAATTAAGACAATTTGTTAGAAGTTTACGTAGACAGTAAATTATTTCATAATTTTCGCTTTCTTATCTTATCAGAGCTCGAGATGAGATCAATACTATAACCAGTGTTTGAAGGTATAGAGCTGTGAGAACGGATGGGTTGAGGAAAATTGTTTGAATTTACATGTAAAGCTTATATCTATATTGCTATATGATTTGATTGGTCTCTTGGGTCATAATTGAGAAAACTAGGACAAAAAACTAGGACAAAAAACCAGGATAGGTATGTAAGGTTATGGAACACTAACGTTAAGTGTTAGATACGTTTTGTATAATAATCAAGAGATGAGTTAGAGATGAGTTAGAGATAGAGAGTCAAATTTCGATATTTTTACATTAATACTAATAAATACTACATTAAAGTTCATCACGTACGTCAGGTCTTAACAATTCTCTTTTTTTTTCTAAATATTCTTCTTTTCTCTTCTTCCTTTCAGCGTCTGATCCTTTCAATTCCCCGTCTATCATGTCTTCGGTGACTCCATTACTTATCAAAGTTTTCCAAGTTTTCATGGGAGCAAAGGCATTTCTACCAGCACTATAATCTTGAATTATTTCTCTTAATTCACTTTGAGTGGTAGCTACAAATGGCCCATGTTGAACCACATTTTGATTTAATCTTTCACCTCCCACTAATAAAAATTCGATATCTTCGTTGTTATCAATTGGATTTGCACCTTTAACAATTTCTCCGTTGACTTTGAAAAATGCATTATCATAGATGTTTAAGGTATGGCCATCACTCAATTTCAAACCACTTCCTTTCATGACATATAAGAAAACGTTGAAAGTTGCAGGGAATTTTTGTTCGAAGATGGCCCCCGGTTTCAAAGTATAAGTATAATAATGAACTGGGGTATGTTTTAATTGTTGTTTGTTTTTAGCTCCATATGCCTCACCACTGATAACTTCAACTTTCAATTTACCATCTTGATCTTCACCAACTGGGATTTCATAAGATCTTAAATCTTTATAACTTGGATCAACCTTTTTCTTGTTTCTAGGTAAATCCACCCATAATTGTAAACCAACTGGTTTTTCACCGCTTCTTAAAGGAACCGGCATTTCACTATGAACAATACCTTTACCTGCAGTCATGAATTGCATGTCACCTTCGAACAAGATACCTTTGGAGCCAGTGAAATCTTCATGAGCCATTGCACCTTTAACCATTCTAGTAATAGTAGAAAACGACGCATGTGGATGTTCAGGGAAACCACCATCACCAGCAAAGTGATCGAATGCTAAAAAAGGTGTGAATTTAAGCATTCCTGGAATACCAATTGATCTTCTAACTTTAGCTCCGACTCCTTCTGAGAGCTCAATTGAGTGAATAACTTTATCAACAGTTCTTGGTTTCAATTCTGTCATTATACGTTGGTTAATAGTTAACTTGTCTTTTTTTATTTGTTCTTATCGCTTTCAAAGTCCATGAGGCTGTATTTATAGTTTTGTAACTTTTTCATATTAATTATCTTAGTAAAATTATTAATGCGGCGAGGGTTTCTTTTTAGTAATACGCTACAAATTGTTGCAGTTTCTAGAAACTGCTAGAGAACCCAACGAAGAGATGTTTTATATCACGTATTGATTACAATTATTGCTAGAGATGTTCATGAGAATTGCAAACAGTAGTTGATGTTTGTTAGTAAAAGAAAAATAATAAAATTTATGTTATGTACAGTATGCACGGCCAACAATAATATAAAGAAGAGCTATGTAAGATGGTTTATTTACTATACACTCTTTTTCAAGTCTAAAATCTTGTTGAATTCTTCATCATTTATAATCGTATTATCATTCAAGCTGATATTGGATCCATTATCCAAATTATATAATTCCGTTTCATCTGTAATTGAGTTCATCACATTGGATTTGACATCATTTACAAATGTCCATATACTTGATGAAACAGTTTGTAGCATATCCTTTTCTTTATTCGGGTCTCCATTATAAGCTGGGTATTCATCCATTAGTTCTTCTAAATTTACATTATCGTTATTGGACTTACTCTTCAAGGGGGAAGAAATTGAGCTTGTGCTTGAGGTAGAATCTTGACTTATTCTCGAAGATCTATCTTGTTTTCGATGCATTTGATGATTTATGGAATTATTCAAATCATTTGGATTGGATGGGTTTGTATTTGTGGTTGAATTCGTATTTGTAGTTGTATTTGGTGGACTTGGTTGATGAATCAATGATTTCTCAAATTCGTTTTGCAACATAGTATCAAACTGCTGTATCAAATTTAAGGGTTTAGATAAATTAGACCATAAACTGTTCTTATCTCCAGAGGCTCTTCTTCTGTTACTATTTGCTATGGCTTCTTCTCTTGGATTGCTGTTAGTCCTAGGTCTTTGTTTACTATTCAATTCATTATATAAGGATTTTTGAATTAGTTCTCTTAGTTTCCGTAATTCTGATTCATGAGTATTCAATTTATTATTTAAATTAGATATGCTATCTTTGATTTCAACTATACTCATTTCTTTCAAAGCTAATAATCTTAGCTGTTCTTCAAAATCCAAATTGACTATTTCTTCAAGATGGGGTAATGGTACATCATATTTTAAATTAACATCTTTGGCTCTTTCATGAAGTTGATTCGTATTATTGGTAGTACCAGGATTATTACCAGATATTGTGTTTGAGGATCCCACTTGATTCAGATCCGTTATTGATATAGTAGGATTTAATCTTGGAGAACTATTCTCTGACACTGGAGGTAAAGTACTTGAGCTGATACTCCTCCTATGACCTGATTGTGAATCCACAGAAACAGGCGATACAGCTAAATTCAATCCTATCCCTTTACCTCTAACTGAGTTGGATCTGCTAACGCTCCTTTTACCAACATTGATTCCTTTGAATTCTTTGTTAGGAGATGGGGTACCAACTTCTTCCATGTCACCGTTACCTTATTTATCAATTCGTTGTATCACCTAATATATTTAACGTACGATATATTTATGTCGTGTGCTTTTATTCTTTAACTATTGGTATCCACGGTTGTTAGTATTATCCTATCAACCTTAAACTTCTGAAAAGTACGCGCTTCGATAAGGAGTTTGAGAAGAGCAAGATATGAAAGATATGGAAACCAAGGATATTAAGAAGTTTTTGAAAGTTCTTGTGCTACTTTCAGTGTTTCGTACAGGTAATGTTTTACAATGGAGTAGTTTTTTAGCACTCAATCCAGTTTTTAGAAAGATTTTAAAACTGATAAAATCAGCTCATAGTGACAAACAACAACTTGATAGATCAGATTCAAGATTAAGTCAAGAAAAAGATCAAGATAATATCAATAAGTTGTCTAATTTGATAAGTTCTGGATTCTTATATTCTGCCATAAAAAATAGTCAATTTCCCAGTGATTATGGAATCATATATATTTGGCTGAGTTATATAAGTGAATTGAATCCACCTTCACATTCCCAAATATTAGTATCACCTAGTTCTTCAAGATACTTCAAAATCAGTTATTATAACTCACCTAAATTGAGACAACTTTATAACAATAAGCACTTTTTAATTTTCCCCATTGTATTTGCTCAAATCTTGTCGAATTATTTAACTCCTACAAAATATAAATTGAATAGAAGATATTTATCTTCATCAATCAAATCTAGAATATTAAATCCTATTTGGATAAATTATTCTTTGAGTCAGAATTCCCATAGTTTAAAATGGTTTAAATTATTCAAGAGTTATCTTACTCATAATTTGATATTTATGTCATTATTCGGTGTACTTTCTTTCAAGAAAAGAATAATGGATCATTATTATGAATTGAAACATAAAGTTTATAATGCTAACTCAATTCAAGACGTTAAAGGCATTGTGTTAAATTACTTGTATTATATTTTTCATAAAGGTAACTCAATCACAAATTTCATTTATTTACCAAATTTAATAGCCATATTTTTGATTTCCTTAACGTCCCCTGTGTTGAAATTGGCTCATAATTCCAAGTATAGAAAATCTTATTTCAAATCATATATAAAATCTATTGGATTTATTAGTGGATTTGTAACTTTATATGTAAATTCAATGGATATTATACCTGATTTTGGATATAAATTAACCAATTATGATGAACAAAATGTAAACCATTATGAATCTACAAATATAAGAAGGATTCTGGAGAATTTTGTTAATGGTATAAATTTGTATTTGATTAAATTAATTGTATTACAAAAATGGAGAATTTTGAAAGAGAACCATCCAATATTTAGAACCATAAAGCTCAAATACTGGAAGAACCTTGAAAATATAATATTTAGCTACGGAATATTCAAATTAATGAATTTGAATGATTTCTTAAAGACAACTAAGGGAAAAGACTATGGATTAAGGAATAATAGTTTAATCAAACTGATAGATAGAATAATGTGAATTTATATTTTAATATACAATTCTATAGACTTATATTTAATAACCACCAGCACCTGGGACATTTTCTTTACCTTTTAATTTCTTCAACAAATCTTTGAATCTAGATTTATCTCTATCACCAGTTGAAACTTCTCCAATTTCACTAGTTAATTCACCAACTCTGTCCCATAAAGTACCCCTTTTCAAGAAACCATCTCTCTTTTCTAAAAAGTCTTCTTGTTCTTTCAATATTTCTTTAGTATGTTGTTCTTTTTTGTTGTTGTAGTTATCATAAAAATCATCAATTGTTTGTTGGGCCTTGGCAACAACTTCTTCTTTCTTCTTCTTATTGATATTTTCTCTTTCACCAATTTCTAAATCACGACGGTCTTTCCACTCTTTCAAATGCTTTGATTCACCTTCAAATTGATTTGTACTTGGGGCGCTTTCAAAACCTTCGAATTCATCTTCAGCTTCCTGAGGTTGTGATTGTGGTTCATCTCCTTCGACTTCTGGGAACTGTTCTTTGAAATCATTTATTTCATCATCACTGCCTTGCAAGATTTCATTGTCCTGATCAGTTTTGAATTCATCACCAACCAATTCTTTTTCTCTGGACAAAAAGTCAGAGTCTCCAACTTCTTCGGTTGGTAAACTATCTTCTATTGAATCTAACGCAGGAAACTTATCAGCCATATTAATATATTTGCTTCAATTGCAATTCGTAATACTATAGTACTATTATTGTCAATTTGTTCGTTGAATTTTAAAAGGGTGAGTGACAGACATGTCGCAAACTCTGCGACATTCATAATGTTAATACTATTTAGTTATATTAATTAAAAACTGAGTCTATATATACGGATGGAGGAGTCGGAACTTCCAGCAGCCAAGATAGGAGAGCTATCATTGTTGAATTTCAAAATGGACACTTTACCACTTGGAAGCAACGAGTTGTCGATAGTATTTAATAAAGTGATGTTCTCATTATCGACTTCAGCAAACATGATTTCACCATTTTCTAAACCTATAGCGAATAAGGCTCTGTTATTGATGAGCTGTGGATAACTGGCGACCGAAGTAATGATTTGGTTCAATTTGATACTTTGGATCATATCAACCTTACGTTCTTCTTCATTGACTTTCCATAATTTTAAATTTTTATCACGAGAGCCGGTAACAAAAGAGTAGCCGTTTGTAGTAGGTAACCAGCAAGAATCCCAAATGATTCTAGTATGTGCTTTTTGGTTGACTTCGAAAATGTCGAACTGTCCATTTGCTTCGTCTTTGATCTCCCACAATATAAATTGTCTATCTCTCGAAACTGATAAAAGATATTTGCTGTCTGGAGTAAATTCCAAGTTAGTTATAGTTAATGAATGTCCTTTCAAGGTTTCTTCACATTGTTGATAATCTTTCTCAATATTAAACAATCTTATCATACCATGTTTTTCAGTATTACATTTACATGAAGTTGCAATCAATTTTTTGTTAGGGGAAACTACACAGTTTGTAATCTCATACCCATGTCCATATAATTTTTCGATTTCAGGAAACAAAGTGAATCTTTGTAAATGATCTTCCAATGGTGGACTAGTCAATTCTTCAAAAATATTGACTCTATCATTAATCTCTTCACCTTCTTCATTTTGGTTTTCATTAACATCCCCTGCTTCTAATTGATCTTTAGCGGATTTGTTTGATAATCCCAACACTGGTAATGCTGCCACATCTGGCAATTCATTATTTGCTTCATTAGTATTGCTGCCAACAAACTTCTTTAAAAGTTCACTTATAGAATTTGTCATTTCAAAAACTCTCAAGATTTTTTCATCACCAGCTGAAACAAATTTAGTAGAAGTTATATTATCAAGACACACCATGTCATAACCATGGATTTGGGGTCTTGCAAATTCATGCCATGTTGGTTCAGTATCATTGGTAGGTCTGTTGAGATTCCAAGGGGCAATCAATCTAGTGGTTTGATCCAATGAAGTAGCCATTATATAACTTTGATCAAGTGACCAGACTAAATCTGTTATTTCCTTTGTAGGTCCTGACACACCCAAGACAGATTCCCACGATCTATTGTTTTCATCGGTACTCTTGAACTTTCTTAAGGAACCAGTCTTACCATTGGTTAAAATATATTGAGAGTCACCTTCAACATACCAATTAACGGACCAGAACCCACCTGAAGCACCAGTTGCAGTGGAGGCACCTTTGATAGACAACTCACCAATTCTACTGACACAAATCCAGATACCAGACTCAAAGTCCATTTCCCAGATCATTAAAGCAGTATCAGCACTTGAAGAAAGCAATTGCAACTTCTTGTCGGAAGAATCAGATGTATATGAAGGATCCCACGATAAACCAGTAATCCAATCATCATGGCCCACTATTAAAGCCTCGAAACTGAATGCTAACTTTGTTTGGTTGATTTCAAATTTGTATTGTTTATTAGATAACAAGATCAACTTCAGGGAGTCTTCGTCTGAATTGTCGATTTTATCATTGATTCTTAACCTCCATAACCTTATATATCTGTCTTGAGAACCACTGGCTAATAAATAATTATCTTTAGATTCCTTTATGAACGTCAAACATTTAATCCAATCTTCATGACCAGTTAAAGTAGCAGAAATTGTCAAGTTTTGAATTTGATGATCCTCTAATTCGAATGTATAAATAAATAAGTTCGAAACCGTACCACCAATAGCTAAAATATATTGGTTTGGTTTGACTTCTTCTAATGCTAAAGATAAAGGATAAAACCCAAGTTTAACAGTGAAAAGTTGCTTCTTTTCCCATTCACCAGATTCGTGGTTTCTATACCAAATGATAATTTCACCATCGGTAGCACCAGTAATAAACAAGTTGTTTAATACAGTGATGCAAGAAATAGATGATTTATGGTCAACTAATGACTGTTTCAAAACGAAGGTTTCATCTTCTTTCATCCAGATGTTTACTTCATGATCTTCTCCTCCACTGATTAAATAATCCCCATCTGAGATAAATCTTACACAGGTTACTGCTTTAGTATGTTTCTTTAATGTTGTATAACAACCTTTGGACCCACTAGGCTTCCATAAAGCAATATTTTTGTTGGCTCCGTACGCCGTCAACTTGTGCTTAGCATTGTAATCAACCACAAATGGCTGCTTATTAGCCCCTATTATCACAGCTTCTTCTTTCACGGCTATTTCACTCATATTAAAATTTTTATCTTTCAATCAAATTGCAAAGCGATGAGATGAAGTCGCATTAAAACTGTAGATATGGTTTCAGCGTATGTATTTGAAGAAACGAGGAATAGAGGAGCAATGAGGACTTTGGGAGAGTTCAAAGTGGTCAATTATGAATTCTTAGTACTAACAATAGGGTGATATTAAATCTGAATGCCAACCCCGAATCAATTACTCAGTTTCATGATGAATTGTCGAATGAACTTCCAAATCTAAAAGGTAACTGGGGATTTAGTTTCAAGATCTTTAGAAACAACCAGTATTCAATTCCTCGTGATAAGGTGGATACTTTAGAAGTATCCGACGAAACAAAGTTTTTACACACACTATCACCTTCGTATTTAAATGATTCCTGTATCAGCTTAATCAACAAAAGATCATCAGCAGTGTTTACTAGTTTGATAGATGAAGAAGTTGGCGATTCAAGTTCCAAGTTAGCCACCATCCCCAGTCATCATTTGCACCATGGTGCAACTACAGGGTTGAATGATCCATTTGATATGTTTATTGCCCATAAGTTACAAAGTCTCTGGACCTTAAGACAAAATATAAGAGGTGACGGGGGTCAAATATATGAATTAGAGAACGGAAATTTGACAGTTAAGACCTCCAATATATTTTTGCATGGGATTTTCAAAGGTTTATTGATTGAAATTATTGTCGATGATCACGTAGTAGAAAAGAAAGATAAAGACTACTTGAAATCATTGTTCGACAAGATTATTGATAATTATAAGATACCCACAGGTAAAATGTGCTTTGATATATTAGATTCACAAAGTTTCGATAAATATGGTGATTTGTGTCTTCAATATTCTGAAATATTGAATTTCTGATCCATTTTATTCTCCAAAAGTTAGATACTAGTAAATATTGATTATTTATAAAACATACCGTTTCATTCCTATAGCTCCTACAAGACTTTTTTGACATTCTTGTCTTGAATCTCTTAGTATAAGATTTGGAAAATTTCCATTTGACTAAATAGGCTGCTAAATATTATCGATCTTTTATCTCATCTCATCGAAAATTTTGATTTTTCATAGTTAGCATAATGGTAAAAAAATTAAAAGTCAAGTCCAAACAACAAAAAAACTTCACTCGTAGGAAGGAAGAACAAGAGCTTAAAGAGCTAAAAGCTAGAATTGAAGAATATGACGCTAGCAAAGAAACCCAGATATCACAATTTAAAGAATTACCAATATCTCAAAATACTATACAAGGATTAACTGAAGCAAGTTTTGTTTCTTTAACAGATATCCAAAAGAAATCCATACCATTTGCATTAAAAGGAGAAGATATATTGGCTACCGCAAAAACAGGTTCTGGTAAGACATTAGCATTTTTAATCCCTGTTGTTGAATCATTATTAAGAAACAAAATCACAGAGTTCGATGGGTTGGCAGCTTTAATAGTGTCACCAACCAGAGAATTAGCGGTTCAAATCTTCGAAGTGTTGACTAAAATCGGAAAATACACCCAGTTTTCAGCTGGTTTAGTTACCGGTGGTAAAGACGTCAAGTATGAAAAAGACAGGGTTTCAAGAATGAATATTTTAGTTGGTACTCCAGGTAGAATATCTCAACATCTTAACGAAGCTATTGGTATGGAAACCTCAAACTTACAGTTGTTGGTTTTGGATGAAGCAGATCGTTGTTTAGATATGGGATTCAAGTCTCAAATTGATAATATCGTGGGTCATTTACCACCAACAAGACAAACCTTACTTTTTTCTGCAACTCAAAATGAAAATGTCAAAGATTTAGCCAGATTGTCTTTAACAAAGCCTATAAGGATAGGTGTATCTTCCGATACCGATGTTTCTGCTACTCCTGAGTCGTTGGACCAATATTATGTTAAAATTCAACTTCAGGATAAGCTTGATGTCTTGTGGTCTTTCATAAAATCCCATTTGAAATCGAAGATCTTGGTGTTCTTTTCGTCTTCAAAACAAGTCCAGTATGCTTATGAAACCTTCCGTAAATTACAACCTGGGATTTCATTACTTAAGTTATACGGTCGTCATAAACAAACTTCTCGTTTGGAAACCACAGTCAAGTTTTCACAGGCACAACACGCTTGTTTGTTCGCTACTGATATAGTGGCTAGGGGTCTTGATTTCCCTGCCATAGACTGGGTTATCCAGATAGATTGTCCAGAAGATGCTGCTACTTACGTCCATAGAGTGGGTAGAGCCGCTAGATTTGGTCGTGAAGGTAAGTCCTTATTGATGTTGTTGCCTTCTGAAGAGGAAGGTTTCTTGAAAAGATTGGAAACAAACAAAATAGAATTGAAATTTATGAATATCAAACAAAAGTCAAAAAAAACTATCAAACCACAATTGCAATCTTTATGTTTCAAAGATCCAATGTTGAAGAATTTGGGTCAAAGAGCTTTTATCTCATACTTCAAGTCTATCTATATCCAAAAAGATAAAGATGTTTTCAAAGTGGAAGAGTTGCCTTCTGAAGCATATGCGGCATCTTTAGGTTTACCAGGTGCTCCACAGATCAAAATAAAGGGGGGAGTTGCTGGTAAAGAAAAGAAAAACCAATCAAGAAAATTGACAGAATTATCCAAGACAAATGAAGATGGAGAAAAAGTTCAAGAAGAAAAGGACAAGAAGGTCAGAACAAGATACGATAGAATGTTTGAAAGACAGAATCAAACAGTTTTGTCAGAACACTATTTGAATATGACTGGAAATAAGAAATCCAAGAAAGACGAAGAGGAAGACGAAGAAGACGATTTCATGGTAGTTAAACGTCAAGATCACACACTTAAGGAAGAAGAATTACCTGATTTATCCATACCAGTGTCCAAAAGACAAGCTAAAAAGGCTCTTTCTAAAAAAGCTAGTATTGCAAGCAAAGGTAATCCTACTAAATTAGTATTCGATGACGAAGGAGAAGCACACCCAATCTATGAACTCGAAGATGAAGAAGATTTCAAGAAGGCCGGTGATGCGAAAGAACAGAAGGAGTCTTTCGTCACCAAGGAATCTGAATATATGAATACTGCTGATTCTAAAGATAAGGTCACAGCCAAAGAAAAGAGAGAAGAAAAGAAAAGAAGAAGAAAGGAGTTCGAAAGACTCGCCAGAGAAAGAGAAGAAGCCAGTGGTGACGAGGATGAACCAGTCTACACACTTGGAGATCCAGATCTTGAAAAGGACATGGAATATTCAGACGAAGAGTCCGATGAACCAAAATCTAAAAAACCTAAGTGGTTTGAAACTGATGATAGTAATGATAAATCATCTTCTGTTGATGACATAATCGAAGTCGCTGAACCAGAAACTTTGGAAGACTTAGAGGCATTAACAAGTAGATTAATTAACAATTAGTTTATAGAAGTCTAATACATAATAAGCTAGCATAGAAAAGCGTTTTATTTAGTCTATATGATTATAGGAGTTGCGATTAATTTACCATCAACGTCTCCTAACTTATTTATTATACCTTTAGAAGGGTCCTCTTCTTCATCATCAATAATCTCTTCATTATTTTCGTCTTTAACTTTTGTCTTGTCATAATCATTATCAACTTGCATATCATTACTATTTGTTTTTACTGGCTCTTTACTCATATCTAATAATACCAATTCTTGTAAAAAATTTGAAGGGACACCTGCAGTTACATCCAAGTTAATATCGTTACCTAAATTAAGGGTTATTTTTCCTGATTTATGGATATTAAGTTTACCAATTTCACCATTGATGGTAGTATTTGAACTGGAGTCACTGTCGGACGACTGGGTGTAAGGAGGTAAGATTTTAGGCAATTGAAACAAGGTAAATTTGTTATCTGCATCAGCAGTCAGTAATGATTCAAACTTGTTAGTTATGGAGTCAAGTATCTGGGCATGGTCATTGTTTAATTTTTCGAGTTCTTGTTTATCCAAAATATCCACTGGTTGGGCAATTTTAGATTCTAAATCAGCTTTGGAATCGAGAATATGTTGCAATTCTGTTTCTAAAGTTTCACTTTTAACAGAACTTTCTTTTATAAACTCCGAAGTTAACCCGTTTTCTTCTTTGACAGGGGTTTCTTCTTTAACAGGACTTGGTTCCTTGGCTGATGGTTCGTTAATTATATTTCTGGCAGGTCTAACAGGGAATAAAATAGTCTCATCTTCTGCAAACTTGTAATCACGATTCATGTCAATCTTAGTCAAATCATCTTCATCATCTGAATCAGAACTAGAAGCCAGCTTTTTGGAGCCATCTCTTAACTTCAAGTTTTGAATGAATTCTGGACTTGGAGAAACAGTGTTAAATGCTCTTTCGGCACCACCTGCTGAAACTGCACCAGCAGACAAGAACCCAGACGACAAAACATGCGTTCCAGCATAATTATTATGTCTTCCTCCCCTACCTCTTCCTCTTGTGCTTCCACGAGTTCTATTAGTATTTCTAGGTTGATGGGAATCTGTTTCTTCCTTGATTTTGACACTCTTGTCTCTTTCTTCTTTGCTCTTTCTTTCCACCACTTTAGGCTTGAACTTCAAAGATGGCTTGGAAGATGGCTTCTTAGGATTCAAGGACTCTAGTCTGTTAGACATTTTCCACTTTTTACTGTAAATTTATCAAGATTAGAATTATAATCTGTCAGATCTATGCTCGTTTTTCGATGAGCTGAAATTTTTTTAGCAGTAATATAGTGGAAAATTATAATTTGTGATAAAATAAGAAATAGAACATATTATAATGGTGAAGAAAGGCAGAGGCAGAAAAGCTGCAGCAGAAATGCCAGAAGAAAATGAAGTAGACGGGTTTCATTCAAACCAAGAGAAAATATTATTGGAGCAAGCAGGAGAATATGGCAGGAGCGATGAGCTTGAAAGTGATGAGGATGAAGAGGTTTTAGGAGTAGATGAAGAAGACGAAGAAGACGATCAGGAAGATGGCGAAGATGAAAGTTTAGATGAAGACGACGAAGAAGAAGAGGAAGAAGAAATTGAAGGTTGGGGAGGTAGAAAAGACTATTATGGAGGTGATGAGGTTGAAGATGCAGAGGCTGCTAAGCAGATGACAGAAGAAGCGTTAAAACAACAGAAGAAACATTTACAAGAGTTGGGAATGGATGATTATGTTGATGACGATATGATGGCTGATTGGGAGCAGAAGGCAGAATCATTTGACGATCAAAATATAAAGCAAAAGCTTGTAATTAATGAGGATTTGGATATGGATAAATTAGACAAATCTGATAAATTAGAGTTATTGAATAATTCGTTTCCTGAATTTGTTCCGTTATTAAAGGAATTAAGTGATTTGAAACCTTTATTGCCAACATTTGAAACCACAGATGAAGTATCGAACATCAAAAGAATTTCATTAACTGCTTATTTGAGCGCTGTCTCATCATATTTTTCAATCTTTATAGACCAAATCAAGAATAATGAACCGTTTTCTAGCATGAAAGAACATCCTGTAATGGAAACAATTCTTACAACAAGACAAATTTGGAAAGAAGCTGAAGCATTGAAGGAATCAGAAGATCTTTCTTCCAACGATGAATTTGTTGATGCTGAAGAAATGGTTGATATGGAAGATGCTTACTTAGAAGATCAACAAGTCTCAGAAGATGGAGAAGAAAACAGCGAGGACGAGGAAGATGATGATGAAGAAGACGACGAAGACGACGAAGACGATGAAGAAGAAGAGGAAGAAGACCCAGAAGATATCAATATAGATATATCTTCCAAACGTACTATTAAACAATCTAAGAATACCAAGCATGACGATTTCACAGAACCAATCACCATGGACGAAATCGACGAAGAAGAGAAACAACAAAAGAAGAAATCCTTGCGTTTCTATACTGCTAAGATTGATAAATCACAGCTCAAGAACGCTGAAAGATTTTCAGGAGACCTTGATTTACCTTATAAAGAAAGATTGTTCGAGAGAAAACAAAGATTAATCGAAGAAGCCAGACAAAGAGGATTGAGCCAAGGAGATAAATTAGGAGATGACCTAGATGGCGAGGATATGGATGAACAAGACGAAAGATTAATGAACGAAATCAACGAAGGTAATAATGAATATTATGATATGATTAAAAATTCTAAACAAAATAAGATTGAATCAAGAAAATTAGCTCATAAACAAGCAGTTGAGTTGGCAAGACAAGGTAAATTGGAAGAGAACCAAGAATTGGTTGGACACGATGGTAAGAGAGCCCTTAACTTCCAAATCATGAAGAATAAAGGTTTGACAGCTAAAAAGAGGAAAGAAGTAAGAAATGCCAGAGTTAAAAAGAGAAAGAAGCATGAAAAGGCCCAAAAGAAACTTAAATCGGTTAGACAAGTTTATGACAATAGTAATAGAGGTCCATATGAAGGTGAGAAGACCGGTATCAAGAAAGGTTTGTCCAAATCTGTCAAATTGGTATAACTTTAATAGTATTAGTATAGTATATACGTCCGCGCACGACTTTTGAAAAATCTCAAATCTGTAAATGTGAGAAGACAACTAAAATAGATAGAAAGGAAAGAGGAAAATAACTGGAACGAGACCAGAAATATGACTAGCGAAGAAGAAGTACGAAAGAAAAACGTAAGTATAGACGACCTATATAGAAGGTCGACGCAGTTTAAGTTGTGGTCGTTTACTGAAGAGAAATTGGAAGATATTAGACAGACAACCAACGAGAATGGAAGAATATACGCCATAAAGAAATTCAATGAAAGTTATGAAAATATTAAGAAGGAGAACGAAGAGTTGTTCAAGAAATACGCCGACGAGTTGGACTCCTCCAAATTAATAGATTTGATAACGCTAGATGAAGAAATCAAGTATTTGAACTTCTTTTCAAAGAATATTCTTGAAGCTGCCAAATATTTCAAGATGTCTACCCAAGTTAAATCCACTGCATTATCATTCTTCAAGAAATTCTACTTATACAACTCGGTGATGCAATATTATCCGAAAAATGTGCTTTATACTTGTTTATTTTTAGCAGCAAAGTCAGAAAATTATTTCATTTCCATTGAAACTTTCTGTAAAGGTTTACAAAAGACTGAACCTAAAGATATCTTGGACCTCGAATTTACTGTTTTGCAATGTTTAAAATTCACATTGTTAGTGCACCATCCTTTCAGACCGTTGTATGGGTTCTTTCTTGATTTTCAACAAGTATTGGTCGATGGAACCGACATAAACATTGATAAAATCGGTGAATTATACGATCAAGCCAAAAACTGGCTTACAAATTATGCTTTATTGAGTGATGTTTCATTTTTGTTCACACCTCCTCAAATTGCATTGGCTGCAATGTATGACTGCAATCATAAGATCACTGGACAGTATTTGACGAAGAAATTTGCATCCAAACCAGCTACTTTACAACCTATAAAAGAAGAAAACGAGAACGGAGATTCTGCAAATAATGACAAACAGAATGGAGACTCCGAAAGCAACAAATCAGACTATGATATGATTCTCAGTACAATTGAAAAGTGTATAATATCAGCTAAACGACCAATAGAATCTACGAGGGAAGAAAGCACTAAGATTGATAGAAAGTGTTTTTTTGATGTGCATCCAGACAGATTGATTAACAAAAAACTAAAAAAGTTAAAGGCCCAAGAATCTGGAGCAGAGAAATAAATAATGTAAAATAGTAACTTAATATATATATGATGAAAAAGAATAGTATATACAATTATCTAACGACTGAAGGCAATATCATCTATACGTAATATAGATTTCACACACTCGGCAGCCAAGGTAATGGCAGATGTAGATACAAGTACTGGTTGTAAAATATGATCATCATATGTGTTAGTGGTACCAGATCTTCTAACTGAAATACCAGCATTAACTTCATTTAATTCATGTCTATTTTTTAAGTCAGTGATGACACTGATAGGGTTTAAACCCGCATTTTCAGCTAAGGTAGTTGGAATAATTTCCATTGCTTGACTGAATTCTTGATAAACAAATTGTTCTACCCCTGATAATTTGGAACTTTCGTTCATTAAAACTCTTGCAATTTCTATTTCTGGGGCACCTCCACCAGCAATTAAAGCTTTTTCTTTGACTAAACATCTGATAACACAAAGGGCGTCATGGATAGATCTTTCAGTTTCGTCTAAGACCAATTGATTGGCACCTCTGATTAATATCGAGACAGTAGCTGAATCAATCGATAAATTATTAATACCTGTGATTTTAACGATCTTAGAGCCGGAATTTTCAACTTCTTCAATCAAGTCAGCAGAACCCAACTTATCTTCAGTAAAGTTATCAATGTCAGCTATTGGCTTACAACCAATGGATTTTGATAAAAATTCGACTTCATCTCTTTCAATATCTTTGATAACCATTATATTCAATTTTGATAAGAAATGTAAAGCTAAATCATTGACAGCGTCTCTTAAAATGGATTTTTGAATTAAAAGAACATTACATTTAGCCTTTTTGATTTTTTTACAAATATTCAACAAGTAGGCTCTTTCTTCCTTTAAAATCTTATCCATTTGTCTATAGTCATTAACAACAATATTGTTTTCCATGTCAGGTTTTGGAGGACTTAATTGGAATTGAATCAAACCGATTTTAGCCTTTTCAGTTCTAATTGGGCCTCCAGCATTCTTAATAACATTTTGGTTCAACACAATTCCATTGATTAATTCGGTTTCATCAATAGTTCCACCTAATTTTTTGATTAATCTAATATTGTTTAAATCGACGTTATCTTTGTTGGAATTAATGACTTTTAAAACAGAATCAACTGATAAAGGAGCTAACAAAGAAGAATGTTGAGAAACGATTTTTGAAGATAAAGAAGTTGAAGCAGCTTTGACTAAAGTGTTTTTGTCATCCAAATCGATTTTATGACTCATATCTAACAAAACTTGACAACTTCTTTCAGCGGCTCTTTGGAAACTTTCACCAATTAAAGTTGGGTGAATACCTTTATTTAATAACTTTTCAGCAGCGTGTAATAAAGATCCAGTTAAAATAGCAACTGAAGTAGTACCATCACCGGCTTCTATATCTTGGGCGGCACTAACGTCAACCAACATACGTGCTGCAGGGTGTAAAATCGCCATATGCTTTAATATAGTAGCACCATCATTGGAAACTATGATTTCTCCAGTCTTAGTTTTGATCATTTTATCCATACCTTTTGGACCCAATGAAGTTCTAATGGCGTCCGAAACAGCCTTGGCTGCCAATATATTAGACTTCCTAACTTCTTGTGGCTTTTCCTTGTCTTTAAACCTTTCGTTACTAGCACTTTTTGCCATTATATTTATCTACTATAGCTTGCCTTTGAAAACTTTTCAACAACGCGAAATTGTCTCTGCACATCTCATTAATAAGATAAGATAGAATTTAGAGACACTTCAGTTAGAGTTATAAAGAAAGAGGTGGAGGAGCAGATAAAACGTATAGAAGCAAGTCTGTAAATAGAGGAATAGAGGGAGCAATGACAAGAGATTACGCTGTTTTTGAAGAAATAAAAGCCAGCAAACAGGAGATTATTAATTGCAGCTATTCAAATTGGTACACGCTCTTTAAAGAGTATGCTATAAGTTCCAAGATCATAAGGCCATTGCCACAGGAGTTTCTAGACTACTTGGCTTCTGAGAGTATTCGTTTAACTAGCGAAAACCAGGCCGAAATCGAGCTCAACAGCGATAATGAATATAGTGATTGGGAAGATGAGGAGGATGGCGATAGTGATTCAGCATCAGATTCAGAATCAGACACTGATTCCACTGATCCAGTAGAAAAATTCAAAGACTTACATGAAGAAATCAAGGCTGCTGTAGAGAAATACAAGCTGGTTGCTCCAAAGTTGAACTGGTCTGCTCCCAAAGACAGTACTTGGATAATGCTTAACAATACTATGAAATGCAACAACCCTAATGATATCTACTTGATTTTAAACTCCAGTGATCACATTACTCATGATTTAGATCATCCTTTTGAGGATGCAGAAGACGAAACTCTGGTTGATTTTGAATATGAGTTAGTCTTAAGAAAGTGGAAAGAAATTAACCCTGCTTTAGAATTCAGAGTCTACATTCGTAATGGTGTAATAGTTGGAAAATCACAGAGGGATTTGAACTATTATGACTACTTAGCCAAATTAGTTGAAGAAAATAACATAAATGATAAAATTAATAGCTTTGTTCATGATATTGTTATACCCCAATTCCCAAATAAAAGTTTTGTGATAGACTTATATATCCCCAGACCTTTTGCTAAAGTGATAATTATAGACATAAACCCTTTTATCAGAGTCACCGACTCTATATTATATACCTGGACTGAGTTATTGAATGATCAAGAAGATCAAATAAGATTGATAACAGAGACTAATATCGGTAGATTTAAGACCAAACAACATTCAGAAAATCAAGTCCCATTAGATGTGATTCAAGCATCTTGTGATCCCAATTCTTTGGTTGAATTGGCCAAGGAATGGCAAATTAATGAAAAATAATGTAAATAATGTATAGGCAATAAAGTCCGAAATTTCGCTAAGAAATCGAAATGTGGAGTATAAATATGTTAGCAAACAACGCTCTCTGAAACTGTTCAATGGTTGTATTAACAAAAGAAGATATATTCTTACCAGAATACCGGGGTAGACTAGTAGAAGGTATAAGTTATAATAAGGCAAATAACACCATTTTATGGGTCGATATCGTAGTAGCAGAACTCCATAGAGTATTCCTTGATACCAACAAACACGAGGTGCTTAAATATAAGGAACCTGGAGAGAAAATAGGAAGTTTTGGGTTCACAAAAGATGCTGATGAATATATTTTGGCAGTAAAATACGGGATTGCCAAAGGGAACTTCAAAACAGGAGAAATCGAATATCTTGTCAGATATCCAGATGACGGAAATAGCGAAAAGTTGAAGAGTAACGATGGAAAAGTTGATCCATGGGGGAATTTTATAGTTGGTACATTTGCAGATGTCGATGTAGAATGGACAGACATTGGATCTTTATACCGAGTGAATCCCAACTTAGAAGTGGAAACATTACAAACAAACTGTTTTATTCCTAATGGAATGGGATTCAATCACGAAAAGACAGAATTTTATTGGTGTGATTCCTTAACATTCACAATTTGGAAATTCAAGTATGACAGTAAGTCAAGAGTTTTCAGTGACAAACAAGAGTTTTATAACTTCCAAAAGAATCTTGTCAATGGCATCAAATGTGCACCAGATGGAATGTTCATCAACGATAACGATGAGATATTCGTTGCGTTGTATTTTGCATCCATGATAATGAAGTTGGACTTGAAAGGGAATATTCTTGAAACTTACAGTTTTCCGGCAACATTAGCCACCTGTTGCACCATTGGGGGAGTCAGTGGCAATGAGCTTTTCATTACCACATGTTATGAAGGGGCGTATGCTAATAATCCAGCACCTTTAACTACGGACGGTGATTTAGGAGGTTACATCTTTAGATATAAGCTCGACCATGCAGGCCCCGAAATTCAACATATATGGGGCGGCAATTAGTATTATGCCACAAAATGGTCCACTTATGTACTTCCACCATATATTAGCCTTCGTACTTCGTCTCACTTTTATAGTTTTATGTTTTATAGTTCTCCTATTCTCCGCCCCACCTTATGCCTCCACTTCTAAATTAGACACAAAATTCCGAGAATGCGTTATATAAAGATGCACTACAATAAGCAAGAATAGATTGTTCAATAAATATACTCATCAGAATTGTAAGTGATAAATAGATACGATGGTTATTCAATTAAGCAAAGAACATATTCTAGCACCAGAATACAGAGGAAGATTAACCGAGGGAATTAGTTATAATAAAGTCAATAATACTGTATTATGGGTCGATATCAGGTTAGCTGAATTACACAGAGTATTCTTGGATAGTAATAAACATGAAGTGATAAAGATGGACGATTCAAGTGAAAGTATAGGGACCATGGGATTTACCAAAAATCCAGATGTGTATGTCGTCGGAGTCAAGGAAGGTATTGCAAGAGCCGATTTCAAAACTGGTGAAATTAAATATATTAAAAGATATGCTGGGGATCAATCAAGACTCAGATCCAACGAGGGAAAAGTGGATCCATGGGGAAATTTAATAATTGGTACCATGATGGATTTTCCTTTGGAAGATGATATGAAACCTGAAGGTTCTTTATACAGAATAAATGCTGACCTTGAAATTGAGACTTTGGAAACTGGTTGTTATGTTCCAAATGGTTTAGGTTTTAATTCTACTAAAGATAAATTCTACTGGATTGATTCTGTTAAACACACCATCTTTGTATATGACTACGATGTAAACTCCCACAAATTTTCAAACAAGAAATCATTCATAGACTATGACACATTGGGCTTGGAAGGAGTACCAGACGGTATGTTTGTCAGTACTAAAGATGAGTTGTGGTTATCAACTTTTGGGGGATCTTCTGTCTTGAGATTCAACATCAAAGGTGAATTACTTCAACATTATGAACTTCCTGCTAAACAAATCACTTGTTGTACTGTTGGAAATGGCGAAATGTTCATAAACAGTTGTTTAGTTGGTTCCACTGATTTGAAAAATAAAGCTGAATTGATATATGAAGGTGATTTGGGAGGTTACATATTCAGATACAAACTTGATGGTGACGTCGGGGAAGAACCTCAATACATCTTTGATTTAGATTAGATATACATTCTAGGTAGATTCCGATAAGTATAAAACTCTTTGAACAAACTCTTCAATCAATTCATTCTCTTCTTTACCACCTTTCCTCAAATCATTAATTTTTAAATTTATTATATCATGTCTTTCGTTGTGTGGTAAATCTTTAAACAACTTTATGATCGAACTCAAATGGATCTGCAACGCATCTAGTTTCAACAATTCTTGAATGGTGTCATCTTGAAGTATTTTTTCGAATTTTTCATTAATGTTCTGATCCACTGGTTGTTTGATGTCATCAGATTTATTGGTTTCCACGGGTTTGCAATCCTCTGTGGTCTTATCTAATTCAATATGATCGTTTGATTTGAAGCAAGTGATCGAGCAATAGTTGCTTAAACATTTGGGGCATTTGTATTTACTAGGATTAGAACAAAATTTACAACTCATCGCTTGATAGAGTTTAGAAAGATGAGGTAAAACGCAAGAGGCAGTCACGCGAACTCACACCGGAACACATACTAAACTCAAGTACGAAGATGAAAAGGGGTCAACATGATACCAAAATACCATCACAATAGTCACCGCGAACCTAATCTAACAGAATGACTACGTGTACCTTAAAGAAACTGCAAGAAATTAAGCGAAAGGGTTAATAAATCTTGTAAAAATTCAATTTCAAAAGCTTAAAGAATGTAGGTAAAAGTACGAGAATGCCAGACCTATTTTAGTGTTGATGATGAAACGATAACAAAGAATCAGGCATATTAATCAATACGCAAGTATGGCGAAGTAAGACTTAAATCGATAATTCCATCCCCAGAATTGCGTAAGATCTAATATGGTAAGTTACATTACCCGCAAACCAGGAACAGTGCTTAGGGACAGATCATCACATGATACGGACCTAATTTAGAACCGATTAGGAGAAAAATATGCAACGTATTGAGAAATTATGAGCGAGGAGATGAAATAAAATAAAAATTCCACTCTTAAAATTTCCTCTTGTTCATGCATGAATGAGAAAATAAAAAAAGTTCAACAATAGGAAATAAACTGTAAAGGAATAATAGAATAGCTTATTCAAAAATATTATTTTGTTCTCTTATTGTTGTTATTGTTTTAAATAGTATAGTCCGACAAGTACAGTCATGATCGAACCACGTAATACTTATACATAAAAATACTTAGAGCTTAATATGATATATCTTGGAATAGCATGGATTATCTTAGATCAACCTAAATTAAAATATACAGAATGCACATCAACTGGTCACTTAATAAGCTAACATGTAGATGAAAATATTTATAGTTTATGAGCAAAAATTACATTCAAATTTGCAGATAACGGTAACAGAGGAATTAATGACAAGTCAGCTTTAGCGGGAATATATTTCTCTGTATTGCAAGACTTTTTGAAATTTAAATAAGAACCTATTTATAACAATAATCTTTCACAATTCTTTTCGCTTATTGTAGGCATGATTCTGTATACTGTACTATTATATTATTATAATAGTATTGAGTGAAATTGTTAAATAAAGTTATAATGGAATTGTACAATAAGATCGCGGTGAAATTTTAACGAACAAGAATTCCAATTTAGAACAATCTTTGAAAATAATCTAAATTATCTAATTATAAGAATTATAATTGTCATATTATTACTTGATGCTTGTTATTATATGATGAAATTGGAATTTCACAATTATAGATTTACTCTCCTAGACGAATGACAAAGATCTCAGACAATATCAATTTTGTTACAGGTGATTATAGTTATAAGATTTAGCGTTTTAAACTAATAATTAGTATCCTTGATTGATGAAAAGAAATTCTTTCAAGCATTAAACTGCTAAATTTCAAAAACGGTTCCTGTAATATTTGTCTAAAAATTTTTTTTTCTACATATCGACCGTTTCTAGACGACTTGAATTACTTAGAACGGATAATTTAACATATTCAACATATTATACCCGAATAATTTATTATCAACCTATATTATTTAAATTTATTGTCTGACATTCTTTGTTAAAAATTTACATCCGTCTCCAATTATTGTTCTGAACTAGTTGTAGTTGTAATCGTTTAAAGAGTATCCTTATTCTTAAAAAGTAAAACAATTCATTAAGCTTCACGCAATTATCAATTTTTGTTTGCAAAATTCTTTGTCAATTATTTCAATTCTTTGTCATTTCTTTTCTTATTCCTTGTTTCTGTCTCTTTCATCCTTTTTGCAAATCCCAGTTGGTAGTTTATCGATAACAATTTTTGATTTTTACGAGTTAAAATCGGTAACAAAACGACTGTAGATCTGAAGGCGCACTGTTGCAAAAAATATTGTTACAAGTTACGTATCGCCATATTTTACACTTGCAGTGAAACTAGAAACTAATGAGGGATATACTGAGCCATGTCAAGTTGATTTGAGTTTTAACAGTTCCTATACTAGGCAATAGAGTACCAGGCTTTTTATTACTAATATCTATCTGATGTAACCTCCTTATTCTTTCCATTAGTAATGACCACGGACTTTGAAGGCACCAACCTTTTTTTTTTTTTTACTGTTTATTAAAACAAAAGAAAGAGTACTAAGAGATGTAGATATGATAAAATGTGTTGTCATTTATTCGTTAGTCATAATCATTAATAGTAACCAGGATTACCTGGATAATGCGAAGCTAGGATGCATGCAATGTTACATCGTTCTCTGTGTTAAATTATACTTTTGATGCTTTACAAATCCACATAAAAGTCTAAATGTTCTTTTCGCTTCAATTGCAAGTACTTTGATTAGAAATAACCTTGTAAAGGTATCATATCAAAAGCCAATTTTCTTCTCTTTGGTTCATCGAGATTCAATTCTAATGAAGATTTAGGGATTTGTGGTAAATTAAACACAGATAAAGTTGGAACAATATATGTGGTATTAAATTGGTTATTGGAATTAGAATAATCCATCTCTGTCGAACGAGGAATCGAGTTACGACTATAGCCTCCACAGCTGTAAACTGAATTCAAATTATGGTTGATTAATAGTGGGCTGTCATGTGGAGTAAGTAAAGGAGTAATTAATGGAGTATTCAATGGAGATTCTTCAGTACCATTAAATTCAATAAACTTCCTAAATATTTTCCAATTTGAACTTAATTTCAGGAGTTCATTCCAGAACTTGTCATCTTTAGAAATGAATTTATATTCCAAATTATAATTTAATGCATTCAAGAAGAAGATCTCTAATTGCTTTAAAACTTTCATATTTACACCAATTTTGCAATTATTAGCCAAGCTGATCCAGGTCTTGAATGTGTAACTTTGATCATTGTATATTTTATTGGACAATACCAAGGACATGACAATTAATTTATCTACCAATTTCTTATCTTCTATTTGCAATACTTGATTCTTCTCAAACTTGTACAAAAAGTATATGGCTATTAATAAATTATCTATGGTTAAGTTTGAGATCCTTATTAACTTTTGTAGCTTTGATTTACTTATGGGGGTATCAAATATACTATACGATATTTGAATAAATGATTCAATATAGTTATCGACTGACAACATCTTGCTACAACACTTATTAACACTTCAAATTTAAATAATGACTTTTAGATTCTTTATATAACCGCAAAACCATCTTATGCATAGACTGCGCAGAACATTTTTTTTTTTTTTGTAGATTTTAATTTTTTTTACAAATTTTAATAAATTTTTTCCATCCCTTTTGAATATTTTTTACTTTTATTTTTTCCATTTATTTTATTCTCTGTAATTATGTGCCTATTATCATCGAAGATTTCTTTTTATTATATTGTTGGTTCCTATTATTAGCTATGATTGATGTGAAATGAAATAGTGCTTGGAGAGTTTTTTACAATAGTAACATTGTACCAATAGCTTACAACTAGAACAAGTAGAACAAGTAGAATAACCAACAATGAAACTCTTCACAAGTGTTAGATTGAATTGAAAGGGACAAGTAATAGAACAGCTTTGTAAAAGAAATTGTAAATGCAATTAGATTGCCATTTTTTCGCTACACATATTCATTTGGTTCCCAATTCGATTTTCATTCCCAAAAGAATACGAACTTCACATGATTGAATTTGACTAAAAAAATCTTACATGATGCAACCACAAGGGGATTAAACACAACATGCACATTTGAAATAATAGCATACATGATAATATAGTGCCTATTCCAATTTACAAATACGTAGATGAATAGTCAAAATGAAACATGAAATAGCATAAAATAGCATAAAATACATTATAAAAGAATATAATAACAAATATTATATCATTGTATATAATAACTTTTTTAATAGTTTATTTTATAACCTTGTTACTTGTCAAGATAGGTTACAGTAGTTAAAATTAGGTTGTTTACTAATAATCAAAATATGCCTTTTCTCTGGTAGTATGTCTACAAAAACGTAAAAAATAGTTGCATTTTGTTAGAGGCACTTATTCTGACGAATACCATTTTACAGATTATTTTTGCTAATTTTTTAACGAATAGTATCGTTGGTTATATATTATTCTACTCTTTATTTAATTACATCTATGTGGTTTATATTGCTAAACTGATTGTTATAACCTTTACAATTTCGACATATGAAATAATAGATTAATATTAAGCTTTGAAATTTGACGATTGCTGCTTGCTTTGACCGCAATTCGCAGTCTTATTTAAGTCATCTCATATACCAGCTAGGCTGTAACGTAAATTAACAGTTACACAATAACTAAAATTTTAGCAGTGCCATTAAAGTTCTAAATATATTCATTCTTTCGTCTGAGTTGTATGGTATTATTTATTATTTAGTAACAAACATTGGCCATTTTAAATTGATATTTATTTTTTTATCTAATTGTCGCTATATCTCGACATGTTGCAGTTTAAAGTAGTTCATTACTATTTAATACCTATAATATGTTTGGTGGTATGGTGGGGGATGTTGATTGCTTTATTATCATGCTGGTCTTTACAAGACAAACCACAATATTCATTTATGGATGAATATCAGAATCCTGTTTATATTTCTGACTTGGGTGCAACCAATTTGCAACCTTTATTTATCAGTTGTACGGGGTTTCAAGCAATTTTCTTCATTGGAACCTTAGTGATGGAATACTTTTTAAGAAGATACAAGAAATTACAACCTTGGGTAAGTACCAAACAACCGACCTTTAGCATCATAAGTATTGTTTGTAGCGTGTTATCTCAGTTGGGTATTTTGTTTGTTTCTATTTTTAAGACTGACAGATTTCATACTGTTCATATTTCAATGGTTGCTGTGTTTATCGTGTTTGCTTTCTTTACATGTGCCTTTAACTTTTTAAATAGTTTTATCTTTGGTAATTATCCAAAGAGATTAAGTCCGAATCATGAAAAGGTGATATTTGGTAAACATAGATGGTCCAATTTATATATGGTATCATTCTTCTTGAAATCACTTTGGTTGATAGGAGCTGTCATTTTTGCTTGTTTCTTTGGATATTACATGAAAGTAGGAAAAGACAGCCTTTCAGCTATTTTTGAATGGACCATAAGTTTTTGGTATGGATTATTATTAGTCTTTTGGTCACTTGACTTATTTCCATCTGCGGTCAAACATTATCAATTGAGGCATCCAGAACAATTCCCCGAGAAAGATATGAGTGAAGTTCATTTAGATCCAAATAATCCTAATGACTTGACTAAATTAGAGCAAAGAAGTATAAGTTCTTACGGTGGACCCACCTTCCAATCTCAAGAGGTTTGAGGTGGTCAACATATACGACGGCCTACGAAAAAATGAACTTTGTATATTATATATTAAATATAGACCTGTCTACATTTATAATGTACTCTATTAATATAGTTTACTTTTATTCTATCATTTAGGGTAATAAATTGGTTAAAAAAATAATCTGATTAATTCTAATAAAGCACCACCACAAATCAAAAATAATAAAACACCCATCCACACTTTACTTATTGGATATTCAACCTTTTCACCTTCTTTATATTGACCAGTCCTTTTCATTTGATTGATCTTGCTGAATTTTTTATTTGCTAATCTTTGTTTTGGAGTTTGAACGGCCTATTCGTTAGTATACTTGTGTTTGGTACTAATGTCAACTCAAATAGAAATCAATGGAAAATGATCAAAACGTCGCCATTTTTTGAAATTGGACTTCGATATATATAAAATTAAAACTCTTGAATTATAGAGACAAGTCTAAGAGTTCTAATCTATCATGATTATATATGAGTTCGAAGACACATACCATCTTACGTGTTATAATGTTGAAAATTTTCCAACTCGCGAATAATAAGAATCGTACACCAACCCCAGATCAGTGTTTGACATTAGACTACAAAAACTGAAAGGGATTAACCGTAGAAATGTGGAAATAGACTACTAACAACAGAAAGGTTAAATAGCGTTTAATCTTTGAACTGGGTTACAATTAACAAAATAAAATTAAACAGGCAACTAATCCAATGGAACTAAACAATAAAATGTAAGAATATGTAAAAAGTCTATTATGTTAGAAGAAGGATTTATTTTGAAGTACAACTAACCTGAAACTATAAAAGTTTAAATCTAATTGAATGGGCATTACGAAAATTACTAACAATTAGGTTTAAAGCCAGAAAATTATGTTCCTTGTTGGTTAACAAAGACAAGCAAGTTGCAAAAGTTAAAATTCCATTTGATCAGGTAATGCTTAACTTGCAAAATGGAAAAAAAATCTCACATATTAACCTACAATTTGGTATTATATTGTTCATGATTGACATTGCTGATTCCTTTAAGCTTATCTAATCATGTTATGACCACTCTCCCATTACTGTTTCAGTCTTTTTTATGCATAATTATATGTAGAAATTTTATTAAAATATTAACTAGTGGGATTTGATTTGCAATCTAGTATAAAATCTAATTTACTACAGCTTATATGAAAGAGATTATATATTTCTACCCCTATTGTACATGCAAGTTAAAAACACCAGAAATTAATCTAGAAATTATCCAGAAATTATCTAGAAACTATTCTAGGTTAATTTGGACTATAAGAAAATGATATTTAAAAATTGAAACTTAAATATCTAGTTAAAGTAAAAAATTGATTCATTGAATATTCCAAGTAAGATTATTATGCTGTTAAATATAATTGATTGAAAAGTAAAATGATAATATTTGATATTATGGAATATTTAGTGATTTGAAGACTTAATAATTAACAAATATCACATTATCAAAACAAAGTAACCTTTTATGAAAATAAAGTCGAGGAAACTAAAACCATTAATTAATTAAAACTTCAATGATTTACCTCTCTTTTCAGCTTTTCTCTTTTTATATTTTTGCTTTCTTGAATCCCTCCAACCTGAAGTGCTAACCTTCTTTTCATCAACTTTCATATCAGTTTTCTCTTCTTTTGGAGCATCATCTTGGTTTAATTTTTCGGAGAGCCTTTGCTTTCTAGCATCTTCAACTTTTTGAAAAATCTCTTTCCTTTTAATATTCTTTGCCCTTAACTTTGGCTTTGATCTAAGTGATTTACCCATTATAGAGATGAGATGAGTAGATTTTTGAGAAGAGAAAAATCTTTAAAACCAAGCAAGCTCTCACGTGCATTCACACATGATAGATTATATAATCGCCACTATCCAAGTTGCAGTCTTGGCCATTTACAGTTTACCTCACAAATTGCCAGCATCAATTGACAATATTGACACAAAGCATGACCCCCGTACACCATCACTCAGAACCCCCAAAAACTTGGAAACTATCACGTGTGGTGTGACTGCTTTTCCGAGACATAAGCTATATGGCGGGGCACGACGACATCTCATACAAGATTACTCATAGGTAGTGCACAGACCACAAGTCCTTTTTGAAAATCTCAAATTTGAATAAAAAATTTTCTCTTACATTATTAGTATTCAAAGATGGCTAATTTAAGAACTCAAAAGAGATTAGCAGCTAGTGTTATTGGTGTTGGTAAAAGAAAAGTTTGGTTAGACCCAAATGAAACCAGTGAATTAGCCAATGCCAACTCTAGACAAGCCATTAGAAAATTATACAGAAATGGTACTATTGTTAAAAAACCAGCCGTTGTTCATTCTAGATCAAGAGCTAGAGCTTTAAAAGAATCTAAAAGTATTGGTAGACATATGGGTTACGGTAAAAGAAAAGGTACCGCCAACGCTAGAATGTCCAGTCAAGTTTTATGGATGAGAAGATTAAGAGTTTTAAGAAAATTATTAGCTAAATACAGAGATGCTGGTAAAATCGATAAACACTTATATCATTCTTTATACAAATCCGCTAAAGGTAACACTTTTAAACACAAAAGATCTTTAGTTGAACACATCATCCAAGCTAAAGCTGAAGCTTTAAGAGAAAAATCATTGAAAGATGAATCTGAAGCTAGAAGATCAAGAAACAAAGCTGCTCGTGAAAGAAGACAACAAAGAATTACCGAAAAGAGAGAAGCTTTATTAGCTGATAACTAGATCTTTTCTTCATTGTATCGTAATATATAATTCATGGTCAATCCCCTTTGTAAATATTACTTACTCTTCAATTATATATAATTTTTCTAACTTTGTTTACTATCCTTCTAATAGTGGTATCTTAACTCTTAGTATAAGCATCGTGCTTATAATGTAAGTGATCGTTACAGCCAACTTCTATCTACTGTCTTGATATCGAGAGAGAAACAATACACAATTAATCATTATTCATTATAATCTTTTACCAGGAACTACACAAAATATTACAGTTAAGATAGCTGTACACAATAATATTAAAAATGTTACCCATAAACTTCTCTTGAATAACAATTTAAAAATGAAGGGCTCTTCAATCTTGATCAATTTATTTGAGTCAAAAGATTGGGATCTTTTACACCATACTAATATCGGATCAATAAGATATATCGATGAAATGATGGCGTAAAAACCAATTAAGTAAGGCACCAAAATGGGGATTCTTATTGGTTTTGCATAGTCCAAGAAAATAAGAACATAACTGATCCACAAACCAATAAATATGAATAATAATCCGACAATGATTCTAACAAAGTTGGAGTTTAAATTTTTGATTGCAATAAAATTCAAGAAGTTGGGCAAGTGTTCATTTTCAATCTTATTGAAGACATAAGATTTTACATGATTAAAGATATCTGGATCATCTCTACCATCGATTTCAATCGATTTTATAATAGAATTATTCAAATTATCAGGCAAATTCAAATTTTTCTCACTATCTTCAACAAAATACTTCAATAATAAGTTTTGTGTTGATTCTTTCAAATTGTTACGAGTTATGAAACTAGCAGATGATCCAGAATGTGGAGATTCTTTTACCAACTTTTCCAATAAAGAAGGATTAATTGAATTACGTTGAAATGGGGTATAATTTTGATTTGGAGAATGTGGAGGATTGTCTAATTTATTTTCGATATCTTCGTTTGGATCATCAATCAATCTTGACTGTGATGAGATTCTTTTGTTATCAATTGAAGAAAACCCACTTGGTGGTCTAAATGTTTCGTCATATTGAGATTGAGGCAGTAGAGGATTTGTATAATGTTGACTTGTTCCACTTAAATGCCTCAGGCCTTGGGGATGGACATGGGTATGACCCTGGGAAAAGTTATCTTGTTCATTTTCGTATTGATTGATCAAGTCAGCTAATTTAGGATCTGTGACATTCAAATCTCCTCTCAAAAATTGTGATAATCTATTGGAATCATTATCTTGTAAAATATCGTCATTGATAATCATATCCAATAATACGGAAGATGACAAACTTTTATGGTTTTCCAGTAAATTGGAGTTTCTATTATTCAAATTGGAATTCTTAATCAAAGAGTTTCTTAAACCTTTGACATAATGTTTACATAAATTCAAATGATTCACCAAATCAAACCAGAAATCTAAATATTCTACTTTGTTTTCAATCTCTTTCATAAATTTATAAAAGGTGAACAAATCAACAGGTGATTTGGTCTTGTTGGACAAAATTTCTCCTAAGGTAGGTAACCTATTAAGATCAACCGCTTGATTAGTTCCATTTAAATTATTCAAATTACTCAAGTAATGAGAACTAGGATAGTCCTGCTGATACTTCTCATTCATCTCTCGGCTATTATAGAAATACCTCTAACTATTCACAAGTACTCTCAACCAACAGAAGCTACAGGGTGATTTATCAGCAAATATCTATACCGTCAGTAACTAACTTTCTTTAGCCTTCTGTTAAAAGTGTATCGAAATATTCAGCTCTGCTGTTGTTAATTTTTAGAATGAGACTATTTCCGTTTTGGGACTTTGCGTAAATAATGCAATATGTTAGAATTTAACGAGAGCTTAATATTCAATAGGCATTGTGAAGAGTATATTGTAAAAGCAGATATGTTATGGAGATAGGAGAATGAAGACAATGACAGATAATAAGTAAGAGTGTATAAGAGAATTGAAGCAATTATAGTGGGAATGATTGAGTAGACACAATAGTTGGATCATAATTGTTTGGATAGTAGGGAACTGGGATAATAGGGAACTAAAATAGGGAACTGGGACACTTGTTTGTGTAGTTACATTAGTTTATGATCTGTTGGTATGCTGCATTGTTTTTGGCTGAAGTCGTTATTTGTTAGATATTCATCGCTTATGCTTCTAAAATAGTGGTCTCAAACATTCTCCTATTTGATCTGGCTTGCCTCATCATACCATACTTGGGAAAAGGACCAAATATAGTGGGTGTTATTGCTAGATCTTAGATTAGAAACTATAGTAGTAGCAGTAATAATGTTCAGTTATCAAGTATTAATTATATAGAATCAGACACTTAAAATCTAGCGAAACATAGTTTTTCTATTTTTGATAATAGCAAGATCTATCGGCAACATTATAGCAAAGTGGGTTATATAAGAACCTTGCTAAGCAGGTAAAATGTTTAAGGTTGAACATTAACCTTAAACTAACTAGGTTTTACACCCATTACATCAAATTTCATTGGTGAACTGCCAATTTCATTTCCTGAATGGGAGCATGTACTTGCGTTTATCACAAATTAATAGAAAATATTAGAGAAGTTTAGAGAATCACACTAGTATATACAGTTTAACGGGTTTCCGATTGACTATAGAGTGTCAAGCGAAAATAATAAATGTGACTAGTATTCAGGGTCATCATGAAATCATTGCCACATATTATGCAGAACAAAGCCACAGGAGCCTGTAATTATCAACAAGGTGCATGATCTGGTCCTGAATGTACAAAAAAATTAAACTTTTTTTTTCAGTCTGATTTGCAAATTCTAGTATTTCTTGCATCGAATAATAAAGATTACCTATTCATAAAGTTTTTATTTACGAAAATAATCAATTAAGTTTCAATAACTCATGAAGTTGCCCAAAAACACCACTTCTAATCCTAGTGATTGTTGTAATCATCCACTAGAATATAACGATTCTACATAACATTGCTAAACGCAATTCAAAATGTATGGAAATTATTACTCAAAACCTTAATTTGACGAATAGGCATCTTACTCCTCAAAGAAGTACAAAACCTGTTCAATATTAATTATAATTGATAAGCAAGTTTCACTTTCACATTTGCAAATTACAATTTAGGCTTCTTCCTTACATGAAATACAGCAAATCATTAGATATCTCTACTATCTGAAATGGAATTCAGATATGCTTATCAGTCTTTAATTACTAAACACACAAGATTTTTCATCCATGATGACCCAGTTACCGACTGTTCATAACACTCTCTATAGACATGACCACTCAAAATCATTCAATTTTTTGTGTCAACAAAACCTTTTCTAACTGAAAAAGTCTAAATCTCCAAATCTAATGATGTTTTCTAGAATAGTGTGATACTTGTCTGAACCAATGCACAATTCTCGAGCTGTCATCTATAAGCAGTGCCTACTTCATAAAAAGTATTACCATTGTTCGCCACTTAACAAAAAAGTGACTTTGGTATACCGGATTGACAGGCAATTCTATGCAGATGCTTTTTAAGCGAGAAAGGGTCTAACAGAGGTGTTGGTTATCTCTCCTTTACGTTTAAGCCCACCAAAATTAGAGACCAGAGAACAGAGAACAGAGAACAGAGTATCTAGTAATCTCTATGCTATACCTTAATATACACCCTATAATAATACAATATGCTAAGTTTTTTTCTTCCATAATTTAAATTTCGATTTTTCGTCATCAGGAGTAGAACTCAATGAAGTATTCGACATGCTATTAGTTAATTTTAAATGATTCCAAAAGTTGGATTTCTTCTTCTTATTTATATTGATATTTGAGCTAGAAGTATTTGATGACGAAACACTTGGACTTAAAATTGGAGAAGATAAATTATGTTTATATGACAATGATTTGGGACTGACGGAACGACTCAAACAATTACAATTATCACAATTGTTGATGTTTGAGTCTGATTTTGTGCAGTGTTTTAATTTTTTGATGAATGGATGATATACATTTTCATTCAATAGTTGAACAATTTCATCTTTGGCTTTTAACAATACAATAGGATCAGGGAATTTTTCAGTTTGATTCACTATTGTTTTGAAAGCATCGTTTGATAAATTTATTTGATATTTGGAATCAGGATAAATATAAGAATTCAAGATATGATTCCACTTTTTTGACAAGACCATTTGGTCATCTATATTTACATCTGAATTTATTGAAGAATCATCAATATCTGAAGAACCATCTGATTTGCTTGATTCATCGTCAGATAAATTTTGAGTTTTGAAAGTTTCCCAATAATCGTCATTTAAGTCATCAATAGTTGAAACAAAATAATTTGATGCATCATTGTCATCATTTGATTCGCAATATTTTGAACTTAATAAAGTTGAGATTGAACGCTTTCTTAAAGAACTTGGAGAATTCAATTTTGTTAATCCATTGAATACTTTGTTATAATAGTATTCATAATTATAAATTGAAATTAAAAATTTTAAATTTTCCTGACAGTGTAAAGAATTAATGAATACTTCAAAATCTCTGATAAATTCTACTTTATTCATGTTATTCAATTCATCTATAGAATACAAAAATGTATCATTCAAAAACTCGTCAATCGAAGGATAAAATTTTGAATTTGAGTTAGGACTTGAATTTGTACTTGAATTCGTAGTTGAATTTGTGTTGGTGGTTAAACACGATGATGCATGACAAAATTTTGGATATGATGATATTCTATTATCGATATTATAGTTTTCTATTTCATTTAAAGGTATATTATGAGATTTTCTAGTAGTAATAGGTGAAACACTCATAATATTTGTACCTAACTTTTTTCAAGGAGTTGGAAACTTTAAATATATTTTAGTTTTATAAAGGGTGTCTTTTTATACAGTCTCGAGAAAATTTTTTCGCATCCCAACGGTTTAAATTGCTTTTTTTCCTATTCTATATTAATAAATTATGCATGGGAACAATGGAAGGAAGATTTTCGCAAGTTAGGTAAATCAGTAACCTGACAAATTGAATGATTTATTTTATTTGAAAATGGTTACCCAACATAATATATGGTAATAATTTGTGATGAGCCATCACGTATTCAAGAAATAACATAACGCTAGTAAAATATCAAATAAAATCAGTTCATTTGCTGCAATAAATAAATTTGACTCTACCTGAGGCAACAAAAAGAAACGAGATGGAAATGATTCTTCTCAAGTAGGGAGTGTGTAGTACAAAACATTTCCAAATGTTGCTGTAAGTCTAGATATTTCTATTATTGCTTTAATGGGTTAATCTAAATCTGATATTACAGGATTGCAATGCATTTGTTACATATGCATATACTACAGTTTATTGTTGCCTTTAGTTACGTTTAGTTGCCTCTGGTTATTAAATGCGATGAGATTAACCTTTAGTATTGACATATTCAAGGCGTAATGAGATCTTCGAGAGATTTAGAAGGGCCTCTAAACCAGTTTGATTAATAGAAAGGAATCTAAATTATAAAATCATGACTTTAATTACAACAACTGATTTCATTGCGTTCTGGTTCCATTTTTCGTTTCGTTTTTCGTTTTCTTTTTCGTTTTTGTTTTCGTTTTTCGTTTTTCCATTGTCGGCTTGGTGATGCAATGCACGAGAGGAATTATTCACAAGTCCGTGAACCTTGGCCCCATTTACGAACTTTTAGTTGACGAGCAGTTGTAAAAAGAATGTGTTGCCTCTATTATCTTATTATATTCCACTACCCATTGCATTCATTACTATTATCATCCAACTTCACCATTTGACTTCTTTGTCGACATGTCGTTGGATGACCCACAATGTCGCAACCCACCGTTTCTATCATACCCCATAACTTGAATCAAGATGTCGGGAGATGTCGTGTGTCGCGCAGTCGCGTGATCTATCACTTTAATTAAGCCCCGGATTTAGCAGTTAAGCTGTTAGGTTCTTTACTGATCTTTTGATGTTGAACATTTGGAAAATTAGGCAGAGCTATCAAAGTATTACATCCTTCATTTCACTCATATATTTAGTCAATAGCGTTCAATTTTAATCGCGTAGTGGCTTTCCAGACTTATCGCAGACTTGTTTAAGGGATATTTCTCACAAAAAGATTAGATAGTGCATAGTTTAAGGATACATTTCAAAGTTTTAGATATCGTAACAAAAAGAAGACAATAAAAGTTAAACTCGTGTCTGGTACAATTGCCTATATATTTTTGAATTATTTACTTTAAGTTAGCTGGATTAACTTGATCATAAATTTGAGTTTATTTTAGGTTGAGTTAAGGGATAACGCAGCGGATAAGAATTTGATAAGGGATATGATTAAATTTATACCTAGAAGAATCACTCCTGGGATTTTAGGCACCAGATGGCTCAATGTGAGCAATAACTACTATTTTATCCCCAAAAATTGCTTTGACAGAAAATTTGCAACTAGTTCCAACAATGAAGAATATGAAATCGATATCATTTCTTTAACTAAAACTCCAATTAAAAACAAAAAGATTAATAAAAAAATTGACAAAAGTAACTTGATTGATTTCAAAACCAATTCCAACTTAATTGACAAAAGAATCATTGAAAAAACTATTGATAAAGTGAATAATGATTTGAATTTTGATGTCAATCAGTTTGTCGTGAACTATTCTAAGGAACTAAAAGTGTTTTTGAGTTTTATTAGAAGATCCTATAGTTATAAAATCAATAACTATGGTCAATTAACTTCCATTGAGTTATTGAACTGTCTTTATATTTTTAAAGATTTGTATTCCAAAAATAAATTGCCAGAAATCAATAAAAATGACTATAAAATTTACAATAAAGTTTTTGATCATTTTATAAATATGATAGAAAAGTTTCCAAAATTTCCAGTTTTGCTTAATGATTATTTATTCATCAACAATTTTGGCTCAGATTTACTTTCAAACAATGTTGGGAATTATATTGGAGAAATCAAATCTTTGGCAAAAGAATTCAATTTCAAAAACTTGAAAGACGTTGATGAAATTTTAAGCTCGATTCAATTCATCGTTGATGATTTTAACAAGTTTTTAACTAACAATAATAACTTGAATTATAACGAGGAATTCTTCAAAATTTTTATACAAATCCAAAAGTATAAAAACTTGAAAAACATTCTATCAATTCCAACTTACAAGAAGATGAGCCCAATTGATTTGAAAAATCTTGTTGAGAACGACAACTTCTTACAAATCAATAACATTTTGAAAAAGTCACAAAAGTCACAAAACTCAACTGATTTGAACTTTGATATCTTACATTTCTTGATTCCAAATTTAAATGACTTGAACCATTTACAAGTCATTGAGAAGGTACACCACTTGAAAAGCTTGAATTCGTTGTCTATAATCAGCCCCAATTTGAATTTAATCTATGACAAATTGATCAATTCCTGCTGCAATGGCTCTGTTGATTGTTATGCCAAATTAAAGTCTGAAGAGTTTACTAAATTCATTATTTCCACAAACAATATCGAAAATTTCGAGTTTTCAATGATTTACAAGTATGAAATATATCATTTCGTCAATGAATTGAAAATGTTAAAGTCCATGAGCTTTGAGTTATCTAACAATTCGATTGTTAGTTTGATCGAGGACTTGATGTTTGAAAACCAGGTTTTGAAGGACAATTTCCACAAACTTTCAAAACAGTTGACTTTTTTCTTCGAAAACGTCACTTGGGAAACCAATGCTTTGTACAATTTGACATTATATAAAAATTGGTTTGATTGGTGTCAAGAAAATAAAGAAAGCAAAGTGTTCAGAAAAATGATTGATTATTCCAATTTGTCTAACTACTTATACCATGAAGTGGAATTGAGAACCGAATTTGCAGATTATTTGCCCATCTTAAATGATTTGTCAGTAGATAACTGTAATATTGATTTGTCTGCTGTGTCAATAGATTACTTGATTTCATTATTCAAATTTAACAATACTATCGATTTGACAACCTTTAGAAAGTTTTACTTGGAGAATGGCGATGTTTATTTAAGCAACCTTCAGGTTCTTGTAGATGATTATAACCAATTACATGAACATTTCACCACTTATGACTTGCCTAAGATAAAGAAAAGCGTCGGAAAGGACTTTAAAAATTTCACCAAAGATGAAATCACCAAGTACTTTGGTTATTATCTGGATTTGATATCTGATCCTTTGATTTTGGACAATATTTGTTTGTTAAACCTGAAGCTTAACAGTATCAACGAAGAATTAGACCAGGAACAATGGCTCTCAGGCTTCCAGGAAAAATTGAAAGATTACAGGAACGAAATCAAAGTTATCAGCTGTGACGAGTTAGACAATTTCGGCTTCAGATATTACGAGAAGGAAAAATTACTTTCTTTCTTGCGCCGCAGGACCAATGAGATCTTATCAAACTTGAACCCTAGACCTGATTCAAGAATGTCTATAAACACCAAGAGATACATAGAATTGATTGATGTATTGGACAAGTACCTAATGAATGATAAGTATTTCCCGGTGTTTGACACTGATATTTTAGATGAGGTTTGTCATAATTACTCAGAAACACTTGTATTCGATTTCAAAAAAGAATATGAAGAGGCATTAAGCGAAGATTCTTTAGATTATCAAGAACTAGAGTATAGACAGTTACCAGATGATGTGAAATTGGATCACTTCATTAATGAGATCACAATTTTAAAGCATCATTTCGATTGTGATCTCAAGTGGGTTTATTACGCAGATATTTTACAACAAGTTGAACACTTTAGTCTTCAAGAAGACAAGTTTACTTTGGAAGAACGGGTTGCATTCAAAAAGTTATATGGAAATTTGGTTCGATTATTCAATTATAATGGCTTCAATACCGAAATCTTAGATGTTGTCATCAACAGTCAACAAGTGTTTGACAATTTTGAAAAGTTTAAAGCTGACAAGGCCAATAATACTGCTTCCAATAGCAGTGATGAATATGAAACGTCAGCTTTTGAGGAAGAAATCCTTAAGCAACTTCCAAAGAGCATTGATCCACGAAAATTCGTCAGTAAATTAGCCTTACTTGACATCATATTGGATTCGGAAGGTGTCTTCATAGAACGTTTGACTGCTTCGGATGTTGTTAACACAATAGTAAAAATGTCCATTGATGAAAGTACATATACAGCACATGAAAGAACCCAACTTCAAAAATTGATCAGCGATTTGATAGTTGTGTTTGAAACCAATGGAACTTTCAAAGTCTTGGAGGATATAGTGAAAAATATCAGCTCAATAGAAGCTTATTTGCAAAACAAGGCTGAATATAAGCAGATTCCCAGCGATTTAAGATTGGATGAATTTATCAATGAGTTATTGGTTCTAAAAGACAGACTTGGTGTTTTCAAGGACTACTCCAGTAGCGAGATATTGTATGAGTTGGAGAAAATGTCAACCGATGAATTAGACAGAGAGGAGAGGATTAAATTGAACAAGTTATACGCCAACTTGGCTAGATTGTTTGAACACAATGGCCATGTCACTGAAGTCTTGGATTCTGTAATAAATAGCTGTTCTGTATTCGACAAACTTGAAGAAAAGTTGAAAACAAATGAAACACTTTCATCAGACCAAGTATCTGATGGATTAGTTGAATCAACTGGTACGTATAAGCAAGTTCCTGAAAATTTCCATTTGGAAGAATATTATAGTGAATTGAATCAGTTAAAGTTTGAACTTGGATCAAATTTCAAAGATTTTGACAGCGATGTTATTTTGAGTACTTTGAAAGCTATGAGCTCCAATGAAAAGAGATTCAACCTAACAAAACGTGTGAACTTTTCTAAATTATATGGTAATTTGTCAAGATTGTTTAGTCACAACGGTAATGAGACATTTGTTCTTGATAGTGTCTTGTTGAACAATGAAGTCTTCGAACAGTTCGAGTCTAATAAGAAAGTTGTTCCAGAGAATGGAAATCAAATGTTCCAAGATTTGATTCATGATTATGGAAAAGACTTGGAGTACATGTTTAAAAAGACCAGACTCAGTAATTTCGATTTGATCGACTATTACGAAATGAAAAAGGATGATTTTGATGCTAAATGTCAAGAATTTTTGGACTTTATCAAGATTGAAAATAACTACCAATATGTTAATTATGTTTACCTTGTGAAGAAGTTACAGAATCTAATAGAAAAGGACGAATTGAATTTGCCCATTTTAGGCAGATTGATTTTACTCAATAGTCAAGGTCAAGAAACGAATAACAGACAAATCAAGGAGATAAAGGATGAAATTACTGGTTTCATCGAAAAAGTCTCTAAAAACAAAGATTTGTTTGAAGAGGAAGAGGTCAAGGAAAGTATTCAGGTTCCTATTACCAAGTTCGATATCAATGAATTCAAATTGCCTGCCGATTCAAAGACTTCAGCTGACGAAACTTGTTCAAGTGGTCTCAAGAGGAAGTACAACGATCCACATAACATAAAAGTGAATGAAAATAGTACATTTTCAGAAGATAGTGAATTATTTTCAAGAAATCAATTGTTCCATTCAGGTGAAAGTGAAGTCAATAATATGATGAATACTTTGACAGTTGACAGTATCAGATCAAGCTACAACAAGGACAAGCCAGAAAAAGAATTTGACAATTCCAAGATCCAAGAATATTTGGAAGATGTTAATGAAAAGAAGAAACAAAAAGACGAAGATTCATTTAGAGAACACAATGCACTTGAATGGAGCCAAAGCTCACGTAAATTAGAAAGCAAGGATTTTTTTAATCCATTAGAATTCGAAAAGTACAGCAATTTACCCAAGAAAGATCTTCAATATTTATTATTAACTAGTGACGGACAAAAGATTATTAGTAATGAAAATCCATTAACCAATACCAAGGTTGAAGATGTGATTACAATTTTCAATAGATTCCCAAGGACAGAAATGAATAAATTCATCAGAAACATCAATAAGTTGAACCGTAAAAACTGGAAGTTAATTGGGGGATCCAATGACAAAGAAAAGTTTTTGGTCTTCATCAAGTCAAAATCGGATAAATCCAAAGTCAAACTGATATTTATTATTATTAAAACATTATTGGCTATAGCAGGTGCAACATGCATGGTATTGATTAGTGTGAATTGGTGGCTAGATGATTTTGAACCCAAGAAAGTAATTCTCCCAGCTAATGTGGAAAAGACTAAGGAAACTGATGATAATGCAGAAACTGATGCAGACGCAAAAGTTATGAATAGTTATGACGTTCCAAACAAACCAGAAACCGAAAGTCAAACTACAGGATGGTTCTGGAAATAGAAGGTGATACATTCATTAGCTAGTATGAATATATGGTTGTTTTAAGACATTTCTAATTCCTTAGTCGGTAACTGGTTCATATCTTTTGAAACGTGGACATACTTAAGAACAGTTACACCACCAATTGTACCGTTCCATAATCTCAATTTTTCTACAGTCTCTTTATCACTTATATCAGGAATTCTGATCCCCGTGAAATAATTATTTTGATCGAATTTGATCTTCTCTTCTAATAATAATTGTCTACTGGTTGGTGGTCTACCTTTTCTTCTTTCGGCTCTTAATTGGTCTAATTCTTCATTAAATCTACCAATAAAATTTTCTATATAAGCCTTCATATCCGCCAATGTGAAAACCTCTTTTTCGGGCACTTGATGGATTTCTTCTTGGAGATATTTAACAATTTGTAATTCATTGTGTTTTTGATCAATATGTTTGGCTTTTCTATCATCCAATTTTTGTTGTCTCAATCCGGCCCTATTAAGTCTCTTGAAGTTCCTTCCCTTAACGTGGATAGTGGCGTTGGACTTGGCCACCTTCTTACTAACTTTACTTAAACTATGGGATAAGGGCATACTGCGTTATCTTGTTCTTCAGCTCTCACTATATTCTCAGATCATCTCATCTCAAAAATTAACGGTCGTGTGCACCCAGAAACCCAGAAGCCAATTCGCGTGCGCGCACCAACAAGTCAAAATTTTCATCAAAAATAGAAACGAAAATTTTTAACTATAGAGAGTAAATAGTGATATTATGGCCAAATATACTGAAGAACAATTGATTGAATATCAAGAAGAAGCGTATGTCCCACAACCAGAAGTATTGGATGCGTTCAACAAGTTAGTCGAGTCTGTTTCTATCGAATTAGCCAAAGAAAAAGGCAAGAAGTTCCATAATGGATTGCATAATGGTGATACTTTTATCGATGAAAATGGTAATGAAAGATCCTATACCACCTTTAACAGAAGAAGAGGTTCTCGTTCCGGAACTAGACCTATGAAGAAAAAGCTCGGTGAAGTTGCCGTAGATGATGATGGTTGGGCTACCTTAACCAGCAAGCATAAAAAATCTTTCGGTGATGAAGCCAGTGATGAAAAGGATAAATTCAGAGATTTTGTCAAAGGTGAAACTGCCAAAGTTAAACCTAACAACAAGAAATTGGGCTCCTCCAAAGCTGTGGATCCAAGAGATACCGTAGCTGATAAGCAAACTACTAAATTCAATGCTTTTGAAGCGTTGGGTGATGATGATGAAAGTTCTGAAGAATAAATCTAACGAGCTTTAACTTTTACGATATAACCAAATAATATTTGTATTACGACCAATTTACTAGAGACAATGGTTTTAGTGAATCAAATAATTAATGTATATTACTTTGTAATTCTTATTCTTACACATTTTTTGAGGGTATACTTTTTTTATGTCCTGTTCAAACTACGATTGATTCATCGTCTTCGGTATCCAATCCGTCAAGAATTGAGCCCACGTCATGAGTCGCCATTTGTTTCGACAATATTGATCCTGGAGTAACATTCGTGTCATTGTCGTCATTGATACTGTTTGGTTTCTTCAAACTATAATCACTGATCATCTCTTTCAAATCACTCACTTTCAAGTGTTTGGTTTTGTCGGTGGTGTAAATCGATCCATTATATTCCGCCCAACTGTTGGTGGTATTGAAACTCGAGTTGGGCCCGACATTTAATATGTTGGTGCCATTGGAGGTATTAAGATTCACGGAGTTGATTCTTAAGCCAGAATGAATAGATGCAATATCTGCGACGTTTCCTAGCCCTAAACTAGGTTTAAAGTCGTCTACTCCCGAACTGGAAGTCGAAGCGGTTCTTAATCCATGTCCATTGCTAGTACCGTTCATTTTTCCGTTCGATACATGACCGTTTCCATTACTTTCTCCATTGCTATTTCCATTATTATCGCCGTTCTTTTCGAAGTTTGGTAATAGTACTTTGCTGATACCTTCATCGTGAGTGATACTCAACACTAATGGCTTTTCGGGATTCACCCAAGTAGACAAGAACTTGTTATCCTTAACAAAAGCCTGGAAATCTTCTTTGGTTAAAGAATCATTACTGGAACCACTTAAACCTTCAATAGAAATCAATTGTGTGGCCCATAAATCGTTGACAACTTTGTATCCAATATTCTTGTTCAATTGAGACAATAATTGGGAAGATGACACATACGATTCCAACTCTTTTGGATATTGTGAATCCAAAATATTCAAAACGTATTTCAAAGTGGCATCGTTGAAGGTGTCTCTTAAAGGTTCATCTGACCCATTCCAATGGAAGTAGAATGGAATATAGTTATTCAAGAAGTTGATACCAAAGTTGTCAGCCAATAGCTTTGTGATATTCAATAATTTGGTTAAAACTTCCATGTTGATGTCAGGGTTGTTGGTCAAATACTTGTCGGTATAAACCAAGTAGTTTGAAAGAAAATTGTTAGGGTCTGAGATCAAGTTACGATAGTCAGGACTCAACAAATTATCAGTTTCCACAGGAATTCCTTTAAGACTTGAGGTACTTGCGTTTACACTTGCACTTGAGTTGATGTTGGTGTTATCGCCATCGTTATCACTATCATCTGCTTGATCTAATTCTGAATCAACGAAAAATTCAAATAATTCTAAATATAATACTTGGATTGCGTCCACTTGTTCAGAAGATAACGAATTATACAAGTTTGTTAATTTTTTTTGTGTAATTAACGGCAAAGAGAACTCCCAATGAGTCAAATCAACATGGTTTCTATTGATATTGCTTGGTTTGTTCTTCAAGTCTTGGAATATCTTGGAGATATCTGATAATAAAGTCATTATAAAATCAAACAAACTTTGGTTGGACTCCTTTTCTTGATTGCCATGTAATGTTGAATCTATCTTGATGAAGATTTCACTAATTGAATCAGGAACCTGATCAAAATAGTAGATATGTGTCGACAAGTTCACAATACATTTGGAGTATATCTCTGATAATTCACTCATATCTTCGGCTGATAAGTACGACATCTGATCGAAATATAAATGGTCCTTGAGGTCCAAAATACTTTGAATGAAATCAGAAATAGATAAACCAATCAAGTTGACATTGGATGAAACCAACCCTAAGATAGACGCAGAAATGTGCTTTTGAAACGAGGTTTTCGATTTCTCTTTAGATAAGCTTCTTAATCTTCCAACTAATGTGGCCAACACTACAAATCTTAATTGAACAGGGATCCAAGAAGTGCATAATTGTAGAAAGGAGTTCGACCAGTCGATTGGTCTTTTTGTCTTTTGTTTATGATCAAAAGTATAAGAAACAACTTCAATTGTAGCTTCCGAAATCTGACTGACTAAACTGGTATTGAAACAAGCCTTCAAGCCGTTAACTGATTCTTCAAACAAGTCCAGAGAGTCAACGACATCATTTTCCAAGTCTTCTTCGAGTTTTTGTTGCATAGCAGCTGTTTTTGTCAGTGTAACTTTGTTTAATTTCATACCCTCTGCATCTATGGTATTATTGCTCTTTATTCTTGAAAAGTCTTTATCATTTGGTTGATATTCGTAAAAGTTGTCGATTAATATTGGAATTGCTTTGGTCAAAACATGAGTACACAACTCAGTATTGAAGCCAATGACATTTAAGCTGTATCTACAACTGATCAAGGAAACCATTTTCCATTCAGACTTGTTAGGATTAGACAGACTCAGCATGTTGATACCGAAATTAAATATTTTATCAGAAAATTTGGTGAAATGGCGGACAAAGTCCTTATCACCTACAAATAAATCACTGTTTAAATTCTTACACAAAGTACCATAAGTGTTTAAAACCGCCTTATATAAACTTAAATCGTTATTTTTCAAGCACAAGTCTAAAATTGACAATGCTTCAGGTGCAAATACATTCAAATTATCAGTACATTTTTCAATCAAAGACGAAACTATACTCAACGTGACTTGCAAATTGCCAGTTTTGTTTCTACCTGAATCACTCACTGTCTTCTTACTCAAAAATTTGATCACTTTTTCCAATTTCACTCGACGAGTAGAAGCATAATACAATAAGTATGATAATTCAGATGCATTCGGCTTTTTCTCGATCCCCTTTCCTGGCGGATAACATTGCAATATCAACTTCTGGTGCTTGGAAAGAAATATACCAACCATTCTGTCTTTTACTGTCTTCTAACTACCCGGTTGTAACAAGCGTTTAATGTCCAAACTTTCTACAATACTATATTTTCACACTGTGGAGTGTTCGCGATAATAGGAGCTTCTGAAAGTTTATCTCATCGGGTAGAAGACCATCGCAGAAGAATAACACCGCCTATCGACATTTGCCTTGGTGTCAAAGGAACTTCTCTGGAACAGATAGAAGAGTTTAAGTAGGAAATGCCCATATATGTTAAGGGAGGAGCATGGACGAATGTAGAAGATGAGATCTTGAAAGCAGCGGTATCGAAGTATGGTCTCAATCAATGGTCTAGAGTAGCATCATTGCTAACCAAGAAGAGCGCGTCCCAAGCGAAGGCCCGTTGGAATGAATGGATCAATCCCATGATTAATAAGACCGAATGGTCGAGGGAAGAAGACGAGAAATTGCTAAATTTGGTGAAGTTGTTGCCTAATCAATGGAGGAGTATAGCTCCTATAATGGGTCGTACTGCTACACATTGTGTAGAAAGATATCAGAAACTACTTGAGGATGAATTGGGTGATGCTGATGCTGAAAACATAGACGATTTAAAGCTCAGTGGCCCGGGAATTGAGTCTATGCCTGCAACTGGATCCAATGTAGGTGATTTGAATTTGAATCCTGAAAGCAAACCTGCCATGCCTGACGACGACGAGCTATCTGATGACGATAAGGAAATGTTATACGAGGCCAAGGCAAGATTGGCTAATACCAAAGGTAAGAAGGCCAAAAGAAGGGAAAGAGAAAGAATGTTGGAAGAAACCAAAAGAATATCGGTTTTGCAGAAACGTAGAGAATTGAAAGCCGCAGGAATCAAAGTGAGTTTAACTAGTAAGAATCGTAAGAAGGCTAATGAGTTTGATTATAACGCTGACATTCCGTTTGAGCAATCACCTGCTGCTGGTTTATATGAAGTCGAAGGCGAAGACCAGGAAAGCTCAAAAGATAAAGCCAACTTTGAGAAGCTGGTCTTAGCTAAGGGAATCGAATTAGACAAGAAAGATAAGTCTAAGAAAAAAACCAAAGAAACCTCTGAGAAATCGCCTGAAAAAAGGCAAAGTCTGCAACTTGAAGGTGAGGCTGAAGTTTACGAACAACGAAAGAAGGCTAAACTAAACTTACCAACAATTGGTGGTCATGATGATTATGAGGAGAATGAGTTGACAGGCGTTTTTAATACTTACCAAACCACTGAAGATATTGATAATAGAATCTCAAAGGTCATGAAGGATATACAAAAATCGCAAGCAAAGAAATCAACTCTAGTTGAACAAGAGACTACAGACGGACCAACCATTAAACCCAAGAACATTAATAAGACGATAAGACACTTGTTGAAGACATCTTTCGAACAGTTGCCCAAACCAAGAAACGAATTTCGAGTATTGCCAAAGTTTGATGACCAAGAAGAAGATATTAAGTTGGTCAACCAAAACGACGTTGAACAAGAACAAGAACGATTAAAGAATCTTGAGCTCATTAGACAGGTTGAAGAAGAGAAAGCAAAACTTAGAAGGTCACAAGTAGTCCAAAGAGGATTGGCAATCCCTAACCCAAAATCATTGAAAAAAATCGATTTATCAAAATTGCCCGATCTTGACAGAAAAATAGCAACAGAATTCCAGAAATTGATCATGTCTGATTACAAAAAGTACGTAGATACTGATTTTGAGTCACAGGAAGTAGATGAACTTGAAGAGGAAATATTTGAAAAAGTTCACAACGAAATCTCAACAACCGTGGTTCCAGTGCACCATGATATCGAGTTCAATGTCAAGGTAGACTACCCCAAATCACAAATACAAGCGGAGATTGATCAAGTTAAAGCTCGTGTCACACAACTCAACAACGAGCTAAATGAAAAGGTGCAAACAGTTGAACAAAACATCACCCAAATAGCCACAGACCTTATCGAAGAACAAATCCAATTGAAAGTTTATCAGCACATGTATGAATCTGAAGAAATAGCAATTGTCAACAGAACCAACAGGCTCAATTCTTTGGTCGATTATGTAGCTGCTGAAGAAGCCAGACTAACGGATATTATAAGATCTAAACAGTAGCATTTTTAGTGTGATATAGTGTAATATAGTGTAATATACAACTCTCATAAAAGTTTAATGTTCGCGGTTGCGAATATCTAAAACCCCATGAACAACTTACTATATATACCGTTTCGTAAGACGAAAGATGTATCACTAGGAGAGGAATTACGTCGAGTGATAAAGAGAGATTACTTCCAGAGCCCTAGTATTTTTGAAAATGATTTGAATCAGTTGACCAAAATCCGGAAGAAGGTTTCAGCATTGAAGGACGAACAAGTGGATAAGTCAATTGAGATCTTTATAAGGCAGTACTATGTACAGATATTCAACTTAACCAAGAAGTTTAATAATGAGGTCATCATGTTTGAATGGTATGGCACTTTGGGCTATAAGCCAAGTGGTCCTTTCAAGTTAAGGTCTTTGAAATTCGAACAATATAATATCATCTATCAGTTGGGTAGTTTCTTCTCCCAGTTGGCCATTAAGGAAAATAGGCATACCGATGAAGGTCTCAAACGTAGTTGTACATATTTCCAAATGTCTGCTGGCTGCTTTGAAGTTTTGAATGAAGTTATCAACGAAGACAGCTTCAAAATGGACGAATTTTCCAATGATAGTTTACAATTCTTAAAGTACTTAATGTTGGCGCAAGCCCAAGAAACAATATGGCAAAAGTCCATCAATTCTGAGATGAAAAATAGTATAATTGTGAAACTATCGGTTGAAACTAGTAATTTATATCTGAAATGCATCGAATATGGTAACAAATCTGACTTTATAAAGTTGGAATATATTAATCATTGTACAGTCAAACATTACCACTTTTTGAGTGCTTCCAATTATAGATTATCGTTAATACTGTTGGAAAATCAAAAGTATGGTGAACAGGTGGGCTATTTGCGTAAAAGTTTGGAATTGAGTATCAAAGGCTTAAAATATCAAAGATATGTTAAAAACTATGTTGTTGAAGATTTAAAAGGCTTAAATGAAATAATTGAACTGAGCCTTAAAACTGCTGAACGCGATAATGAACTTATCTATCATAAACCAGTGCCTAACGATTTGCCTGTAGTTCAAGGTGCATTTGTCGTGAATACTATTAAGATCGAAGAATTAAGAATCCCATCTGATAGTGATAGGTTGTTTCTTAAGGATCTATTGCCATATATCATCATCCAAATATCACTAGCTTATAAGGAAAGACAAGACAATTTCATTTTGAAGCGTGTTTTGGAACCTTTACAAGCATTAAACAAGATGATGAATCATTTCTTGACTGAACGTCAACTTCCTGCTTCTATAGATTCAATTCAAAAACCAGAAAATATCCCTGAACTGATCATCCAACACAGTCAGGACATCATAAGTTACGGGGGTACGAAGGCCATTGAAGATTTGTATGATACTCTTTTAAATTTATCATCCGAATGTAGAGACATTCAAGAAGGCTGTAGTCAAAGGTTAATTATAGAACAAGAGGAGGATGAATATTTCAGAGACAGGTATGGTGGTGGCTGGGATAGAGTTACCAGCGAGGAAGCTGCTAAGAACTTCTGGTTCAAAATCAATAGTATGGATGAATACTTGAATCAAGCTGACAAGGCTGATGATATAATATTAAGTAATTACCATCAAATAAAAGAATACCTTGAGTTGTATTCCGGCGGGTTTGATTCATTAAGTAAATTTATACCAAACTCAACCTTGATAAACTTGAATCCTGAAGTTACCGTGATACTAAAAGATATTAGAGAAGCACTTAACGAAACTGAAGAGTTGGAAAAATCTAGAAAAGTCTTCTTAAGAGGTTTGGAGAACAAGAGTAAAAACAACAATATTTTGCCTAAATTGATTGAACAGTATAAGAAGTCAGGGAACGTAAAGGTTGAAGAAACTACCTTTGAACCATTATATGTTCAACATATGAAAGTTTTCAACGACGATTTAGAATTTGTTGAAGCTCTGAAGAACAAACAGATAATCCTAGAGAAGAAAATTGACGAACTTAACAACTTATTTATTGAAAAATATGAACTGAATGAGGGACAAGAACCCAATAGCGAAAGAAGAGACTGCTTACAAGTGTTGGAGAATATTTTCTCTCGTTACTTGCAGCTAATTACAAATTTGAACGAAGCTGCTAAGTTCTATAATGATTTCAAAACTAGAGGGTTGAAAGTGGTACATGAATGTGATGAATTTGTTAATAAACGTAGACAAGTTGCCAGAGATTTGGAGTTAAAGTTACTGCCGAACACAGAACCTATTTCACAGCCAAGAAGTCACCATTCAAATGACAATTCTAAAGACGATGATGACGACGATGATGATGATGAAGAAGTTGGATTCAATGGCCCCAGAATAGTAACGCCTATTCCGATTGTTGCATCACCTGTACCGATTGATAGAAATGACAATTCCACACCTCTGACCAAAGAGTTAAATGAATTACAGAAACATTTCAGTCAAACGAGAATCCGTAAATAGACATATAGACATTTTAAATATAGTTAACACTATCTATTCATGATTCATTGGATGATCAGTTTTGTTGCACCTAAAAGTATGGGGACGCGAATGCGATGAGCTTATGCTAAAGAGATTCAGTTACTTTAAATACTTCAAAAATAAGATCATGACCACATATAAGCCTCCTATAGTAGCAATAGTAGGAACCACAGGGGTGGGTAAATCACAATTCAGTATCGAATTGTCCAAAGCGATTAATGGAGAGATCATCAATGCTGATTCTATGCAAGTTTATAAGAGATTAGATGTCATAACTAACAAGCATCCTAAGGACGAAAGAGAAGGAATAGAGCATCATGTTATGAACCATGTTAACTGGGATGAAGAATATTATATTCATAGGTTTAGTGAAGAAGCTACTGCGGTTATTGGTGATATCCATAAAAGAGGAAAAGTTCCTATAATTATTGGAGGTACTCATTATTATTTGCAGAAACTACTTTTCAAGAACAAAACAATCGATGATGCTGACAGAAAACCATTAACAGAAGATCAAGAAAAAATGTTGGATGGTCCAGTGGAAGAAATATTCAAAGAGCTTATGAAATATGATAGCACTGTTGCAGAAAAATTTCATCCACAAGATAAGAGGAAACTTCGTAGAGCATTAGAAATCTGGTATACGATGGGAAAGAAGCCAAGTGACCTTTATCGAGCCCAAAAAATAGAGGAGTTAGAAGATCTGTCGTTGATCTACAATACAATTCTTTTCTGGGTATATAGCGACTATGAAATTTTAAGTGACAGATTAGATAAGAGGGTAGATGATATGATGAAGAATGGCGCAATGGAAGAGATAGAAGAATTATACGAATTTTATAAATCACAGGATAATGTAGACATAACCAAGGGTGTATGGCAGGTGATTGGGTTCAAAGAATTTTTACCTTATCTTAAAGATAAGACGGATAAATTATTAACTGAAGGAATCGAAAGAATGAAAATAAGGACTAGACAGTATGCCAAATATCAAATAAAATGGATTAAGAAACTATTATCAGTAGAATTAGCAAAGGAAGAAAGATTCAATTTCAAATATGGTGGTAGGATGTACTTATTGAATGCTAGTGATTTGAATAATTGGAAACAAGAAGTAAACCTACGAGGATTGACTATTGCAAAGAAATTCTTAGAAAAATCAGATATCGATGAAACAATACTACCTGAAAGTGTTAAGGAGAATATCTTCCCAGATAAGAAGTTGCAGGAATTTAAAAGTAACAAAACATTAGGAAGTGAAAAAGATTGGAAACATTTTAAATGTTCAATTTGTAAAGATAATAAAGATAACAATCTTGTCTTTATAGGAGAAATCAAATGGCAAGAACATCTTACATCAAGAAGGCATAAAAGAGGAATGGTCAAAAGGCAAAAATTGGATAACAGATTAAAGTACGAAGAAAAAAAAGCCATGCAGTCGTCTGTGAAAGATAAGGATGAGATTGATATCGATAAAAATGATAACGATGAAATTGATAACGATGAAATTGATAGCAATAGGGATAAGGCTCCTGTAAATGACAATTGAAAATACGAACGAATATAACCAATGAGGCAAACAGGTTAATAATGTAGCCATAACAGGCATAGACATATCAATTATAAATGAATAGACGTTTTATACCAATTGGTAAATGCAAAAAATTATTTTTTATCAAATTATGTAGATTGACGCAATGATCGATTACTTGTTGATGGACGATCAATAAACTGAGCATAGTAACGAAATCACAAGTAATTGTTAATATCGATTGACAGTAGATCAGCTATATAGGGGATAATAATTGATATAAAACTTAGAGCAGCCACACGACATTTCATGGGAATAGGAGATTATGGTCTGGTGATACAGAAGCCACTCAAAATTTAGGCTAAATGTCTACAATGCGCCGTTGAAGTGCAATTGTTTCAATGGAATTTACTAGATTAGATCTGTAGCTTAATCTTTATTCGGAGTCGATTTCTACTAATATGGAATTAGGTAGCTATGTGGATTTATGTTGGTTACTATAGTAGTTGCAAGGATGGACGACATTATTGCATTTGCTATGGAAGCTGGTCCTGTGCAGAACTGGGTGCGACAACTGGTACTGCCAGAAAAGAATATCTCGCCTATGTGGCGCTAATGTGGCACCAGATCCTGTACCAACTCCTCTGGTCGCACCACTAAGTATGGAGGGGCCAAGTATTTGAGTCGATGTCGCATGGCCTTCCACTACTTCGCTTTAAGTCTCCCAGTAAGTACAGATGTCCTGTAGATCGCAACGGTGTGGTTCTACCATGTCCCACTAAATGTCCTTCCTGTACAACTAACGGCTTATTATTGGCACGATGAGATTCCATTGCGGTTCCATTGCGATGGATTTGTAATATATTCACCTCCAAGCAATGGAACCAACTTCGCTACGACAAACCGGCATCTCGTTAACGGAAACCCTACAAATTTCATAACCTGGGACACCGATTCTAGAACTAGATAAGTCAGAATTACAATTCAACTACACACTAAATCGAAGGACACATAATTGCTTAATGAATATGATTTTTTATGGACTTGAGCCAATATGGAATTTTCGACGTTATTGCTTTACGAATTGTTACTAAGCGTTCTAGCTTGTAAATATTTGTGTTTGATTTTCTGAGACAGAGAAAGAAAAACTGTTAATACCCATATTCATTAAATGAATCATAAAATGAATCTCTATAAACCTATAATACATCATTAATCATAAATTGTGTAAATCTAATTTTTACTTATTCTATCATTGATTTCAATTAACTTCATATCGATTTGATTTAATTGAAAATTTTTTTGTAATGTTAAATTATTCAAATCTTCATTTGAACACCATCCTGATTTTGTTAACCTTGATTTAGTCATGTTATATCTTTCATCTATGTGCATCTTTTCATTAATTAAATAATTATAAAAGTGAACTAAGTTGTCATTATTATTATTTAACTGTTCAATATCAATATTTGAGCTTGAAATAAAATTCTGTTGTAATTTTTCAATATTTGTTGAAAATCCTGCTAAATTATCTGATATTGTTATAATAGGAGAAGAAAACAAGGTTGGAGGTGGTGTAGTCGGTGTTGAACATTTTAATTTTGAGTCAAGTGAGTTTTTTGAATTATTAGAATCTTGTGAAAGTGTTTTCAAATGTTGTGGATTTTGAATTGGACTGGCTTGGGGTCTAATATTGTTAACGGTATTAATAACCGTACTTGATGCTGTATTGCTGCTAATGCTGGAAATATTAAAGCCTGAACCATTAATAGCTGAACCTAAACTTGGGGTTGAAATTGGAGTATTGGAACCTGAGTTGCTAGAAACACTAGCCAAATGTGAATTTGAACCTTTACTTAAACTTAATTTTCTAATGGTTTGTTTGAAACTTTTTAATCTTTTTAAAGGACTTGATTTGTCTTTGTCTTTATCTGATTTATCTGAATTATTCGACAAAGATTTGGATAAAGTTGGAAATAATTGATTAGAATCCAAATTTATACTAGGACTATCTAATTCGTAGGTTGAAAAGGAATTATTTGAATTTAAAAATAATTGCTTATCCTTGCTCATACTAGTAGAATCGAATGGTGCTATGCTATTATCATCTTGTCCTTGTTCCGATAATATGGAATTTTCTAATTTTTCCAAATTTTCATTATTTTTCACTCTATCACTTATTGATGAATTTGCTGAACTTAAAGAAACTATTGAACTTAGGGACTTCAAAGTATTTTCATTTGGTAGGGGAGGTAGCAATATGTCATCTTTCGGAGTGTTTCTTTCTTCGATTAGTATACCTAATCCATTAAAATCACTGCTCATCTTAATATTCTATGTATAACAATTTCTTTTGCCTTGATATTTCTCACTATTCTCTTGTTCAAATCTCAATTTTTCGCTAATTTCTTTTGTTTGTATGCAAAATATGAATTTTATTGTATAGTTTGATGAATTTTGACTTGGTTAAAGATAACTTCGATGTTTGTAATATATTTGACTAGTTGTTCCGCTGTGAAAAAAATTTTGAACCTGTGCGATTATGATAAAAGATATTTGTATCAAGATTTAAGTTACGATAATGCCAATCTGTGGGACAAATACTGTAAATAGTGTCGAAAACAAAGTTGAAAGTAGTCAAAAGTCTAAATTATCAATTTTAATTATTCAAACTTTAAATATAATATTAAAAATATTGTAGAATAAAATTGGAATGAAAATTCTGATTATTTATCCAATGGAAAATTTAATCTTGCAATATGCAAATACTTTATATAATTTAAAGGAGTTGATTAATTCCTAAGATTTAATAGAAAATGAAAAAAAAAATTTGTCACAATTGATATGTCTCGAAAAGGAGATATCAAAGGCAATTCACACTTAAGTTACTTAGCATATATTCTAGAACTCGGATAAAAGAGCTAAAATAGGTAATAGCAACCTTAGATTTTCAGGTAAAGAAACGTTGAAATCAACCATATGAATATTAAAATTCTTTTCAGTTATCTAGCTAAATATCTATTTATTTCTATTCATTGAAAACCTACCAAAAGAAGTTGCACAAATTGTTACAAGTATATGTCTCTGTGTCGCTTCTTATATATGTCGCCTTTGCAAAGCGACTGCACGAAACAATATGTCCCAGTATATGCATTCCGGTACATACAAACGACATTAGCCCAATGGGGCAAAACGAACTAGTAAAAGACACTCGGGGCGCCGTAACCTTCTGGCGCTCTGGTCCCACCGCTGTTGCTTTTGGTCATGTCGTGTACATCGGTCATGTCGTGGCAGTCTGTGAAATCTATCCATAGAAGAACAACCGTTTGAGTTGATTGGATCCAACAGTTGAAAACTAACTTCGATTGTAGATAGATGATCTTTTTTTAGGTGAGTGAAATAGGAGAGTGGAGAAAATGTTTTAAGTTAAGATATAGCTTTATGATTTGAATCTTTGGCATATTTAAAATGCCTAACCATTCAAGTCGATCAATTCTGGCCCAAGTTTCTTCGATTAGCCTATGGTTATTAACCGAATGTTGGTGCCTTATTCTAATGTTTACTCTCTATTCAAGTCGAATTCATGTATGATTCCAATGTCATTCAATTCCTTCTATCATTCCTTCTATCATTCCTGTCTCGTTATTCATGCATTCTCGAGTCTTATTGCTCCTTATCTTATTTTTTTTCAACTTATTGTTTCGGCTATTCCTTTGCCATCTTATTTTCACTTGGGTATATTCTATTGTAATAGTTTAAGGTTAAATGTCTGTGTGGAGCGGGTTCTTTAATTTAAACTTTTAACTTTTTGACACATTGTAACTTTTTTCACCCGCTAATCTTCGATTATGTTTTTGACACTGTTGTTGTCTTCAATAATGTAAACTTCTCTGTTTCCTCATATGTTCCATCCATGCCAATTGATTCAATAACTTGCCAAAAATTATGTCGGTGTTGATTTTGCAACTCCTATTTTTGTAATCAATTTTAAGTTTGAGTTAGCGATTATAGCCTGCATTATCGAATCAATACCCCTATAGAATGCCTAGATAATCATTTGCTCTAGGCCTTTGAGTTTTCGTTGATTTTTCGTTTGCCATACTTTTCAAGCACTTGTTATTACTATGACATTCTTGTTTGCAATGTTTACTCTGTTCAAAAGCTGCAAACCGTTGCTTGAAATTTTCAAGCAATGTGAGATCTAATTCCATATGTGGAATGCTGCAATTTAATGTACTTCACGATCTGGCCCTTCCATTTCAAGGTTCTTAAAATTGGATGCTTATAATCAAACTTCTGGTTGTTGGTATTTATTTCCATTATTTACCGGTAGCGTTTTGTTGTTCTCCGTCATAATCTAACTATATTCCATTTTTCAGCCGTTATGGGAGATTAGGGACTTAAAGAGTGCATTGAGGTTCAAGTGTCTCCAGCCAAATCCTAAATTATCGTGTTTGGTGCTTGTTTGGCACTAGCTAAGTGCATCAAACAGTGCCTTAGTCCCTTGGCGAATTTTGATGCTAAAATTTGGTTTCAACAAAGAATCAAAGGAATCTTCGCTTACCTATGCCATTCTTTTGAATTTATACTAAACGAGAAAATACGGCAACCATAGAAATTATTTTATTGTGAATATTAGTGAATGCTTCTCCTTCCTCTTCATACCAATACCAAAAAATCTTAGTAAATGACATTATGGCAGATTTCCTATTGATTAATAATTTTCAACTGATGAAACAGTTTGTACTACTTAATGTGTTGTAATACTATGGCTACAAGGCATAATAAAGATGCATCTTATTTACCTATATACTTTACTATATTTCTTTGACTAAGTCAAAATAAAGGTATCGTTTATTAACTCCAGGTTAAAAATTAGTTGATAGTGGATTTCAAATAATTCCAATAGTTTTCTCTAATAGGGTCATATTTAGTGATCAATAAATCGTAAATCTTGATGGATTTTGAATCATTATAAACTTTAGCTAATAATTCCAATGCAATAGAAGATTTGATCAAATCTAACTCACCATCGTCAACATTGTCAAAGTTTTCGTGCTCAAAATCAATATTAACAAATTCTTTCAAAAAGCTAGTTAATTTAGATAATGGTATACTGAATTTTTCATAAATACCTATTAAATAATTCCAACTGGATTCATTTTGGGGACTCAATTTTATCTTTTCCATTACATAATTCAATTCATCATCAATTTCAAGACTGGATTCGTCAGAATGGCCGAATTTTAAAAAGAATCTATGAGTCCATGCACTGTTGTTATATACATCCTTAGTCAACAATTCATCAACGAATTGTAATTCTTTCTCGTTTCTGAATAAATCGAATTTTTTAATTAACCAATGTCTGTAAGTCCAAACATGATGATTTTTTGAATCTTCCATTATCATGGTGTTCAAAATTGGAAATTCTCTAATTGGATCATAGTCGTTGATTTGTCCAATGATCAATTGTCTGTAATTCCAAATTTGATAATTCTTTTCATTATCAAGGGCAATTGATTCTAACCAGTCTAATTCCCCATATAAATCCTTTTCAAGTTTAACAATTATATCATATCTATAGCACCATATAGTATAATGAGAAGCTAAAATCTCAATACCTAACTCTGTGATTGCAAGTGCTCTTTCGCTGTATTCTTTTTTGGCCATAAGAGCTAATAAAATCCCCATAGTATTCTTATATTCATCATCGTAAAGAATTTGACACAATTGAGGTTGTTCCTCATTTAACTTCACTGGTTCAACGTCGTCATACGTATAACTCATATTGTAGTAGTTAAAATATTCAATAGCTTGGCTGCCTGACAACACAAATAAGACAAATCACACAAGTAACAAAAAAGATATAAATCACACAAATGCCTTATTATATAATAAATGTATGAGCTTATTAAAATGCGAATTACCTAAAAGAGCGTACTCAATGGATTTAGTTATTAAACTAGCGGTAAATTATATAGTGTATGTTTTGTTATGCCAAATATTGCCCAATTCAAAAATACCAATGATAATAATAGTATATTCAACTGCCAAAATGCTTGGAAATCGACTTCAAAGTTCTCAAGGGTTTAATTTTGATCAGATTAGAAATTTAATCACAAGGGCACCAGAAATTGGCCTATTCACAAATAAAGATTTAAAGCAAGATATAGACGACTCAGACAAAGTCGGAGTCACTCCTTTGAATTCAATTTCCCTTAATAATCGTACGGAAATCTTATCTTCCATAAAATCGTTACAGTTGTATTCAACTAATAATAAGAAGTTCATTGATCATAAACGTAAATTGTTCAAAATGATGAGTTGGAGACAACAAAAATTGTGTATAGAGGTTGGATATCTTGACAAGTTGAACGTTATAGATCAATTGATTAACAAAAATCAGCAAGTTTTCAACTTTGTCATTGATAATGTAATGAAAAAATATGATGTAAAATTTAGTGATTTCGACTTGATTAGGAACTTTGTTGATAACAATTCATTCAGAGTTATTGAAAGTTTAAGCCATTTCAATAGAGATTGGGATCATAAGGTTCCAGAATTGGAGCCTATATTGAAGTATATAAATAGAAACTTATCTAATATCGTTCCTAAATCTGCAATTGAGGATACTAGTTTGGTAATGCCTGGTTCTGGTTTGGGGAGAATTCCTCATGAATTAGCGTCAGCTGGTTATAACGTTAGTTCGATAGAACTTAATGGACTCATGTATTTATTTAACAATTTCATCTATGAGAACGACTCCCCAAGCTTGGAAATCTACCCTTATATTCATAATTTGTCGAACTTTACAAACTTACAATCTCAGTTCAGATCAGTTCTTTTGCCAGTAACTTCCAAACCAGAGACTTTATCTATTCATCTTGAAGATTTCAAATTCTTTGAGCCGCCTAAAAGTAAGAATATTGTGGTTATAACCGTTTTTTTCCTTGATACCGCTGAAAATTTGGTCGATTATATAGATACGATCAATCTGATGGTTAAGGGGTATGAAAATAGCTATTGGATAAACATAGGCCCATTAAAGTATGGATCGGCTCCACAAGTGGAATTGAATGCTGAAGAATTGAAGATGCTTAGAGAAAAGATGGGATGGAAAGACTTAGATGTGTACAATAGTTTGGACAACAACGAACTAGTAAGTTATGTAACTGACAAAGAAAGTTTATGGCAAGGTTACTACGGATTGACAGGCTGGTGTGCCAAAAGATAGATTTTAGAGTGGTTTTTTTTTTTTCTTCTTGTATATATTGGATTAAATATTTTTATTTATTTGTAATTTCTTATCCAGTCCTCCACTTATAATACCAATATCTTTGTCCCAACAAACATCAAAAATTTTGATATTTTTTGCTTTTTCTTCTTCTCTTGTAATAGTATATAATGGATTCAAAGATCTGATATCCCATACTTTAACTAAACCATCGTGAGAAGCTGATGCAAACATATTGTCGTTGTATGTACAGTCTGACAAACCTACTACAAAGTTGCTGTGGCCAACTAATTTGGTATTAACTAATTCGTTGCTATCAATTCTTGGATCGTGTAAATTAATGTGACGAGCTGAAGAACCTGTTATGATCAAGTTCTTTGATTGTTTATGTAATACAGATAATAATGCAAAACCAGTACTTCTGGTATCAACGACTTTACTGGTAACTAAATCCCAAGTTTTTATGGTATGATCTTGAGATATGGAGTAAGCTACACTATTATCATTACCATCGAAACAAATGTCCTCAGCTGGTTGTTTATGGCTGGATAAGATAGACAAAGGAGACCTACGTCTTAAAGTGGCATCTTTAACGGCCATTTTTCTTCTCTTTTTAGAAGAAGTCGATATCACATTATCATCGTAGGCTAATGCTTCAATATTATTCATTTCTTTGTGATTGGTGGACCATAATCCTATATCATGATCGTAAGAAGCAGATAAAATACGATTTGACTCTGGGTTAACAGCAAGGGAAACAACTGGAGCTTTATGACCTTCTAATAATGCAATAGTTTGACCTTCTTCTGGTTCTTCGTCATCTTCTAATACGTCGTTATCGTTAGTTGATTGTTGGTTCTTCCATAACCTGATTTGTCTATCATTACCACTACTTACTAATCTTGAAGGCGAAATCCATTTCACTGATCTGATTGAACTTGAATGACCAGAAAATTGTTTTTCTATATTACCAGTCATACCATAAATTCTTACAATACCATCATAGGAACCACTTAATATTTTAGAATCACCACCAAGCTTAATTGAATCGATCGAGGAAATCCAATCATTATTGTTAAAAGAAGCCAAATAAGAAGGTGGCAAAACAGCTTTAGTATATTCTAATGACAAGAAAGTTTCACTACTCAAAGCATTTTTCACCAAGTAGTCTTCTAAAGAAGTTCTTAATAATTTACCATCGATTAAAAAATCAAATGGAGTAATCTTGTGTTGGTCATTTTCTGCACTTAACAAGTGATTGACAACTTCAGACAAACCATATCTCTTTAATGATACTGGCACATATAATGGAGTGTCGTTCACTTGGACTGCAGGGTCTTCTTCCTTAGTGAAGAACTTAATCTTCACTTGACTTTTGTCCATCTTAGCTGAAAATTTGCGATGAGATGCGCAGAGATGAAAATATAGAAATATAACAGCTGAAGATAAAACGTAATGATAGAATATAATAATAAGAATAGGCCGATACTAAGATAAAAGCCTGGAGAATTGTTATAGCCATAAATAGCATAAATAGTACCATAACGGACTATGTTTGTGTTCATCAGAAGTTTACTCTAACATTCAAGTTTGTGGATGTCAAAGAAGGCATGGACCTGGTAAACATTCTACCCATGTAGCCAGCAGTTCTCAAGCCAGCAGTCGAAGACCGCCTCAAAAGCTGTTCAGACTTTGAGCAATTCGTTCGCTTCAATCTGGAAGTGAATCGAGACTTCTTGATCTTAGATATGCTCTGGGATTTATTCCTATAGTTGTAACTTGCAGGGTCTGAGAACCTACCTTTGTGGAAAAAGTACTTGACAGCTCTTTTAAATCTTCTCCATCTACGTTTACGGGTGATACGAGGAGGTGGTAATGATCTCATCAGAGTAGTGGAGTTTGTTGTGGAAGTATAAAACTACTATGTCACAAAAGCTTATAGTACAAATATGAGATACAAACTCCGCGGAGACTGGAATCACTGTAGACTTTATGAGTGTTGAAACAGTAAACCCATCGATTTCGCTGTTCCGAAGGACGATCGGGGCCTCGTCCACTCAAAATTGGCTCAATTGCTCCTATCTGTATAACACTGTCCAATCCAAATCTTTCCAGCTTCTGTCAGCTCGTTTTATACTATTTTATCTCGCATTTGCTCCAAGTGCCTATTTAATATAAAGAGTCAGATTTCACTCATCGCAGAAATGAGTGAGAAAAAAAATTTGGAAAATCAACCCAATATAATTGAATAAAAGGTTATATAAAAGCTATTAAATATGAGTCAAATAGAAGATGTTCCTATTGAAGTTTCCAAAGTTTTTGATACCATCTTGGTGTTAGACTTTGGATCCCAATATTCCCATTTGATTACCCGTCGTTTGAGAGAATTTAACGTTTATGCTGAAATGTTACCTTGTACTCAAAAGATCAGTGAATTGTCATGGACTCCAAAAGGTATTATTTTAAGTGGTGGTCCTTATTCTGTTTATGAAAAGGGCAGTCCTCATGTTGACCACGATATTTTCAAATTAAATGTTCCAATCTTGGGTATTTGTTATGGTATGCAAGAATTGGCTTGGATTAATGGTAAAGGTGTTGCTAGAGGTGATAAAAGAGAATATGGTCCTGCCACTTTAAATGTCGAAGATACTTCTTGTGAATTATTTAAAGGTGTTGATCACTCTCAAGTTTGGATGTCCCATGGTGATAAATTACATGCTTTACCAAATGGTTATAAGATTGTTGCAACTTCAGACAATTCTCCTTTTGCTGCTATTGCTCATGAACAAGATAAAATCTTTGGTATTCAATTCCATCCTGAAGTTACTCATACTTCTAAAGGTAAAATCTTATTAAGAAACTTTGCTATTGATATTTGTCAAGCCAATGCTAATTGGTCTATGGAAAATTTCGTTGATACTGAAATCGCTAGAATTAAGAAATTAGTCGGCCCAACTGCCGAAGTCATTGGTGCTGTCTCTGGAGGTGTTGATTCTACCGTCGGTGCTAAAATCTTACATGAAGCCATTGGTGATAGATTCCATGCTATTTATGTTGACAATGGTTTAATGAGAAAGAACGAAACTGAAAGTGTTTACCAAACTTTAACTGAAGGTTTAGGTATCAACTTAACTGTTGTAGATGCTACTGACAAATTCTTAGACAGATTAAAAGGAATTACTGACCCAGAAAAAAAGAGAAAGATCATTGGTAATACTTTCATTCATGTATTTGAAGAAGAAGCTGAAAAAATCAAACCAAAAGATGGCCAAGAAATCGAATATTTATTACAAGGTACCTTATATCCTGATGTTATTGAATCCATTTCTTTCAAAGGTCCATCCCAAACTATTAAAACTCATCACAACGTCGGTGGATTATTAGAAGATATGAAATTGAAATTAATTGAACCTTTAAGAGAACTTTTCAAAGATGAAGTTAGACACTTGGGTGAATTATTAGGTGTTCCTCATGATTTGGTCTGGAGACATCCTTTCCCAGGTCCAGGTTTAGCTATTAGAGTCTTAGGTGAAATTACTCCTGCTCAATTGAAAATTGCAAGAGAAGCTGATTTCATCTTTATTGAAGAAATTAAGAAAGCTGGTATTTACAAAGAAATCAGTCAAGCCTTTGCTGCTTTATTACCTGTTAAGTCTGTTGGTGTTATGGGAGACCAAAGAACTTATGAACAAGTTATTGCTTTAAGAGCCATTGAAACTGTTGATTTCATGACTGCTGATTGGTATGTCTTTGAAGCTGCCTTCTTAAAGAGAGTTGCCTCAAGAATTGTCAATGAAGTTGATGGTGTCGCTAGAGTCACCTATGATATCACTTCAAAACCTCCTGCTACTGTTGAGTGGGAATAATTGTTTAGATAATTTAATAGATGTTGTAGTATAATCGTTTCGTAGTCATTTGCCTATATCATATACCATATATCGCTTTTCGTCACGGTTCATTACTTGTCATCACGGTTCATTACAATCTTCAAGAGTCGTTAGTTTTCCTAATGTAAGCAACCTCTTGTCTTATAACTGTTGCTACTAATATATCTTCATCGTGACTAATACTAAGTAAGAACTCTTCTTCCTTAGTGTAGCCTTCATTGGCTATATTAGGTTTACCTCTTTCGTTGTACAATTTGAACCAATCTTTGAATTGGAAAACTCTTTGGTCCTCTTCGTCCAAGGTTTTATAAATGGCCTCTTTCATCGCCCAATTTCCCGCCAAATATCGAATCGCTTGTGTGTTCTGTTTCTCGTTCATTATTGAATTGAAGACTGGTAACTCATGTATAGGATGCAATATACGACTACTTAACTTGGTTACAAAACTAGAGTTGATTCCCCTTCCTGCTCTGTTGATCATTTTATCAAATCTTGATATTTTCAAGATATCAACTCCAAGTCCTAAGGTATTAGTCAATTTCTTCATTTCCTTAACTATTCAGTTATCATCAATGATATTGTGAAATATTTGATCTCCAACTGCGATTTTTTGACTCACGAAATTTTTCAGTTGCAACACACTAAAAGTTAATAAGAGGAAACATAATGGCATCAGCGATTCCAGGACCAGTTCTGTTACCACAGTCCAAGTACGATTTATCGACATATTGGGGAAGAGTCAAGCATTGTGCTGAGATTTCGGATCCAACTATGTTGTTGAATACTAGAAAAGATATTGAAGCTGCCAAATCTTTGGTTTGGGATTATAAGAATGGGGTTATTCCAAGTATGACTCCTGAGTTATGGAGAGCCAAAAAGATCTTGGATTCTGCTATACATCCTGATAATGGTGAAACCGTTTTCTTACCATTTAGAATGAGTTCTTGTGTTTTATCAAATTTGGTTGTTACATCTGGTATGTTGACTCCTAATTTGGGTACTTTTGGTACTTTATTTTGGCAGATAGCTAACCAGTCGTTGAATGTGGCCATAAATACTGCTAATGCCAATAAATCACATCCTTTAACGACTAAACAAATTGTTACAAACTACACTATGGCAGTTACAGCCTCGTGTACTGTTGCTTTAGGTTTAAATTCTTTAGTCCCAAGATTGAAATCTTTAAAACCAAACACTAGAATGATTTTAGGTAGATTGGTTCCTTTTGCTGCTGTTGTGTCCGCTGGGATTGTCAACGTTTTCTTGATGAGAAGTGAAGAAATCAAGAAAGGTATTACTGTCTTTGATAAAGATGGTAACGACAAAGGTGTTTCCCAAAACGCTGCCATTTACGCTGTTGGTGAAACCGCTGCTTCAAGAGTTATTAATGCCACCCCTGTTATGGTAATTCCTCCCTTGATTTTAGCAAGATTAGAGAAGAATTTTTTGAAAGGTAAATCAAAATCTGTTGGTATTGCTGTTAATATTGGTTTAATCTTTGCTACTTCTTTGGTTGCCTTGCCGTTTGCGTTGGCTGTTTTCCCTCAAAGAAGAACATTACCTGTTTCCAAATTAGAATCCAAATTCCATGAATTAAAAGATAAAGAAGGTCATGTTATTGATCAATTAGAATTCAATAGAGGTATTTAAATAATTTATAATTAGTAATACACATGTATATATATAGATATTGACTGGTTCTGTTCACCAAAACCTCCAATCATTGACTTCATTAATATGTAATGCTTTTTCTATTTCTTCACGATCTCTAAAGCTTAAAAATGCTTCCAAGTCGAATATTTTATCATCTCCGTTATACAACAAAGCCCCAACTCCTTTACCTCCTAATGAGGTTTCGTATGATTCGAATCCTTTTGATTCGTATTCCTTTTTAACTTTTTCAATGGTTTCTTCTCCAACCTCCTCGTTAACTAATGTAATAGCACATCCTCCTCCACCTGCACCAGTTAATTTAGTTACACCGATGTTATTGAGATCACCAATCGCCTTAATTTCCTCTAAGGATGGATGTGATACACCTATGGAGACTAGTAATCCGTGATTCAAAGTTACCAAATCGAACAATGCTTGCTTACATCCTTTGTCAAACACTGGTTTGATCATATGTTGGTAAGCAGTGGTTGAAATATGACCCATGGCATCCAAAATTGGACCTAAAATAGTTGGATATTCATTGTTGCATTTTGAAACGTTGTTAACCAAAGTTGCAGTACTTCTTGGAACCTTAGAATTGGTTAATAGTAATTTCAAAGGTGGGAAGTTTCTCATGGTGGTTCTAATCGAAGGATTGGAAGGTTGTGTCATTCTTTGGTACATAACCGCACCACCATGGGTAGCTACTGCATTATCGATCCCTGATGGATTGCCATGGAAAGTTTTCTCTCCCATAAAAGACCACAGATCGATGAAATCAAGTTCTTTAACATCTGCATTGGTTACCTTATCATTTAATTTGAAGCCAGGTTGCTGAATGTGGCCTCCTAAGTAACCCAAAGCAGCTGCTAAACATACTGAGGTACAAGCAGATGAACCCAACCCAGCACCGATTGGAACAGTTGATCTAACGCAATAATGCTTGCCTGGAGTATCTTTGTTACACATATGAACGTACAAATATAAGAATGAAAGACATGAAGTGAAATGGAAGGTAGATTCAACTCCGTTTAAGCTATTAGTTAATTTTTCAACGATTTCAGGCACTAACTCTTCAGTTGTCTTCAAACTACCATCTTCGTTATACTGTATATACTTCTTGACTTCTTCAAAAGGTAACTCCTTTCTATTCCATGAAACTGATAACTTGATATCTGGGAAGTCTAATCGTATAATATCAATATCTGGGCTTGGTGAGACTAAAAGATATGCTCTCAAACTCAAAGCTGCAGCTATGGCTGGCTTGCCGTACACCGCAGAGTGCTCTCCAAACAATATCACCTTTCCTGGAGCACTGACGCAAAACGGTTTATCCATATTCTATAATTTCCAGATTCGATGTGTCAGATGTTGATGCTATGCGTCGTATAGATTTTTCACTCTCGCGTTGGTGCGATGTGAGAGAGACGAGTTATTCTAATATACTATTAATTATTATATGATCTTGCAACTATAATATAATCCTTTAATGAGCTGATTTCTTCAAAAGTATTGGTGACAAAGGAATCGAATTTTTGTCCTCCACCTTCGATGATTCTCTGTTCTTCTAGTGAGCTAGGTAAAATTCTGGATGTCAAGAACTTGGGATGTTTTAATAAGTTGTTGATGTAGTCTCTAAAGTCTTCTCTCTTGGCTTCGGATTCAAGTCCTGGCAATACTGGAATATCAATAACGTTTGCAGTTTCTGTGGATTCTCCAGAGGTGTTATCTATACCAAAATAGTGGGCAACCTTGAATGATTGAAGTAACTGTAATAAAATCAATATTTGACTGGTCTCGTCGATTGTTGCTGTAGTAATTCTTATGGTAGATGAATCTTTAGACCAGCTATCAATACATGATTCGATTTGACGTTTGAAATTGCCTAATCCAAAACAAATTTCAGGTAAAATACTCTGCCCCAAGTTCGATAAGGTGAAGATAAAAATTGGTAGAACACCATTAGTCCAAATTCTGTGAAACTGTGGAGAACTTATTATATTAACATCTCCATTTTTTATAGTGTTTGAGATATTGCTTCCTGTCAAAACAGTAAACAACCCTATATCAATCAACTTTTTAGCAATAATCTCAAACTTCATCAACTCTTGGATGAACATTAAACTTATCTGTGCAAAAACAAAGTCCCCATTTATCTCAATCAAGTGAGAAAATGAATAAAGGTTCAATAATGACTTGAGAAGGCCATATTGTTCGGCCTTTTCACATATTTCGTACTGGTTATTAGATGAGATTTTGAATTCGACAAAGATCTTCAAGATTGATAAAATCAATAAAGTATCATCAATCCTTTCGTTCATTTGGCTTGATTCGTATTCTTTTTTGGTCTTTGAAAGGTAAACGTCATTTTGAATTTCAATAATCAATACTTTTGTTCCCCTACTAACAATCAACTCGAACAATCCTCTGAAAATGCTGAAATACTCCACCAAAAGCACAGATTCGTCCTTAATTGCTGATAATGCACAATAAATTATTCTCAATACAGATCTGTAGTAACCTGTTCCATTTGTAATGTTATCTATAAAGTTCAATCCATCTGAATCCAATAATTCTGAACATGTTTTTACCAATTCGAATGTCTTTCCGGTGTCTTGTTTCAACATTGATAAGCTATACATGTTATAAATGATAAAAAATGCCAACTGGATTCTTGTATTGAATATGTCTTGGAAGAATTCGGCTGGTAACCCTTCATTAATATTGGTTCTCAAAAGATGGTTAGCAAAATCAATAAAGCCTGTGTTTAAAACTTTAGGATTCTTTCTGAATGTTGATGTGATCAATGCACTTAAAGCTTTAGCTACATCTACTTGAACACTCAAGTACTGCAATTCTATAGCAGATGCGATGACCTTTTCTTTCAACAGTTCCCAATGTTGATTGGATTTGAACATACCCTCCATTACTGTGAGGTTGTAGATGGTGGAAATTCCAAATCTGTTTCTTTTGATTAAAGAGCATTTGAAATCTGCTATTTCAAAAGGTTGGAAATAATTATTAAACTCAAATTCAATATCATTATGGAGCTGATTATGATAAGATTTTATGGTGAAGAAGGTTTCCATTGAGTTTTTGAAATTTATCAAGAATTCGCTTACCTTTTTGACAAATTTTTCATTCTTACTGGAAAACAAATAAAGGGCTAAAACTTCTGAAATCTTTGATAATAATTTAAGCTTGTAACAGTTTTCTATGTATTCACTTCCAGTTTTAGGTTGGAAATTTATAGGCTCTTTTACCTTGTTGATTAATTCGTCAACAAACTGTTCATCTTCTTTCAAAGAATGAAGTGAGCTCCATGAGTTAACAACAAGACCCATGGCATCTACCAAATGAAGGGCCACCGAATCTGGTAAATATTTTATATTCTTGACATTTTTCTTCAAAACCTTGATTAATGATAATTCTGAAGACGAAGCGGCTTCTTTGTTGTCATTTGTCAAGTTATCAACAATATTTCTAACACCTAATAACAGAACACTCAACCCTTCTTGATCTCCCTTCATTACAGAAGAAATGAAGTCGTAAATAGCAACTTTGATGTTGTAGTCATCAAATTCATTATCCAAATCCGTGACTAAAGACTGAAGCAATACTTGGGTGTAATATGTACCTAAATGTGATAAGAATGATGGTCTTGAATCATCAGTCCAAGTTCCATTAGCCAAAGCAGTCATCAAATCTAAGATGTTTTTCCTGAATTTACCATAGTTAGCGTATGTTTTAACCAACACCGGCAATTTGCTGAAGATTGAAGTCTCAAACACTGAAGCAGGATAATCTATTGAAGTTCTGATTGAAATTATCAACTCACTGAACTCTAACCCCGCTATTATCCAAGAGGAATATAAATATGAAGTTGTGTCCTTCAATTCATACAAGTTTATATCAAACTCTAAAGAGTCGATCAATACATTCAATGGATAAAAGGTTCTTGAAAAGTCTGATTCATTGATTAAGAAAGAATCAAGAATATTTCTAGCAGATTCGATAAATGCTTCGCTAACTTTTCCCAATGATCCTTTAGTTTCAAGTTCCTTTACGCTTGATTTTTTCTGCAACCCATAAACCATGGTCAATATATTGGAAAAGGTATCTAAAATCAACACCCCTAACTCCATCTTTTGGCATGAATCATTAAATCTGCAATGAACGAATGTTTCGAAGACCAAAATCAAATGGTTGATACATTGAGCTAAAACCTTTGACTTGGTAGATGCTTGTGTCTTTGGTTTCAAATTAAGACAATCATGAGCCAAAACTTCTGTCAACTTAATGAAAGATATAGTGAAGCTATAATCACCTTGAATAGTTTCTATCGTGCTGAATAATATTGAGATAAACCCTTCTTTTCCACCATCACTTAATAGGATGGAATTTGACAAATAATTCCAAATTCTATCTGAAATCAAAGGACATAAGTGATAAAGTAAATCAAGAACCGATTTTGCGACTTTGATGTTTCTAGTATGTAAACTTTGTTCCAATAACCTTAAAATTACTTCTATTATATCAGAATTATCAGTGTATGCGGATAAGTATTCTATTATCAATGCTCCCATATCCTTTTTATTCTCATGATCCCTTAATATTGCAGTTAGTAACTCAAAAATATCGATAATTAAGTCGGTTTTTTCCTCTTCAGCTGAAACGAAACTATTTGACAAATTTTGCAATACTCTCCCTAAGAAAGCAAACCCATTAAACTTATATAAAAATGTAACCAACACATTCTCTTCAGTATCTGCTGGTAATATTTTTGCTTTTGTGTTATAATTAATCAACAAGGAAAGCTTTTTGTTGATCTCAAACGGTGGATATACGTCAATTAACTTAGTTGTCTTGACCAATTCTGTGTTTTCGTCATCTATCAATGTTATTTGACTGAATTCATTTTTTGTGAACTCTGACATATATGATTTCATCTCTTTGAATTCATTGAATGCAAATTCGCCATTAATGGAAGCTAATTTCAAAAAAGGTGTTAATAAATGGGGAAATTTTGCTCTTGCTATAATAATTGCATTCACTGTTGCTTGGCTATTGAAAAAACTCTCAATTATCATATTTGGGCACGATTTAATCACATTGTGTATCGTGGTCGAAATTTCTGGAGTCAAAGTAATTAATGGCATGGACGAGATTATAAGACTTGATAAAACTGCAGGATAAAGATTGTCAAATTTTAAAGTATTGTTTATGATTGTTATTTCATTGAAGACATTCAACTCTTTACATTTTGAACTCAAATAATTAATGGATGAATCGATTTCAATAATAGACATATACTTGGTAAACTGAGGATCTGTATTTTCGCTCAAAATATATGACTTTCTTAATATAACTATCAACCAAGAATACATTGAGATTGCATTGGTACTTGAAGGATCTGATATTATGTTGTTTATTTCTTTAAATGCAGCACCATTTGACATAATATCGGTGTCAATATTTTCCAAGTCCAATAAAGCAACAGTAACAATATTAGATAAGCCATCTATTAACAATAACGAGTCCCTTTCACTTATTAAAGGGCTCAATTTATTGGTGAAATTGATTGAATGCATGAATTTAAACCAGTTTAGGAGAGTGTCAACTGTAACTGCTCTTGAGTTCTGGAAAGTAGATTCAACTAAAACTCTCAATAAACTCGAAACAAAGAGTAAAGTCTCTCTGAAAACCAAATCTGTGAATGCTTCATTGATTATTGTCTTGGATTTTGAACTCGAGGAAAATGAATCAAGGACCGATTTTAAAGTCTGTATTATTCCGTTAATATAATCAACAGACAAGAATAAATCTTTGCCTAAATTCTGTACAACTGAAGAGCAAGAAGGATCAATTTTCTTATTTAATAACTCCAACGAGCATTCTAATATCAATCTTCTCTCCTGTAAGATTCTAGTACCATATAATAATAACCTTTCTTGTTCAAAAGCTTTTTCACGATCATCAGGCAATTTTGTTTTCAAATTTTCGAAGTCAGTTGTTCTCTTTTCGGGGTTCTTTTTGCATGTTTGGCAGATGATTCTTAAACATTCAGTTTGATCCAAGTTTAAACTTTCACTTAAAATTTTTGAATCTTGAATGTTAGTTTGAGTTATATCAGTGTACAAGATTCCATGTAAACTTATCTCTTTAGTTTCTTTGGTGAAATTTTTGGAGGACGATGTGTTGCTCAAAGGATTTGGACTCGTAATCAATGTTCTATGTGTTAACAAATACTGATCTAATGAATCCAAAATGTTCTGATCATTACAGTTGGTTAATAAAGACAAGGCATTAGAAAAACTCCATAATTGTGTGGGTTGCCCAGCTTTTAAGTTGAAACTTCCACTAGTCACTTCTGGCATCTCGTAGTTCTACAGCTTGTATTCTTCTACAGTTGCTTCGCAAGATTGAGTCTACTGTATTCAACTGTTATCCAACCTTTTCTATAGTCGATGTTTACAAAAAAAATTTGCGACTTGAAGATTTATCAAAGATCCAGCTAATTAATGATTTGGTGTTTAAATGTTTATTTCTATATATAATACCACTTGTTTACGTCGTCAGGAAGGGGAGCGTCTGCTTTGGAATCGGTAGACTCGATTTCGTATTGCTTGATATAGCCTGGCGATGAGTTGAAGGTTGTATTTAAGATATTTGGTAATTTATCTGATTTTTCAACCTTTTCGTGTATAAGATTCTCCCAGGCATGATGATTCTCTTTGAGCAAATCAATGGTGAAAGCCCTATTCTTGAATTCCTCGTTAAAAGCAAAGGTATTTTGTGGTTTCCCATCAGGGACTTTATAATTTCTAATCCATTCTCTAGTTGAGGCTAATAAACCAGGACAATATTTTTCTATATCTTGAATATCAGTTAATTTGTCAGCCAAGGGATCTTGCGTATTAATTGTGAAAACTTTCCAATCTAATTCCCCGTCATCAATCATTGCCAAAGATCCCAAAATCTTGACGTTTATAACCTCACCAACTTCGTAAACTTTGGAACCAATTTCAATCACATCCAAAGGGTCATTATCACCAAAAACTTGTAATTCTCCGTTGCTATTGGTTATATCTTCCCATGTTTGTGGGAAAGCCCCATAATTATGAACATAACCATGATATGGGAAGATGTTTTTTATAAACCTCACTTTCCCCTTCTTTACGTCTTGGGTGATAGGATTTCCTGGTAATTTGGTATTGATCTCGAATTTGGCATTTGACCATCTTGGAATTTCGACAATCATATTGGCAGTTCCTTTATTAACATCAAGATTTAATGGGAGGTCATGAAAATATGACTTGATTTCCCCATTTTTCACCAAGTATTTCTTAAAATCGGTTGAAAACTTAGACCCATGATTCAAGCTGGTGTAATTCCTTTTGGATGAGATTATTGTCCCTCCTGAGCTTGCACTCAAATGGTTGGATGTCAAAAGAAGTCTCTTTAATGCAGAATTGTTATTGTTCATTGCTATTATCCTTATAAATTTCTGAAACATTTCTCCGTTCAACCAGCGGTGCCAATTTTTCACCAGACAAATCCGCTCTCTGGTTTAATTTGAAAGTTGAAGTTTTGAATTCCATAGAGAATATTATCAAAAGGCGATCAATTACATTAGTTTAGTCATATTATCAAGAGATTTCTACGTTATATAGCATAGCAGATGATTAATTTCTATATTAAACAGTGATAGTGCCAAAAAGTACACCAAACAAACTTTAAGCTTTCTGTAAACCTTAAAGATGCTCTTTTCTGACACTAAGATGTAATTTATGGGTATTGTTTAAGATTAAATTATGGAGCATCACCAAGGAATATTGGTTTACCTTTTTCGTTGAATGAAGTGTTTTCGTCTGACATATCAATTGATCCTTTGGCGTTTTCAATTTCGATTTTTGATAAACCCATTGGATCTTTTGGTATCCAAATCGTCATTGGTCTTGAAGAAACAACTGGGAAATCGTATGCATGTTTATCGTCTACTTCCTCTGGTGCTAAGTTATATGATGCAGGTAAAAGTTTCATGGCATGTCTGAAATTAAGGAAAACATCGGGCCTCATAAATCTAACGATTGGATTTCTGGTCTCCAATTTCTTGAAATCACGATCTGCCAATAATGGTGTAATCGTACTCAAAGTCTCTTCTTCATTGAATTCCATATTGTTGTCTAGTAAATCATGTTTGACTTGTTCATTAATGGCATTATCCTTATTAATTTCCTTATTGATATCATGTTCTTCACGTCCACTATTTCTTTTAGATTTTCTATCCAAAACTTTGGATCTATATTCTGTTTCACCATTGAACGACGCAGTCTTGCTAACTCCATCTAATGGTCTCATGACATCGACTGGAACGACCTCGATTAATTTCTCGAACGAATCTTTAAGACTAAGATGGACAAAAACAGTAAATCCTAAGCCAATTGCTTGTAAAACGATTGGACCCCAACCTTTACCAACTGCAAATATACCCAAGAGACAAACTTGACCTAAATAAATACCGGTAAATGTTTGAAATAATGCTCTAGGGTAATGTAATCCTCTGATGTCTGGACCTTGAATGAAAACATAAGACAAATTATAAGCAAATGCAATGAAAACAAATAAAAATGCAAATGCTGCAAAAATTAAAATCATTGGTGAAATGATCGAGTAAGCTAAAGTAATTGTAGCCAAATTTGTATAAATTGGAAATAAAGTTCCCCATACCATAGGAGCCAATCCAGTATACCTGAGCCATTTCTTTCTAACAGTTCCATCAAGTAAATAACCCAAGATATAATATAAGAATAACCCTACAACTTGAAACAAGGTGGAACCAGTGATAGTTAAACCTTGTAAAATGATGTAAGATATGAAAAAGTTAGAAGCTTTTGGTAAATTGTTAGCTAATAACGATAAAGCACTGGTGGGTTCTGCAATAATTTGAGTCACAACAGAAGTAGCAGATGACGCTAAAGTAATCACGATAAACGAATTAACTACCAAAAATCCAAAGTAGGCATTTTGAGAGAATAATTCCACTTTTTGAGTAGTTGGAGCACCGGCTACAGTTGCTAAACCTCTGATTATAATAGGCAACATCATTAATAATAATGACAACATAATAGTCGGTAATAAACCAGTGATAAGACCTAATAATTGTTTTGGAAGATTGTAAATCCATTTCAACCAAGGTAATTTGTTAGTCAAATATGTAATATTTGATACCACACCTACGAATGAAACAGGAACTGCCCATAAAATAATTATAGCTACGATTGCTGAAACGGCTAAAATCAGTCTAACAGATTTTTCCCACCAAAACATCCTTAAATTAGTCCAAACAACATCAGTTGGTTCTGAACCAATCGCAACTGGCACCATTCTCAAGGGATTATGATGTATTGTTGATTGGAAGGCTAATTGAGCCATGTATTGATTTTCAAATTCAACAAAAATGGAATTCTTTGGCTTAGCACTTCTATATTTCTTTTGAAGTGATCTGACCTCTCTTTCAAGTTTTGGGATTTCTTCTAAACAATAGTTTATAGTGTCCACTTTTTTACCAAACATACCATCAGGTTTAAAAGTTGGTCTCTTTTTAACGGGAACATAATCATCAATATTTGTACCTTCGATTGGCTTTCCCTTTTTGTCGGCTTTCATTTTGTTTTTAACAGCCATCTTCAACAATTTGTTTTCGGCTATTTCTAATTTATTAACCAAAGAGTCTCTCTCTCTTACTTTTGCTGTCAATTTTCTTAAAGTTCTTACCACATATATTCTCTTAACACCATTAAACATCTTGAAGAATTGTTTCTCATCTAACATAGAATCCGGCACCGATTGAAATAATACAGTTCTTGAACTTAACAGTTGTGCATATTTGGGAGAACTTAAAGCAGCCAATCTTAAAGAATTGTAGAAGAATAATTCTCTATAAATCACAAACATCACAAAACCATAATATATCCAACCAATAAAAACATGGGCATAATACCTATTGTGATTTTTGACGTTTGAAATTGATAATTTATCAAAACCTTTGTTACCATTACCATTGGTAGCGTTAATAGGTAATAAAACTGTATACGTTAAAACACCACAAAAGAATATTATTGAAAAATTCAAAAGGTATCTTAAGAAAAAATAACCATCCAACCCAACATATTGAATGATTTGGCTATTGGTTCTAGTTAATAATACAAAAATCCATGAAAATGGATCTTTAGGTAATTCATTGGGTCTTTTATCTTCCTCTACAATATCAAATGAAGCTCTAGGGGAATAGATTCTTTTGAATTTAATTCTTAATAGAATAAAACATGTAACAAAAATCCCACATAATACCAAGTTAGCAACCAAAGTAGTGATGATCGCTGATGTTGATGTTGGTCTAGTATCTGCCGTAGCCATTCTTTATTCTTTGATCATATAACTCAGGTACAGTAAATTTCAAGTTTTCGAGTTCGTCTCTTTGTTTATAGGTTATGTCAGCTTACGTAAGCATTTTTCTTTGTCAGTGATCTTTACATGAAGGGAGAATATAAAAGAGGGAAAGAATATTTAGTCGTAAAGTGGGTTCAAATGATATTATTATTACCAAGACTGGGGGAAAATGTGTTAATTTTCATATAATTATCTTAGTAAATTCTATGAGATGGCTGAATCATCTCATCGCTTTTGGTACCTTGAAAATTACTGAAGTATGATCTTATGTCTAATAATATATTTTTAGTATAATTAATCTGTTATCATGCATCAATTGAGAATATATATTATGAATAAGTGCTTGTAACTAATTGAGGTGCAATATTCTGGTAGATAGCAATTGTAGTTCTAAGTTGCTGAATTGCGATTACTAAATTTAGACATATTATTAGCATTGAGCTGTTGTATAGTGAAAATAATAGTAATCGATATATGTTTACTGAAAGGGTACTGGGTTTTTAACAAACTGTAAAAATGTGAGTTACTTTCAAATTGTACTTTGAAACTTACATAATTATCCGACTTGATACTTTTCTTCTGATGTCTAAAATCATCACTATAAAACCAGAATTGAAATCAGCTGTAGATCTCTTTATGGTTTATTAGAAACTTTGTTCAATACATTAATATTTATCCCTTCTATCAAAGGCATCCAAGAAAGCAGAAAGTTCGAATGCTCCAAGGTACAATTTTCTGATTATTTGGTATATATTTTAAGTATATTTCCAAAAAGATCAATTGGAGAGCTTATATGAGCTCCAGTATGGTGTGGGTAGCCTCGTTAGGTACCCAGTGAACTTTTTGTTTGATTTATATAGTCATACATTGATACTGATGGGAATTATAATGAAAAAACAAAAAAAATTGTTAGCATGTATATTATACCTTGTGATAATGAGAAAATTTCTTGATACTTTCCGGCATTGTGGCTGAGAGGTTAAAGCGTTGCACTCGAATCTTATTTAGAGCTATGCAATGGGTTTCACCCGCGCAGGTTCGAATCCTGCCAATGTCGTTCGTATTTTTTAATCTCATCTTTTTTATTTTTTTTTGTTTATCACCTAAGATGCCAAAGATAAAATCAAGTAAAAGAGGTGGTAAAGCACCAGAAGGATATGATAAAATAGAGCCTACATTGAATAAGTTACTAGCAAAGTTAAAAGACTCACAGACGTCAACTGATGATAAAAGGCAATTATGGAAAATAATACAAATAAATCATCAAATTTCAAAATACATATATTCGATATACTATGAAAGGAAGCTAATAAATAAAGAATTATACGAATGGCTTCTAAAACAAAAATATTGCAATAAAGAATTGATTGCCAAGTGGAAAAAGAAAGGGTATGAAAAGTTGTGTTGTTTAAACTGCATTATGAGACTGAATACTAATTTTGACACTGTTTGCATATGTAGAGTATCCAAAGAAACATTAGAGTCAAAGAACGATACAAGAGAAATAGAATGCGTGACTTGTGGATGTAGAGGTTGTTCCAGTAAAGATTAAAATTACCTTTCAAATTACACTATATAATACACACTAATTTACACTAATTTACAATCTAAATATCCCATTATATCATTAATCTTTCATTATCATTTAATTGCTCATTATCTTCATTCATCATTTACATTACTTTCTTTCAACATTTGGTAATGAATTTGAAAGTTTTCTTTCATGTAACTTTTCAAACATACCTCTCCTTTGAGTGTTAGCAGGACTTTCAAAAGCTCTTAAAATCATATCATCATCGTCATATGAATGTAAAGCTGAAGAACTGGTAATTAAAGGAGAATAATAAAAGTCGTCTAAATAATTTGGAGAATTCCAAAACTTCTTGACAGAATTATTAGGCGTCCTTAAAACTCTGAGTGGGGTTTTGACAGTACTTTTTGGAGTTTTTAAATGATTCAACATTTGGTTTGAAGATGAGTTTGTTCTTTGATGGCCAACTTGTGGAGTGTTGTTCGTCACAACTACGTTGGAATTGTTACTGCCAGTTTGATTAACGGTATTAACATTTCCATTGTTGGCACCATTAGTTCCCAATTTAGCATTAATTGAGTGGTTTGAAAGAAGATTTGTGGTTTGATAATTTATTGATAAATGATGGTTCATAGCACCCGATTTATAAATATTTCCAGGTGTCAAAGGTTCCAATAATGGGCCTGTTTCATTTGGTCTGATAGGACTTAATTCAATGTTTGAATTACAACTGAAGGAAGAAGTGAATGTTAAGTTTTTGCTTGCTATCATTGGTTTATTTGGTGACTCTGTTACTATTAACTTTGGAGTACTGTTAATAAGATCAAAATTTGGAGTTGGGATATTTTTGATATTCTCAAAAGTATGGGACAGGATAGATTGTTTTGGAGTTGAATTAATGAACGGTTCACCCAATTTTTGACGTTTAGTTGGATACTCAAATTGGTCGTTAATATTATAATTCAAGTCTTCCTTTTGATCTTTATGGTCGTCTTCATCTTCTTCAGTACTCTGGCTATTTGGATGATCTGCTTTGTCATTCAAAGTTGAAGTGTTTGAGCCTATTGAGGTGTTGGCTTCATAATAATTCGGTGAAGAAGGAATAGAATTGATAGATCTCTTTCTTGAATTCTGATTAATTTGTTCCATGATCTCATGATAGCTACCATTTTTATTGTTCCTCAGTTTCAAGAATTGGTCTTCGAATCCTGATTGAATACACCAAAAATGTCCTTTACCATCTTTTGATTTTTCTCCTTTAATGAAAGCTTTATTTAATGATAAATTATGACGAATTGAATTTTGCCAGCCAACATCTTCCCTTTTATAATATTTAAAAGTGTCAGAAATCCATTGATAAATGGATGATAAGGTTAATCTTTTTTCAGGATTTGATAAAATCGACAAACCAATCAATGTAGCATAACTATAAGGAGGTTTATCACTTGATTGAAAATCGAAACTCTTTTTTGATTTAGCCTTTTTAGATTTCTTCTTTTCTATGTCATTGACACCAACAGTACTGTTTTCATCAAATGAATTTGAATTGTTTGGATGAAAAGATTGATGAATAGTCTGATTCATAGTTTGGATATTACTTACTGGATGAGACATTGGTTGAGGATTAGTTGGTTGGTTATAAAAAGTTTGACTTGAACCACTTATAAAGGATGAATTTTGAGGAGATGAAAAAGCAGGCGATAATAACAAGTTTCTATTGATATCATAAGTTTTGATTGGAGTTTCAATAGACAAGCTTGTATCAATATGATCATTACCATCATGGTGTAAATTATTATAATGACTATTTCCAATAGAATAATTCTTTGACATGAATGAAGATTCGGGAGGAGTTGTTATTTTGGGGTTTATACTCTTGTTGAAAGGAGTATTAAGATCCATTTTTTGTTCTTGTAAAGGAATTCTAAAACCTTCAAGAGACATTATAAATATGATGGAATTGGTATTAATAAATATGGGTTGGTTTATACTTGATTTTATACTAGTTCTACCCAAAGTAACAATAGCAAATTATGGAAGTCACTTGAATCAGGGGAATATGAATCTGGTCTTAGGAATATAAGTCTAATAAGTCGAAGTCTGAGGTCTAAGACTAAAAGGCTTTTCTAAATGTCACTGGATTGGGATCTGAGTAATTAATTAAGGATCTCTTTATATTGGTTTATTGTATATTACTTTCTGTTGTTTGCTGTCTATTCTACAGTTCTCTTTTCTCTACTGTTATAGCTTCTATATTCGAACTTTGATAAGATCTTCAAAATTTTGTGATGGGGGTTGGATCCTTAATATTACTTTTTAGCTGATTTCACTTGTGCAGTTTTCGCGTTTTCGTGTTTTGCATTTTCGCGTTCATGATTTGGATAATGAAAATGGTTCACGAATGTCATTGTGAGATGTACAGGTTTTGGTTAGCAATTAAAGGAACGGATTAGTAGAAAGTGTAGAGGTTCGATTATGAACTAGGCGGAAGGGAAACTGAACAGGGAAGAAAAGTGGACTCGAAATAAATTACACAACCAGAAGCTACAAACTAGAAACTAGAAACTATAAACTATGACTACGAACTATGACTACATACTACAAGATGAGACAATAGCACTAAAACCTAAAATTTAAGTTAACTTAAAACCATTAGAATACCTTAACAGCCATAGCTAAATACTGACGCAACACGAGGATTAGCAATTTTAGTACCATCGAACATTTGAATAAATAGATCTCTAAACTTTTGGGTTCAAATATGCATTAATATCAATTTCGTGTCTAACTGAAATTATTATTTTTCTATTTCAGGTAACTATTAACTAATTAGTTTCTAATTCCTTTATTTAAGTAGGTTCAAAACATCGTAAAGTCGACCATGTTTCTTGTTATATCCCCTATTAAGGGTCTTCAAAACTTCTATCTCCTCTATCTACATCTTAACATTATCCCTTTATGTATTTCAAAACACGATCAACTTCCATTCCCCTATTGTTATATTGTGTTTCATATTGCATTATATTTATTTTCTCTTTCTATTATCTCTTATCTTAATTGCTATATTCTACTTAACTACCATTTCGTTTCTTATCTTTTAAGCCTTTATGGCATCTCTTATATTTTCCTGTTTGTTTCACTTTATTCGATTACTGCAACGAGTATATTGAAATTTACCTCGTACCACCGCCAGCTTAAGTGCCGCGCCAGGAGGTAAGTGCCTGCTCAATGTTACTATTCCACACAAATATCGTAGTAGATATTGTACCGCGACTATTCACTATCAAATTTTCAGAATTGTCAGATTGGAATATTGAAAAATAGGGTAATAGCATAGAACTCATTTAACCAATCAATAATGGCCATAAATGACACAATTCAAGCACTCATTAGGTTTGTGGTTCGAGGATTCTACTCCAAACCATATATACTTATCATGGATTCGGTGATGATTCATTCGGTCTTGTCTGAAGATGATTTGATATATCTTTTGGGTATTCAAAGAAAGGAAGTAAGAATGTTTTGTAATAAATTGGCAGATGATAAATTGTTGTCTACTCACATTCAAAAGGAAGAAAACCCGCAACTGAGATTAATATCTAGAACTTATTACTATATTCATATTACTTTGGCAATCGACTCCATCAAATGGAAAGTTCATTCATTAGTTAATAAAATCAAATTAGAAATGTCTCAATATGGTAATCCACAAGGTTATTTATGTAAAAGATGTGGTAAGAAATTCAGTCAATTAGATGCGATTTCTTTAATAAATGATGATAAATCCCAATTTTTATGTGATAATTGTGGTTTCCATTTAACTGAAGATGATTCGAGTCAACAAGCTTCAATAAGACAAGAATCTTTAGAAAAGTTGATGGTTCAAATAGATCCCATCATTGCTTTCTTAAAAAAAATCGATGATTCAGTAATTGAAGACAACAGTTTCGAACAGGCATTAATTGAGGCAATTCCTGCTCAATCAAGTACTTCGACAACTTATTCATTATCTTCAAGATTATCTAAGTCTAAGATAAACCAATCATCATTAACCAACAAAGCACAAGCTACCTTACACGTTTCTATCACCGCAAATGATGAAAATGAAGATAAAGCTGAAAAGGAAAGAGAAGAAAAAAGACAAAAATTACAACAAAATGCTTTACCATCATGGCATTCTAATTCCACTGTTGGTAAAGGAATTGAGTCAAATTCAAATTCAAACTCAAACTCAAATTCAAATTCTATGAATCCTACTCCAGAGCCATCTTCTCAACCAGAAATCAAATTAGAGTCATCTATCAAACAAGAAGATATAAATATGAGTGACAGTAAATCAGACGAAGACAATTCGGCTTCAAATGCTGCTGTGGACCAATCAAGTGAATCCAAACCTGATTTGAAAGACAAAGAAGCACAAGACGCTTTGGCTGCTTATTATGCTAATTTGGCTGAAGCCGAAGCGGATGAGAACGATGATGACGATGATGAGCTTGATGACGATGAGTTTGATGATTTTGAAGATCTCTAGTTTTAATGCATATAGAAATAAATAAGAAGGCATAATTGATAATAAACTACCATAATTATAAGCCTCTTTTGGTTGAATTCTTTCTTCCGGTAATGATTATCTGGGGAATCGCAACAGCGAGTCAAATTGAAAATTTTGATCAATGAGTACTCAAGATAAAAAAGTGTGTAAATTATTTTAATTCTCCACCTAATAAGGCAAAGAACTCAATACTAACGTAATTAAATAGAAGGTAGATCCTTTCAAATCATTCCTTGCTGGTGGGATTGCTGGTGCTGTAGAAGGTACAATCACATATCCATTTGAATTTGCTAAAACCAGACTTCAATTAATTGATAAATCTTCTAAAGCTTCAAGAAATCCATTGGTCTTGATTTATAATATAGCAAAGACTCAAGGGGTTTCGTCATTATACGTAGGATGTCCAGCTTTCGTTGTTGGTAATACCGTTAAAGCTTCAGTTAGATTTCTCGGTTTCGATTACATTAAATCATTGTTAGCAGATAAAAATGGTAAATTATCAGGTCCAAGGGGTGTTCTTGCTGGTTTAGGTGCTGGTTTGTTGGAAAGTGTTGTTGCTGTGACCCCTTTTGAGGCCATTAAAACTGCTTTAATTGATGACAAACAAAGCAAAATCCCGAAATATCAAAATGGTTTGATTACTGGCTCTGTTAAATTATGTAAAGATATGGGATTTAGAGGTATTTATGCTGGTGTTGTTCCAGTTTCATTAAGACAAGCGTCTAACCAAGCTGTCAGATTGGGTTCATACAATGCTATCAAAACAATGATCCAACAAACTACTAATACTCCACCAGACCAACCATTAAGTTCAGCCGCAACTTTTGCTGTTGGTTCCTTTGCAGGTATAATTACCGTTTACTCAACTATGCCTATTGATACTGTTAAAACCAGAATGCAAGCATTGGGTGCGGATAAGTTATACACTTCTACCTTGAATTGTTTTGTTAAGATCTTTAAAGAAGAAGGTTTGTCTACCTTTTGGAAAGGTGCTACCCCAAGACTAGGTAGGTTGGTGTTAAGTGGAGGTATTGTCTTCACAATCTATGAAAAAATGTTAGTAGTTCTCAATTAAAGAAAAACTGGCTTGTAACAGTTAGAAGAATAGAAAAGTTATTAGGGATAAAAATAACATCATAACTTTTGCATTAAAAAAATGACCCCTCTATATAAAAATATATACTTGTATAATTAACTTCCTAAATTCATTAAATTGTTTGAAAAGCCTAAATTAATTTCTAGTTGAAATTTCTTCATTATTTCCATCCGGTTGTTCCCAATTAGGTGATTCTTCTGTGATTGTATTTGTGGTGGTTTCAGTACTTGGTGGATGTAATATTACTCTTTCCATTTGTTTAACTCTATAATAATCAATTACTGCTTTAAAAATCATCAATAAACCAAATGCAATTAAACCATAAGCGAAATATGGAGTCTTTATATCACCATCGTCATTGATTTGATGGTATAAATCAGAACTATAATCATCAACACCTCCATCCGTTACATCATTTGATTTATCAACATCAAAATTATTCGGGTTTTTAGGTTCATATTTTTCGGGCAACTCGTCAGAACTACCAAAATTTGAAGGAACTAAATTCCAACCGTAAAAAATAAAGGTGATACCTAAACCAGCTCTTGACCCGTGTTTAGCGGCATGCGAAGTGTGTAATAAATAGCACAACAAGAAACCAACAAATTGAAATGCTACAGTTACTAAACCATTCCATACAAAATTTGCAACATTACCTACTGGTAAACCTTCAACAAAAACTTCATCTTCATAAATAGGAGCAATCACAGAAGTTTCCCAATATTCAGGGGTGGAATCAGCAGCGGCCTCTTCGTATGTAGGAGGATTTGTTTCGTTTTTGATTTGATTTGAATTAGCGTCAGGTTTAGCCATTAAATTTCTAAAAACACCATCGGTACCTTGACCAATGAATCTGCCTGGAACATTTGATTGCATTCTACCTGTAGTCAAACCATTATTTAATCGTTCATAAGTTTGTTTGATAGGAATCAAATGATTAAGTACATTCATTACTCTTTGTGTTTTAGTTAGCCTAATAGCAGGTAATTGATTCTCTAAATCGCTATTTTCATTTCCATTCATTTCAGTTGATTCATTACTTTCATTATTATCATCAATATTACTACTACTACCTCCACTTATATCATTAGATGAACCATTTGTGGCAATGAATGAGTTGTGGTTAACTTGATACCTCAAAGCATTATGAATATTTCTATCTATCTCATTTGCCCCTGATGCGTTTCTGAAATCTTGACTAGTAAATTCATTTAATCTTTCATCGTCATTTTCGTCGCCTGCAGGAGAATCAAAACTATTTAATAATTCGTCAGACTCGCCTGATCCAAGCTCTTTCAACACCAATCCTTGGTCTTCCTTACCAATCTAAATCCCGGTTAGTATACTTCCTAAAAATAAATTACTCATTTTCATTACTAATCTCGCGTTGAAATCAGCTTAAAAGAATATAAGCAACAGTATCTACATATTCCGAAAGATATTATAAAACTTATTCTCTTACATACTTTACTATACTGATGATCCATCTTATTTTAGATCGCTTCGATAATAAAAAGGCGTAGTATACGATTATGTTTCTTGAGTGAGAAAAATAGTCTCATGTGGTCGTGTGCGTCTTATTTATACTATACAAAAATAATCAATTATTTCAATTTTTTAGATTGGGACTTTTCTTTCACAGATTTTCTTATATTGTACCAAACTTTTAGTTGTTTAAAACGATAAGCAATTCCCCATTGAAGTAAAAATAACGGAGCAAATAAAGTAGCAAGATAAACTCTATAAGCTTTAGCACCTTTATAAAGATTAAAACCAGGGTCTTTTTTTGCAGTAATTAATTTAACTACTCCTTTAGCATAAACATCTGGGTCTTCAGCAGCTTTATCTCTGGACATATTTGCTGACAGATTCATACTTTCATAAATACCATCAACATCATAAAAGTCACTTGTTAATGTAGTAATAGCATTATTATCACAAATAGCTGTATCAACACCACCAGTAATTACAGAATGAACCCTCACTCCGAAAGGTTTCAATTCTGCATGTAAAGTTTTAGCATACATATCTATAGCAGCTTTAGTTGCATTATAAGCAGACACCCAAGATAATGGAGCTATACTACAAATAGAACTAGTAAATACAATCAGACCTTTTGCAGCAATCACAAAAGGAGCCATATGCTTTGTGACATTTATATGACCAATCACATTAACTTGAAATATTTTATCAAGTTTATCTTCATCCATCTCAATAGCAGGACATCCAACTGAAATACCAGCATTATTATATAAAATATCTAATCTACCACCAGTGGTTGATTTTATTAATTCGGCTGCATCTTTGATGCCTACTTTGTCAGTGATGTCTAAATCAAAAATTATAGCCCCATATTCTTCAGCCAAAGGTTTCATCAAGAATGCTTCTGATTTTGGAGCACAAGCAAATACTCTGTAACCATTCTTTGATAATTCTTTAGCAATTGCGTACCCAATACCTGTGGAGGCACCAGTAACTAAAGCATATTTTTGATTGGTAGTATTTGGAACGATTAACATCTTGATATATTAATAAATATAATAGAACAATCAATAATTGCAAAATTGGTTCAATTTATTGCAAATTCTTCATGTGCGGTGCAATTAATTATCTAATCTATCCCAACAATTTTAGTCGTGAGCTTAGTTAAGAGGAGAAGAATTTTTAACTTGAAGTTTCGTAGTGAAGAATTATAAATCCTTTACTTATATATATAGATCCCCTATTCCTGTATGAATATCGAATATTTGATTAGTTGACTACAGATTGATAGATTTGAGGTTGACAGGTTTGAGATGGATTCTCATCGAGGTTCAGTATTGAAGCTGATGAACTATTGATTGTCTTGTGTAGAAGAAAGGGACAAGACTGGAACTCATGCAATTATGGTTATTTTTGCTGTTAACTTCATTTGTAGTATTTGCAATATTTGCAACAGTATTCACACTATTTACCTATACTATTGCTTCACAAGCTTTCCACTATGTTGGCTAACATCTATTGCAAGGAGTAGCAATCCAGAATTAAACAATTGACATAAACATTATCTACAATTGTACTTTTAATCATTATATCTAATATTCAATTCCATCTATAGCCTATATTATGAAGTTTAAACTATACCATATCAATAGAATAGAATTATTATTGATATAGTCACGTGCCTTTACTGTCATTCAAACAAGCGTGGGATAAAGGGCAAGCGGGAGCAACACTGTGTATAAGAAGTTTTCAGGCGATTCAAACTACTTTAAGCTGCCTTTCCAGCAGGTCTTAACCCTAATTGACTTCTTAAGTTATCTTATTCAATCCTATTAGTTTACTTTCTACCTTTTCTAATCTGTTGTAGGAACGATTTTGCAACCAATCATAGGGCGACATGACAGAGTGTCGCTGTGTCGGGTCCAATCAAAACCCGCGAATTGATAATTGGTAAAATACTATTTCCCGGGGTTCTCGCTGTGAAAGATTTTTCTTTATAAATAACGTTAGTTGTTGAAGTCTAGCAAGAGAATAAGAGATGTTTAAAAGTATTAGTCGTTTAAATACTATTGGATTAAGAAGAAGTCTTGCCACCAGTGCTAATACTGAAAGCAGATTGAAAAGCTTCCATATTTATAGATGGAATCCTGATACTCCAGAAGTTGAACCTAAAATGCAAACTTACGATATTGATTTAAATAAATGTGGTCCTATGGTTTTAGATGCCTTATTAAAAATCAAAAACGAACAAGATTCTTCTTTAACTTTTAGAAGAAGTTGTAGAGAAGGTATTTGTGGTTCTTGTGCTATGAATATTGGTGGTACTAATACTTTAGCATGTTTATGTAAAATTGATCAAGATAATACTAAAGATTTAAAAATTTATCCTTTACCTCATATGTTTGTTGTTAGAGATTTGGTGCCTGATTTAACTCATTTCTACAAACAATATAAATCAATTCAGCCTTATTTACAAAGAGAAACTCATCCTCCTGATGGAAGAGAAAATTTACAAAGTATTGAAGATAGAGCAAAATTAGATGGTTTATATGAATGTATCTTATGTGCATGTTGTTCAACTTCATGTCCTTCATACTGGTGGAATCAACAAGAATACTTAGGTCCAGCTGTTTTAATGCAAGCTTATAGATGGTTAATTGATTCAAGAGATGAAGCAACTAAGCTTAGAAAAGAAATGTTACAGAACTCAATGTCTTTATACAGATGTCATACCATTATGAATTGTGCTAGAACCTGTCCAAAAGGTTTAAATCCGGGTAGAGCTATTGCTGAAATCAAAAAACAATTAGCTTTTGATTAATCAAGTTTTTTTAAGCATCGAAACAGAAAAACTATTTTAAATTAACAATTGAAGATTTAAGAAGACGTATTGCATGAATTTTATTATTTGTTAATTGTATTTATTATTAACATATATTTATACTACTACTATTAATTCGATTATTTATATCTATTCATATCTATATTTCAAAACTTTCCTCTAATAACTATGATTTCGAACAGGACCCGACTCGAATTTATGTACTCCAGATTTCGATATTCAATAGAAGTCGTGTGAATGATAAAAGTCTGAAAGCCAATAAGTGAATGAGTTGTATAATAAATATAATAATATAATAAATAGCAAGATGATAGGAACTTAGTAAGTATAACGATATAGCTGGATAATATTATCAAAACTGGACTTTTTGAAAATTATTCTAGTTTGAGTTTCGGACTAAATGTTAAATGAATGACTAAATGTGTTCTTCCCTAACTTGAAAGCTAAGGGGGATGCAATGAAAGTTTGACGTCTTGAATTATTCGATATTTAGCCTATAAGTTGAACTTATTGTAATAATTATTATTTGCCCTTCGATTAGTGCTTACCTCTTCTTTGTATAATACCGCAACTTTTTGATTGAAGCTAATGCAGCTACCGGATAATTCAATTTGTTATTAAATCATCTTTTCCGGCATTAACTATACAGTATCAAGTTCGTGTCTTTAATGAATGTTCCCTGTCTGCTTAATTTTGACCTCCTTTTCTAACTCCTGATCGTATTCCGTACACATCTCCTAGTGTAAAAAATATCTCGGACATTTCAAGGTTGCAAAAAGTTGACGTATTCTCGTCAATGGACAGTTTATTGTTCTATTTTAAATCACAGATACTTCATTCCTTGTGAGCTATTGGTGTACTTCAACGCCATACTTTTGCCTTCCGTTCCATAACTTTTTGCCCGTAATCTTGTAAAGGCACCAGCCACCAGAAATGATTTTTCAAAATGCTGCAAAAACTTTTAATAACTCGGAAGTCAAGGAGGGTTAATTGAAAGATATTTTTGTGGGGACTTACGTAACCAAATACAAAATTAAATGGCTATTGGAATTAAATGTTAAGGCAACTTTAAAGGGTAAATAAAAGGAACCAATGGGGTTGGAATGACTTGATATTAAAGAAGAATCTAGATTTCAAAAACTATAAATTTAACAATAAAATCCCATACTTTTTCAAATTATCATTCGATTTAAATAAATCAAATACTCAATTAAATTATAAAGTTATCAATTAAGAAATGTCTAAAGGAAAAGTTGTCTTAGTCTTATATAAAGGTGGTAAACATGCTGAAGAACAAAAAAAGTTGTTAGGTTGTGCTGAAAATGAATTAGGTATTAGAAAATTCATTGAGGACAATGGTTATGAATTAGTTACAACTACTGATAAAGATGGTGATGATTCGGTCTTTGAAAAGGAAATTGTTGATGCTGAAATCGTTATTACTACTCCATTCTTCCCGGCTTATGTTACTAAGGAAAGAATTGCTAAAGCTAAAAATTTGAAAGCTTGTATTACTGCTGGAGTTGGTTCCGATCACGTTGATTTAAATGCTGCCAATGCTAGAAAAATTGCTGTTTTAGAAGTCACTGGTTCTAATGTTACCTCCGTTGCTGAACATGCTATGATGACTATCTTAAATTTAGTCAGAAATTTCACTGCTGCTCACCAAATTGCTTTGGAAGGTACATGGGATATTGCAGGTGCTGCTAAAGATGAATATGATTTAGAAGAAAAAGTCATTGGTACTGTAGGTGCTGGTAGAATTGGTTACAGAATTTTAGAAAGATTAATTGCTTTTAACCCAAAGAAATTATACTATTACGATTATCAAGAATTACCACAAGAAGCTATTGACAAATTAAATGCTGCTTCAAAATTATTTAATGGTAGAGATAATATTGTTGAAAGAGTGGAAAAATTGGAAGATATGGTGGCTGAATGTGATGTTGTTACTATTAATTGTCCATTGCATGAAAAATCCTTCGGTTTATTTAACAAAGATTTAATTTCTAAAATGAAAGATGGAGCTTGGTTGGTCAATACAGCAAGAGGAGCTATTTGTAATGCTCAAGATGTTGCCGATGCAGTTGAATCAGGTAAATTATTAGGTTACGGTGGTGATGTTTGGTACCCACAACCACCTCCAAAAGATCACCCATGGATTACTTTCACTAACTCACACAAAGGTGGTAATGCTATGACTCCACATATTAGTGGTACATCTCTTGATGCTCAAAAGAGATACAGTGAAGGTACTAAAGCTATCTTAGAAGAATACTTCTCAGGCAGACAAAATTACAGACCACAAGATGTTATTGTTATTGATGGTGATTACGCTACTAAAGCTTATGGTCAAAGAAAATAAATTGATCCTTAGATAATCATTAAATGTTCCACAACGGAAAATCATTGACAAGAACATTCCTTATGAATTTATGTGGCAAGACTTGTTTTAAAATTATGAATGAATAAATGAAGTTGATTGATTAATTAATAGTATAAAATCAAAAAAAAATTGGTTTTTCTTGAATTCAAATATATGTTTCCCAATCTAATTTCCTTGTACACTCTCCTAATAATCTCCTACTTGTAATAGAATATTTGGTCCACTTTGAAAAGTTATTATAATTAAAAGAATCACAGAATCTATTAACGTTTATTATATATACAAGACTATCATTAATCATTTATTCAGAAATAGCTTCCTTGATAGCTAATTTTCTGGAATGAGTATCAAAATGTTCACTTAATTCAACAAATGTGGTTGTTTCAGGATCTACATTCATTTTATGCTTGTCTTTAAATGTGACTTCAATAGTTGGCTTTTCTTTTGTGGAGTCAGTCAATACTTTATAGTCAATGGCACATTGAGTCTTGATGGAACTTGGTAATCTAGACAAAAATAATCTAGCTGGTTTAGCCCCTTGTGTGAATGGGTGAAATCTAACGGTTACCTTAGTGAAATATTTGATAATCATATTGGTTCTAACTAACTTCAATCTGAAAATTTTTCAGTAAAAAGTGTGCGAATCAAATCTTAACTACTAAGAACACTATCAAACTCAGACAAGATAAGCCAAATAAGCAACTCTTCAAAATAAACTGTATGTTTATCATATTACAAAACTTTTTACGTTCTACTTAATTAGGGACTGAAAAAAAAAATTCATACTTTTTTTTCTGAATAAAATATTAGGTTAAGATATCAGTAAATTTTGCAATTAAATTTTAAAAAATGCAAAAAATACAAAAAAAAAAAGCAACAATTAATTAATATAGAAGAGATAAAGAGCAATGGTTAACCATAAACAGAGAAATTAAGTCTTCATAAGAAAAAGAATAAAATTACCATGTTGGAATAAATTAAGCGTAATTAATGGTTTTAATCCAGGCACTAGCCCAAATCAATTAAGATCAGATTTAGAAAATAATTACAGAAATACAATAGAACGATATGATTGAATCAACCAATTTGTCGTCTAATCTAAATAATTGAAAATATTGCAAACGTCGGCTTCAAAAAGTTGTTTATTTTTATTTTTGACAGAGGTTCGTCAAAACGTGAAAAAATAAATAATTTCACGTTCAATAATAGAAACTAACTACATTGTTAAAAGATCATCAATAAGCTATCAGCTTAAATAGCAATGAGGGATCTATTGTTGCGGTAACTTTCTAATGTTATGAAAAGAGCTTAAAGTAGTTATTCTTATATAAAAATTGAGTAATTTAGAAGTAATGGTTAGAATTGCACTAAATAAAGGCATGATTTTAGATTTTAAGATAAAAAATATTAGGGGTAAAGAAGAATTTATGCTATAATGCATAGAAAGTAACTGAAATTCAACTTAAAATTATATTTGAAGTAAGTATAACCTCCTTTATTCAAAGTTTATCTCGTATAAGAAATGTAAGAAGCACGACGAGCAAACCCAATACTATTCAGCAACTAGATAAGAATACTTCAACAAAATACTTCGAACTACGACGTACAAACAAACTATCACGAATCACCAAAAAACTATAACAAATAAAACTTCGTTAAAACTATATTATATTATATATTATCCGGAGTCCGGCTAATCTATGCTGTCTACTGTAAAAATTTGAATATCTCTACAAACATAACATAACCATAGCATAAGCTCTGTACTAAACAATCAATTCTCTGGGAACTTAAACCCTTAAATCCTATTGACAATGTTCTTTATTGTTGCAATACAAGAACCCTTTGTTCTCAATCGCGAAATAATTTCCTAGTTGGGGTGGTGACTTACTGACTATAGAAATTGCGAGTAAATCTGTGAATAGATTAAAGCAAGATGAATGAATTGTTTGGAGGCTAACAATAAAATTAGTTATAAATGAGAGCTATTGTGGTTTAAATAATTTTAAGTTTTTTTGGTTAGTCAACTATTGTATTTTGCAATATGTATTGTATTGATAGAATTTGTTTTGAACCTGTTTAACAAACAATTCTTTATTATGTAACTTATAAACATGTAGATTAATTTGATGCTTCTTTGGGTATTCCATTAATTATTTGTTTAATATTTAAAAACCAGGAACCCCCTCCAACTTATTTTCTTCTTTTATAATCAATAGAATTAACATATTTTTGTCAGTTTGAAGTTTATTAGTTTTGGGAAAAGTTAATAATAAATTTCAATTTTTAAAAAGGTAAGTTAAATAACTAAAAGTTAAGTTCAATTCTTATTTTCAATCGTTTATTAAATTCGTTTTCGTTAGATTACTGTCTATATTTTCTGTTAATTTTTAATAATATTCAATAATGTTATTCAACAAACAAGTTACTTTATCAGTTGCTATCGCTGCTGCTGCTTTCTTTTCAGGTGCTGCTGCTGAATCTCAAGAAGAAATCTTGAAAAGAGCTTTAGCTGAAGCTGGTATTTCCGGTAGTGCTGCTGCCAACCTCTTAGGTGCTTCTGCTGATGCTTATAAAGGCATTGAAGGTGAAATTTTAGGTGACCACGCAGCAGCTGCTACTGCTTCCGAAGGTGCCCACGCTGGTTTCTTAGACCTTGTCGGTGGTGGATTTGACAAAGCCGCAGGTGCTTCTATCTTAAAGAGAGCTTTAATCGAAGCTGGTATTTCAGGTAGTGCTGCTGCTAACATTTTGGGTGCTTCTGCTGATGCCTACGCCGGTGCTGAAGGTGAAATTTTAGGTGATCACTTAGCTGCCGCTACTGCTTCAGATGGTGCTCACGCCGATGTCTTAGGTCTTGTCGGTGGTGGATTTGACAAAGCCGCAGGTGCTTCTATCTTGAAGAGAGCTTTAATTGAAGCTGGTATTTCCGGTAGTGCTGCTGCCAACCTCTTAGGTGCTTCTGCTGATGCTTATAAAGGCATTGAAGGTGAAATTTTAGGTGACCACGCAGCAGCTGCTACTGCTTCCGAAGGTGCCCACGCTGGTTTCTTAGACCTTGTTGGTGGTGGTTTTGACAAAGCTGCAGGTGCTTCTATCTTAAAGAGAGCTTTAATCGAAGCTGGTATTTCAGGTAGTGCTAATGCTCATATCTTGGGTGCTTCCGCTGCTGCTTATGCAGGTGCTGAAGGTGAAATCTTAGGTGACCACTTGGCTGCCGCTACTGCTTCTGCAGGTATCGCTGCTGCTGTACCACCTATCGCTTCTGGTTCAATTGATGGTGAAGCTGGTGCTTCTATTTTAAAGAGAGCTGTCTCTTCCGGTAACGAAGATGGTGAATTATTTAAAAGATTCTTATCTGAAGCTGGTTACAATGCCGATTCTCCATCACTTGTTGATCAAATCATCGAAGTTGTTAAAAAGAACGATGAAGAATCTGAAATCATGAAAAGACAAATCAACTCTGCTTTTGGTCCTTCTGTTGCTTCTAAAATTATTGGTGAAGAAAAGAGAGAAGATATGCCAGCTGCTGGTAATAGAGTTGCCATGGTTAAAAGAGCTTTAATCGAAGCTGGTATTTCTGGTAGTGCTAATGCTAATGTCTTAGGTGCTTCCGCTGATGCTTATGCCGGTGCTGAAGGTGAAATTTTAGGTGATCACTTAGCTGCTGCTACTGCTTCCGACGGTGCTCATGCTGATTTCTTGGGCCTTGTCGGTGGTGGATTTGACAAAGCCGCAGGTGCTTCTATCTTAAAGAGAGCTTTAGCTGAAGCTGGTATTTCCGGTAGTGCTGCTGCCAACCTCTTAGGTGCTTCTGCTGATGCTTATAAAGGCATTGAAGGTGAAATTTTAGGTGACCACGCAGCAGCTGCTACTGCTTCCGAAGGTGCCCACGCTGGTTTCTTAGACCTTGTCGGTGGTGGATTTGACAAAGCCGCAGGTGCTTCTATCTTAAAGAGAGCTTTAATCGAAGCTGGTATTTCAGGTAGTGCTGCTGCTAACATTTTGGGTGCTTCTGCTGATGCCTACGCCGGTGCTGAAGGTGAAATTTTAGGTGATCACTTAGCTGCCGCTACTGCTTCAGATGGTGCTCACGCCGATGTCTTAGGTCTTGTCGGTGGTGGATTTGACAAAGCCGCAGGTGCTTCTATCTTAAAGAGAGCTTTAATCGAAGCTGGTATTTCAGGTAGTGCTGCTGCTAACATTTTGGGTGCTTCTGCTGATGCCTACGCCGGTGCTGAAGGTGAAATTTTAGGTGATCACTTAGCTGCCGCTACTGCTTCAGATGGTGCTCACGCCGATGTCTTAGGTCTTGTCGGTGGTGGATTTGACAAAGCCGCAGGTGCTTCTATCTTAAAGAGAGCTTTAATCGAAGCTGGTATTTCAGGTAGTGCTGCTGCTAACATTTTGGGTGCTTCTGCTGATGCCTACGCCGGTGCTGAAGGTGAAATTTTAGGTGATCACTTAGCTGCCGCTGCTGCTTCAGATGGTGCTCACGCCGATGTCTTAGGTCTTGTCGGTGGTGGATTTGACAAAGCCGCAGGTGCTTCAATTTTGTAAAATTGATGACTTTGATATCCAACTATTTCAATTATTCAATTCTTACCTTCCATTTTAATGTCTAACTTTTCCACTAATTTGATGATAACCAAAAAATAGCTTTTCCCACTTGTATTTATGGTTTTTCTAACGTTTTTTGCAGAGAAATTTCGCTTTATAAAATTAATATTTAGTTAATATATGTAACATTTAGAAGTAACTCTTAAAATAATTGTAAAAATTTACCTGTTGGATGTCGTATATTTCTTAATGTGGTTGTTCGTTCCTTTTACTATTTGATAAGTTTCTTAGTTCTATGTCATTAGCCTCTTCCGAGTTTATTCTTGTATTGGTTGCATTTACTTCAATTTGAGGAATAGAAGTATTATTTTGTTCGATTTTTTGTTTCAAATCATTATAACGGTTCATTCTGGTGTTATTAATATATTCCCATTCAAAATACCCTAACGGTATATAGCTCAATAAAGTTACTTGCAAGCATACTTCTAGCCACAGCTTGTCATTAACGAACCCTAAAGAGAGGAATACTAAAATCATTTCTGATATAATAGCAGCAGGAAAAGTGAAATAATGGAAGTGGAAATTCAACCAAAATAAAAAGTATGGGGAGCTTCTTGTTTTAATCCTAAATGAATAATAGGCATAATGAATTATTTGGGTACAACACCAAGAAAGCATCATGACAGAATATGAAGTATGCTTAGCAATTTTTGGGTGTGGAAATATTACACCGTAGCACATCCAAATCATTTTAATACTACTTAATACTGACCAAAAGTCATATCTAGTAAATCTGAAGCTGATACATTGTTTGATCAATATAACATCTATTAATGGTAAAATTGAAATGGCATGAAAGAAATCTGCAACTCCGCCTGCCAAAAACTTTCTTCCAACCAATGGCAATAACACCAACAATCTCCCAAGACAGCAAAACCATAAAGTAAATGAACATACATTATAGAAAAATACTATTTTAAGGTTCAACGGCAAAGGATACAAGTGGGCCATAATAATATATCTCTTTGATCTCTTCTGTTTCTACTAATGACAACTAAAACGCGATTTTTGAATTTTTCAGCCATAATGAAGTTGTTGTATTTAGTAACAATTTTCAGTACGATTGCAGGAGTTCTTGCAGCCAACTGGGCCCCAGAAGATTATGAAATATTCAATTTGAGAGATAAGGTTATCGAGGATTTAGGCAGCGATATAACCTTTTATTCTTGGTTAAAGTTGGCAAATGGACCAAAATCTAGTTATGAAGAAATCAACAAGGCATATAGAAAATTATCTCGTACTTTACATCCTGATAAATTCCACAGTGCTAGTAAATCTGTCAAAAAAAAAGCCGAAGAAAGATTTCAACGTTTATCCTTGGTAGGAAATATTTTGAGAGATCCATCATTGAAAACAAGATATGATTATTTTTTGAAAAAAGGTTTTCCAACTTTAAAGGGTTCATCCTACTTATATTCCAGGTTCCGTCCTGGTTTAATAATGACTTTTATGTTTTTATATACCATGGTTGGAATTTTTCATTTGGTTTCTTTAAAAATAACAAGAAAACTGGATTTTAACAGGGTAGTTCAGTTAAAAGACGAACTTAAAAACCAGGCTTGGAATGGCTCAATATTACCACCAAGTGATGGTTCAGACAGAAAGTTGGGTACTCCTAATGGTAAGGAATTTATAGTCCATGCTTCAGGGGAAGTTAGTCTTGTTGAAAAAGATGAAAATCAGCAAATGATTCTTCACCCATTGAATGAAAAAGACATCAAAGTTAATGTGGGCTTCAGAGATTCTTTATTCTATAGATTTCCTGTATTCTTATATAACAAGACTTTTGGTAAGGTATTGGGGGAAATCACCTCTTTCAAAGAAGAGGTGATAGAAGAAGCAGAGGAAAGACCTAAAACAAAAACGAAGAAAAACTCTAGAGGTGATAAAATAGAATTACCAAATGGTAAAGTAATCTATGGAAGACCAAATTCAAAAAAGAGAAGATAGCTTGCACAGACAAATGTAATAAATTATAAATTAAATATAAATAGTATAAAAGCGTCATACGTAGTTTGAAACATAAATTATGCATAATTCTAGTATATTCTTCTAAATCTTTTGTTTCATCTATTAGGAATTATGTTTCTTGACTCTAGTTAATTTGTTTTCGTTATCAGCATCGTTATCGTCGTCATCAGAAGAACTTGATTCTGAAAGATTCTCTACAAATCCCTCTTGTGAAAAGTTTTCAACTTCATCATCATAGTCGTCACTTAGTACATCATCATTTGAGTCAATATCCGGCTTTGGCGACATATCTTGAATTCTGACTTTTGACATGGTAGACATTAGGTTGTCATCATCATCATCATCATCATCATCGTCATCATCATCATCTTCTCCATCATCTTCTTCATCATCATCATCATCTACGTTAGGATCATGTGCATGCTCCTTATCATCATCGTCCAATTCATTATTTTTCTTCATTCTATTATAAGAAGAGTCCATATCCAACTGTCCAACAGTATCTGAATCGAAACCAAAAGTCTCATGATCCCTCTTATCATTAACGGAAAACTCATCTTCCCTATCGTCAGGTTCAGCACCCAATACAACATTGTAGACTTCTCTAGTTTTCAATAGAATTTCGGAAACAAACCAGTGCCAGCTATCAGAATTAATAGAATCAACTATCAATGGTGAAATAAGGTCTGGTTTGTATAAAGAAGTGAACTTGACAACTTCTTCACTAATTAATATCAAATGGCCCAAGTAGCCTGGTCTTAATTCATAATCCGATTTATACGCCTCAACAATCATATAAGTCAAATTATAACCCTCTCTTTGAAAAAGGTTTGAAATCAAGAAAGAGTTGTATGAGTTCAACTTCCCATTGAATATTTGTTGAATAAGGTCAAAAACAACATTGTGGAAAAAATTATGCCACGGATACTCTGTGAATTTTGAAATGACGTTGACTAAAATATTCAGATCAATTAATTTGATTTTAAAATAATCACCAATGCAAGGATTGGATCTGATTAACTCGTCTCTGTGTTGACAGACAAAAGGATTCTCTGGAGATATACTTGGTTCTTCGTCGTCACTTTCTTCATCCATGTCAAGACTCTCGATCAATTTATTAAAATCATCATTTTCTCCATTGAGGAGATCTTTAAAATTAAGTTCACCTTTCATGCTTCGAGAAGGCAGATGCTTGCCGGAATTTGGTTCGATTATATCATCCAAAGAGACATCTCCAAAATCATTGGACAAATTATCCAAATTCTCTAATGAATCGCTGCTAAGATTAGTGATGCTGTCATCCAAAGCATTTTGAAGCCTATGTGCTTGTTTGTCACGAATTATGTCACGGATTTCAACGATCTTTCTTATCTTTTTAGAATTTATTAAAATCATATTCGAACAATGTAATAATTCAGCAATCAACTCTGAAATCCTAAACTTGGTAAATCCTAAAATTTTCAGCCCAGGATCCACCTTAGAGGGAAGTTCAGGCTCTAAATCCATCAATAAATTAAATTTGTCCAAATTTTCAGAAAATATTGAAAGCATTTCACCCAAAAAGATCGGATCTCTTGGGTTTGGAATGTTTTGCTCAAAATCCTTTAGCCAACGAAACATTACATATGAATTAACTTCTGCAGCTTCACCATTATGGCTAGGCAACAAAGAGCTATAGCTTCCACAGTTCAAGTCATAATCGCTGTTGTTCTTTCTGATGAGCTCGATTATGATACCAACACAATTGTTGATACCATGCTTATTGGTCAATCTTATATTATTATCTTTATCCTCAACCGTATATAACATAATATCATGCACCATTTGCTGGACTACTTCTTTTGAGACCAACTGTCTGGTTAATTGATTGGGTCCTATGTTAGCCTCAATCACCACAGCAAGCGCTGTATTTGATGATATAGTAATCAAAGCTTTGATGAAATCAGTGGCAGCGGTTTGCTTAAAAAAAAGTCGATGGTTTGGAATTCTAGAATAACTAGTTTCAAATTGGGAAGGATCCGGTTTTAAGATATCTATCAATTTTGGTATCAAGTTTTGGTAATATAAAGTTTCAACAATTCCAGTTGGATTGTCAGGTTTGTCACTTTGAATTATTCTTAAAAAGAAATCCATCAACATAGGAACTTCAAGTTTATTCAAGAAGGTCTCTACTAAATCATCTCTACTTCTTATAAAATTCAACAACTCAATGCTATTAGTATCCATCAATTGATCCAAAATATGCACTAAATGAGTAACACTAGGTGAGCTTTCATCAAGATTGTCTAAATATAAAATCAGCCATAATTTGTCAATGATTACAGGGGTCTCAAGAATTCTATTTGAAATTATCCATAAATCAATCGAGAGGATATCAGCTGATAATTGGATACAACGGCGCTTTTTTTCTTCAGGAGACTCAATATCTTCTTCTAATTCATAATTATCTTCTGGTTCTTCCACCTCTTCTATCGTGTGAGAATCCTTACTATTTTGTAAAGCCTCTTCATTATCATCAACATTAATATTATCACCGGGAAGATCTTCTACCTCTTTGCTATCAGAATGAACTTCATTAGCTTCAGGATCAGTATCCTCATTGCTCAACAACTTTTTCAATTCTTGGTTATCCTTTTCTGCTAGATCGTGAAAAAAAGCAACACTGTTGACAATATAGTCTAACAAGCCATCCAAAATGTGAGGTTGAATTAGCAACTCAATTAATTTTGCTCCTCTTGGATCTTTTGAATTGTTATTGAAGTCAGTGTTTGACGAAGTGATAGAATTTGTGTCATTATTATCTGGTACGTTCAATTGATTGTTCGAAATGGCATTATCTTGGGTTTGAATAGTCAAAGATGAAATGGACAGTTGCTGTTGTAGTTGCAGTAGTTGAAATCCTGTCGAACCACTATAATTACCTTTAATTGAATGTAATTCATTAACCAACTCCTGCAGTAAGTTGATATCATCCATGAAACTATCTACAGTTAACTGAGAGTAGTCTTGAATGTTATCAAGAAACTTTTGCAACTGTGTGTTACTATTAAACGAATTGGTAAAAGGCCAAAAAGACATCCTGCATTAATATTCAAATCTCTAATAAATTAAATCCTTTGATGAACCCAGTTATCCGCTTCAATAATAATTTACCTTTGGGTTTGTTGGTAATTTTAATATGAGTGTTACTAAGAATATTGAAACTAATCACTGGTTTTAAATAACAAATACTTTGATTATCTTCAATATGCCTTGCAATCCTCTTCTATATTCAATTGGTATTACTATTATACCCAATTGAAGCCTTGGTTCAATTTTTTTGATTGTATGGCTGGATCGTTGATTTTTGTTGTTCGATCCAATGCGACTTGATCGTTATCAAAAGGGTTCACAAAGAGCAGTAAACGAATAATACGTGGAATTAAACTATAAATAAACACACACTGAATACAAAGGGGTATTATATAATCATAGAGAAAGGTAGATTAAACTAGTCTATGGTTGGCAAATCCTTAATTAATTTCATGCTTCTGTCGTACTCATCATTGACGGAGGCTATCATTTCCTCAAATAATTCTCTGACAAGCTTTCGGCAATTATTACTACTGTGTTCAATCCATTGTTTGATAGTCATATTTTCTTCTTCTTCCGGAATTTCAGAAATAAAATTTGTTAGTTCCCCTTCCACGTCATCTTTCAAATTGCACTTCATTTCTGCAATTTGCTGCAAATAGTCCAAGGCATTTTCCATATTATTTAACTTTTCTGCAATACCTTCATACTCATTTGCACTCCAAATTAGCTTTTCAACTGCAATATCTGATCTAGATTCTGTTTTGGTTTTAGTTTCTAATCCGATATTTACTCCTTCAGCTTTGATACTAGTTTCCTTATTACTGTCTTTTTTGTCAAGTTCATTAGTGACGTGTAAAGAAGTTCTCTGTGGATTATGTACCGATTTCAAATTACTGTGCTCTTCAGCGTTGTTATTGACTGCTTTTGACGTCACCTCTGGAAGTGGAATGAATGAATTTTGCCTTGAAGGAATGGAGTTTCTTACCGAGACTGAAGCACTATTTGGATTAGAATCTCTGGTGACTTGTGATTTTCTGGGTGAGTTTCTTGGGATGGCCATTCCAATAACAAACCCCCCCTCTCTCTCATGCCTTGCATACGAGTCTTCTCTAGGGATATATGATGCTGAAATGTCATTCATTTCATTATCTACATCGCCATTATTTTTGAGACCAGTTTGTTTGTCCAAGGGTTCTTTATTTTCGATCTTTCTTATGATTTCATCGTGCTCGGGAGAATCAACTATACCATAACTTTCTGGTGATTTAGTTGGTTCTATAGGACTAGAATCATGTGAATGTTTCAAATTATGCACCGAATTTTGTTCTTCACTCAATTCTTCTACATTTGATTCACTTTCAGGTTCTAATTCAAGACTACTTAGGCCACCAAGCATATTAACATTACTTACAACAGTGTTTTCTCCATCAACCTCCCTTTTAGTAACATCAGACTCGTATAATTCACTGTACTCCCTTAATGACTTTTCCATCTGTCTATTTAGGGCAATTATCTGCTGTATATCAGCTCGATATTCATCCATTACATCAGAATCAGAAACAACAGAATCATTTCCATCTGAGTAATTGTCAATATCATTCTTTTCACTGTCTTCTTTTGATACTTCGTTAGACAGAATTTCATGAATTTCTGATTTGTCAAGGACAGTTTTTTTCAAGGGTACCGCCAGTTCTTTTTCTGTAAGGCTATCTTCCTTTCTAATCATTTTACCGTCATCATTATTCAATATTATTGGCGAATGCTTGATATTTAAAGCTTGGATGTGATCATTTTGCTTCCTTGGTGTAGAGGTACCGAAATCGCTAGAAGCAGAAATATCTGAAGGCATAACCAAAATGTTTCCATCTTCTTCCGAGTTAGGTACATTTTCTTCACGTATTTCAATTTCCATTTTGGTTTTCTTGTCAATATTTGAGTCATAGGGTTCTTTAATCGGTGGAGGAATGTTTGGTAATTTGTTGATATTACTTAAAATATCAATATCAATTCTTTGTTTCTTGGAAGGTCTCGACTTCTTAATTTTAGGAGACTTGTACACCTTATTGATATTGCTTTCGAGAAAGTGTAGATTAGCTTCTTCGTAGTTTCCGATATCTTGGTTTGAAATGTCAAATAAGTTCATTGGACTAGGGGACTTGGATTTTATTTTGGTTGTGTTCAATTTAATCTTCTTGGATTTTTTTGGGGACAACTGCAATACCTTTTCAAATCTTGACTCATCAAAACTTAATTTGGGTTCACCTATCATATTCTTCTTTCCAGGTAATTTTTTGATTTCAGATTTTGCTCCTTTTTTCTTTTGATCAACAACTTCTATGGAAGGCAGGAAGGAATCATCAGCATCATCCAGTTCTATGATGGACTCTTCAAAACTTCCATCCAATTCACTTTCCTCCTCATTATGTTCTGTTTCTGCCCCCTGAATAGTAGAATCACGCTCTTGTACTTTACTAATTGATTGAATTTCTTCAATCTCTTTCTCATTTGCATCAGAATCAGACACTGATATTGAATACTCTTTGAATTGGTCTAACTGCTCAATATCATGCGAATTCCTAGGACCTTTTAGTCTCTTGCTTCTTCTTAAAGGTTCTTTTGTTTCCTTCGTCCTTGATCTTTTTTCTTTTGATTTTGAATTTGTAGTAAGCGGAGTGATTGCTGATATGGAATTATTTTCTTTATTCTGCACATTTTCTATATCACTTACAATTTCTTCATTGGATTCTAGCCCCATTACAGCTGAATTAGTGTTGCCATTACGATTTTTCATTACTTGTGGTTTCTTACTCTCCTTGAGCTGCATTGGGTTTACTTTATTATATTTGGTATCATCTTTGTCATTATGTTCGTTATTTACATTAAAATCGTTATCTATGTTATCTTCATCACTTTCAGATATGCTGTCAGATATGATGTCAGATATGCTTCCAGGTATGCTTTCAGATACTGCAGGGCTGTCATAAAGTGCATTCATTTGTTGACGTTCCCTTAATGAATCCAAGTATTTTTTATTAGAAACGTGTGATTTAAGCTTTCCTTCACTGTCGGACCCATAGTAGTCAGACTGTGAATCTATCATCGACTCTGGTTCAGTCTCATTAGGGTGGTTTTGTGATTGAGATTGGGACTGAGAAAGATGTTGGGTTTGGGATTGAGACTGTGAAGGAGTATATGGCTGACTCGAAGTCTGTGAATGTGAGTCATATTCGAAATTATTATCGTGGAATGAATTGTCACTGTCAGACGAAAATAATTGTCTTTGGTCAACTTGAGATGCAATTCTTGCAGTCTCAGAATTAGAAGGCGTATGAAGTTTATCAAAAGAAATATCATTGTCAACAAGTTTGGAACTTGTTCTTTTTGAAATTAAACCGTATAACTTTGGATTTGAGATCTTTATTTGTTCTTGATAATGATCCAAGAATAAGCAAGGTTTATTGTTTGAATTTATATGTTCGATGATAGGATCATCATTTCTGTCCCAAGATTCCAAAGCAGCACCACAGTAAAGACATCTTACACGGTCATCAACACCTTCTTCTTCCAATTCCAAATAGAAACCTGCATCTGCCATTAATTTAGCACTTAGATATTTATTGGACCAATATTTCTTAAAAGTTGCTAATCTGATTTTTACAGCTTCTTTACCTGTAGGGTCATCCAATGGTTTAATTAAAGAAGCAACTTCATCATTTGTTGTATTCTCATCCATAAAGGATAGTATGTAACCACAAAGCAAAGAAAATGCACAATCGGGATGCCTTATCAAATGATCTTCATGAACATATTTGGTTCCTTCAACATTAGTTTCCGAAGCTTTGCAATGGAAACAGATGATTCTATCGGGATATTTTTTGGTAGGTGCAAAATAGAAGCCTGTATCAGATAATGTTTCTATATCAGGAACCTGATACATCCACTGCCGGTGGCTAGCTCCTAGGAATGTTTCCTTACGATTCTCTTTATATTGCATCAAGCTTCGCGCTATCAAAACAGAATCAAAAGTTTAATGTTAACAAAAAAAGACAGGCGATAATGAAAGACGACGGAAAGTAGTAGATAGAATTTATAGAAAAACTATAGAAGAAATAAACTGTCTAATAATTATGGCCCACTAATAATTGAATGGTTTTTAAAGCTTGATATTTTAATTCGTTGTCATCACTGCTATCTAACAAACTCATAATCAATAATTTATAGTTCTTGTTGTTGTTAATGAAGTTGACTAAATCTTGACCTAAATTATCAATCAAATATTGCAAGTCATTTAAGATAATGATTTTTGATAAGTTGGAATATTCTTTATTATTTAAAATATCAAAGAATTTGTTAACTAATTTAAAATTATTGTTTTTAAATTCAAAGGAATTTTCTAACCAAAATTCTGAAGATTTATGAGTTGGGGAATTCCAATTAATCAAGTTAGGATTTTCCAATTCGGTTAAGTATTCGTCAAATGAGGTCAATTTATTATCAACTATATTGACCAAATCATCATACAAATAATTCAAATCATTAGTCAATTCTTCATCTGATCCGTTAGAACTGAATTTTCTTTCTTTCAAGTTTGAAATAAGATTCAAACCATCATTGAATAAAATTAATTTAATAAATTTAAAGTTATCAATTTCGTGATCATAAATGGAAATAAAATTCTTCAAGATTGATACTGCTAATCTAATTATCTTCAATTTTATTGAATTTTTGGAAATAATCAACAAGTTACCAATCAATTCAGGATACTTCAATAAGACTTGTTTATTAAATTTGGAGTTAAAAGATAAAATCCAAATATTCAATAACGTATTGTAAATTAATTGTAAGTTTGAAGAATTAATAGAATCATTATTAAATTTCTCAATTAATGAATTGATTTTACTAAAATCAATGTTTTCAATAAATATTTTTTTGTAGGATTTAATAGTGATCAATCTTGTCAATAACTGAATGTTTATAAATTTATAATTCAAATCATTTGAATCAATTAAAGATATTAAAGTTCTATAGATTTTAATGATAATTGAACTATCAACAGTTTCTTTAGATTGACTAATTATTAAAATTAAATTATATAAACTTAAATTTTTAATAATTAGGTCGTTATTATCTAAATGTTTTAAAAATGGTTCAAAAGGTAAGTTTTTATCTAAAGTGTTTAATTTGATTAACTCCTCATTAAATTCAGGTAACTTGATTAACAAATCATTAATTAATACTAACAAATTCTTGATGACATCATCTCTTGAATTAATATCTAATTTGTTTAATAAGTTCAATAAGGTATTAGAATATAACTTAATTTGGGTCAACACAGTATTTATTTTGTTTTCTTCACTTTGTTTCTCTAAAATCTTAATGTAGTTACTTTCATCTTCATTAATAATACTAGCCCTGGCCAAACCTTCCCAAGGAATGATCCTTTCTCTAATATTTTTCTTTTGATCGTTCAAAAACTGACTTTCAATCTAATACGTTAGTATAAAATTTCATTTTATTGTCGATAAAAAAACGGCAAGTATCATGATTGCACTCCTACAAATTCGACTATATAAAACAATTGATACTAGCCTGTCAGAATCTCTTTATTCATTGATTATAAGCATCGACATAACTCCGTATTAGGCTATCTATACATACTTCTTCCACCATTATCGATGAAGAAAGGGAGATTCTCATTTTTCGGTAAATACCACGTAGTGTGTATACCATTTAATTATAGTACCAGTTGGGCACCAGAGATCAATAGAACTGGCCCCAGGGTACCATGGGCCTGGCGCGGTGTGGCGAACACTCGGTGCTGATTGGAACCAGCCCAGAATTGAGCTACATAATCATTATTATACACATAAAATGAGCCCAACTAAACATTACCTTAGCACACAAGCATAATAATGGAGTCATATACATGGTAAATTCTTTCTTTTCTTTATAATTGTACCATAAATACTATTCATTTGACTGCAAAATGTCGATGCAAAAATACAGGCTAATGTAGCCCTATTATATTAGTATTCTTTAAGAATTTGAATACTAGACTCAATAAACTTCCCTTGAAAGTTGTATTTAATAATAACACGTATGGGACATATTAGAGATAAGAGAAAACAGAGGAGCTAGAAAATCCAAGGTAAAAAACCTCCTGTGGTATTTTTACAAGTCCGATTATTTGGCATACAACTTCCGTTTTGAGAAATTCTATACAGTCAGTTCTCAATTATCGTGAAATACTTCCTTGTTTGTTAGCTCTAAACAAGACCGTTGCCAATATTCCGCTGCGGGAAGAGTCAACCCAGATTACCGCTAAGTACTACATTAACTAGTATGCTATACTATATTCAAGATAAGAAAGGTTAGAAAGAAAGAACTGAAATAAAATAGTCACAATGACATTTACAATTTATTACCTAAGGTATACAATTAGTTTGATTCTCTAGCATATTCTTTTGACATATCAGCATCTGGGATTGAACCACAAATGGTTTCAATCATGATACCAGTAACTAAGTATGCATCGATGTTTGAAGCTGGTCTTCTATCTTCGAAATAACCGAAACCTTCTTTAGCAACTGATCTTGGGATTCTGACAGAAGCACCTCTATTAGCAACACCTGAAGAGAAAGCTTCCATGGAAGCAGTTTCATGTCTACCAGTTAATCTCATATCGTTATCAGCACCATATAAAGCTAAATGTTCTTTATGTCTAGTAGCTAATTTGGAGATAGCTTCTTCAATAGCTTTCATACCACCTTCAGTTCTCATAGCTTCAGTGGAAACATTGGTATGACAACCAGCACCATTCCAATCACCTGCTAAAGGTTTTGGATGGAATGAGATCTTAGCACCAAATTCTTCAGCAACTTTAGATAACAAATATCTAGCAACCCATAATTGATCACCCATTTTAATACCTTCACAAGGACCAACTTGGAATTCCCATTGAGATGGCATAACTTCAGCATTAATACCAGAAATTTCAATACCAGCATAAAGACAAGCTCTGTAATGAGCTTCAACAATATCTCTGGCAAAAACTTTACCGGTACCAACACCACAGTAATAAGGACCTTGAGGAGCTGGGAAACCACCTTTTGGCCAAGCATAAACTTGATCGAATTCATCAAATAAAGTATATTCTTGTTCAATACCAAACCAAGTTTTTTGATCTTCGTGAGCTTTCATTAATTTAGCACATTCATGTCTGTGATTAAATTTATTTGGAGTACCATCGTTATTCCAACATTCAGCTAAAACTAAAATGTTGTCACCTTTTCTAAAAGGATCTGGATAATAAGCAACTGGTCTTAAATAAACATCAGAATCATGACCAGGAGCTTGACCAGTTGAAGAACCGTCAAAATTCCATTCTGGTAAATCATCGACAGATGATGGTTTTTTTGATAAAGTTTTACATTTTGATCTAGTATTACCTTCAGAATCAATCCAAATATATTCAGCTAATACTTTACCTCTTTGATCTAAATCTCTATATTTAGCCAAGATAGTACTTTGTTCTGTAATTGCTACCATTTTAAAAAGGGTATGTGATATATTAAATCTAAATTTTTATAAAGTCTTTAACTTATTATATTTAAGTAATAAAGATAAGAATGTTGAAAATTGAGCGAAGTCAAAATATTTAAATTATTTGAGAATTAGTTTTGTGTAATTTTCTTTGCGACACTCTTTTTTAAACCAATCATTCGATTGATAACCAGATAAGAGAGGTTTTATAGAATGGACTTGTGATTCCTATCCTAAGGAGGAAACTGTATACACTTAGACTAAGTTAGTAGGAGAGTAAGAATCATTGGGCTATTATCATTAATAGTAATAGTGATAGTAATGATATTAGCAACAGTGGGATTAGGATTAAGAATACTCAATAATATCATTTCTCTCGATTCTTGTATTGTCTATTACTTATTTGGGATTATTGTCAAATAAACCTTTGTGCTCAACGGTTTTACACTATGAACTGTTAAAGGGTATGCTTTAAAACATCCAATGCTCGCCTTTCCGCAGGTTAACTATTATAAGTTCTCTATTCACAGAACTATTTACTATTTTCTATTGATGTAACATCACAATAACTTGTTTCACAAGGAAGTTCCAATGGATCTATTCAGTATATATTTAACATCTATTATCACAGACTAAATCAAGCCTCGGCCCGATAGTACAGGTGTTGAACGACAACCCGGTCAGACGGGCCTATGAGTCAAACGACACCGGTTCAGGCCAATGACGATGAGTTGATTAATGGTTTGAATTAAACCTTCATATATTGGTAGAATACTTGCACCCTTGAATAGTGGATTGCAACGCATAGAATGTGTATTGTAGAACATGGATAGAGGATGGAATATGGGCTATTGTTTGTAGATTGTAGATAATAGTTGGTGAGTGATGATTTAGGTAAGGCTTTAGATAAGATTTGTCCTTATCAATAGGAGATCTTTCGGGAATATCCAAGTCTCCTTACTCCTAAATGCCATTACACAGTCCATTCGTATTTGTTAAGACAACTATTGAATCAGTTGTGGAGTAGTAGAGTAGGTTAGATTAGTAGGTCCGTAGATTAGTAGATAAGTTCTAGTGTAACTATAGTGTAACTGCAGTGCAAGCACCAGTATTAGTTAAAGGTGTATTTGTCCTTACACTGGCGCCTCTAAGAACTGGCCTGCCTTATTAGAATATTATTAAACTTCCACTGCTTAGTCGACGCTTAGGTAAGAAACTCAACACACTATTGACTGTTTGATGTTGGGTTATTTTATAGTTTTCGTTTGTATACTTTCTACCTAGTTAAGCTATCTACTACTTGAAGATACATCTGCTACAATCATGTATGTTTTACCATAAATTAGTACAAAATGAGCCTAAAATTCTAATTTAAACGATTATTCTGTTTCAAATATGCATATTATTATAACATATTCTTACAAGATTCATCTTTATCGTTAATAGTAAATGATCGATATTTTATTGCTTTTACTCTTCACACTCTGATTCCAAAACACAAAATAAAGAAGTCGCACAACACACGGCTCAGTATTCTCAACACGATGCTTTATAAGATCTTGATTCCAATAGGTCTTGTGTTAAGTTATATTAGTATATTCCAATATGGTATATGTTCCAACTTACCTGTATTGAGATCCAATATCCCTTATTTGGACTTTGAAGTCAATTTGGAGTCCATCGAACCTTTCTTGATTCACAATTGTAAATTAATTAATGAAATCAATCATGACAATATCAATAAAATTATTGATAATGTAGAGTTCAATTACAAGATTTATGTTCAAACTAGGATTAATTACTTCAATCAATTTTATTTACCAGTTATCAAATTGAAATATAACCTTTATTTACAAAATTTGAGTTTGTTTATTAATAAAAACATCAAACCTACAGCCGATATAATTGGTTTAAAAACTTCAAATTCTTTTAGAATTTATAAGCAACTTTTATTTATCAAATTGAATGAATTAAAACTATTCATTATTAATTCTTCAATTTATAAAATATATATTGAATCAAGATTGAACCTTTTGATTCTAAAATTAAATGAAGTTTTAAGTAGATTGTTGGAAAATTCCAACTTTCAAAAGTTTCAGAAACGTAAGAAATTTTTAACGAAAGAATTCAAGAATTTAATTAATTGGAAACTGTCAAAGAAAACAAAATCTTCCAAAGGTAAAAAATTTAATCATAAAAGTGCTGCTGATTTAGCTAAGGATATCTTGGATGACACTGGCTATTATGATTACGGTTCTGGGTCTGATAGTGATTATGATGATGAAGACCTTGAACCGATCACTATTAAAGTTACATCAACCATCTATGAAGTCTTGGAAACTCTTTTACCTATTGAAAATGAGATCAATGATTTATTGAATAATTTTGAAACTAAAATAATCAAAACAATGGATTTAGCATTAATTAATATTTCGAATGACATCAATCCAAAAATCAACGTTACTATTGATTCTTTAAAATCTGAATTAACTGAAATATTTAAATATGTTCAAAGCGAAAATTACAAGCAATATAAAGCTTCACATGAAATGATATCCAAGATTGATAAAGATTTATCAAACTTGAAGGAATTTGGTTTAGAAAAATACAATGAAACTATTTCAAGACAAGATATGAGAGATATCATCGAAGACATCAAATTTTTTAATGAAAACCAGATGAATAAAGTTGAAAGCATCATCAATTCCAACTTCGAACACTTGATCAATGATTATTTAATGATTATTCAAGATACGATTGATATTTTAGAATCATTTGCCGATTCTTCTTTCCAAAACTTCTCAAATGAGTTAACCTCAATTGTGTCAAAATCTGATAATGAAGAGTTCAATTGGAAAAGTTGGAAAAAATTTCATTCATTGAAAACTTTATTACTCGATAAACGTGATTTCATTTTTGATCAGGCTAATTACTTAAAGGCAAAAACTTACGAAAAATTAGAATTAGACAATGATTTTAAGAATTGGTTAAAATTCTTAAGTGAAGTTAATATGCATTTGAACTTTTTATTTCAGGATAATCAAGAATATTTGCAATTGATCAGAGCAAAAGCTAACGTAAGTTATCAATTGAGAGAAGCAGAGGAAGCTAAACAATCTGAAGCCGCAGTAGAACCTGAAGTTGAGAATAAAGCAGAGACAAAAGCGGAAGCTGAAGACTCTCCAATAGATATTCCACCAGCGGAAGTAGAGGTGGAAGAAGAAGAAGTGATAATAGAGGTGTATGAGGAGGAAGAAGAAATAGAAAAGGATCAAGCGGAAGACAAGGAGCCAATCCAGTCCAAATCATCAGAAAGGGCCCAGGCTAAGCAAAAAATAATAGATATTGATGAAGTTGAAGTTGATCAAGACCCAGATTTCAGTGAAGATTATGATTAATGTAAACTAGATATAGTAATAAACATTGTTACATAACTGACAACTTCTTGCCTATATACGAAACTAAATGGATACCGATGGTGGCAAAAACAGAAGCAAAAATATTTAAAAGAAATATATTTATAACTACGTAAATTATATATCATAATACACAATAGGTATCATCAAGAGCCAAGATTGTAATCGTTGAATTGTTGACATGTTGAAATTTTAAAAGAAAAAACTTCGATGTATCTTCTGATTTAGCAAACATCTCTAGCAAGTGTCTCAAGCAAACTTCTCGTTGTAGAAAGCAATAGCTTTACCGTACAATTCAATTGCATGATCATAAGCTTGGACTTCAAAGATTTCGATCAATTCAAATAATTTGAAAGCAAATGGTTTGATAAAGTTAACAGCAGTGTTGAAACCACAGACCAAATGTTCATGGATTTCATACTTTTTGAAGAATTCAGTAGAATGAACATTTTCATCCAAGAATAAACTTAATTTATGAGCATAAGGTGTTACAAAAGTTTCAACTTTTGATACGCCTCCACACATAAGTTTGTGTTGGTCATTAAGTGGGTGTAAAATGGATTCTAAACCACTTACTTGCTCACATTTATAAAAGAACAAGTATGAGGTGTAAACAGTTACCAAGGAGATGAACAAAAATTTAAATGAGGTTCCAAACATTTTAACTAGTAGTTTATAATTAATTTAGTTTTATACTTACTGAATCTACTCTCAATAATTTATAATTCTACAATTATATTGTGAAAGTGAAAGCAATGATATTTTGATCGATTCGCGACTCATGTGATAGACAATTAATTATCCGAATTGAGATTTTGATGTTTAGAAACTTACTGTTTCGGGAATTAATACAGCAGAAATGTTTCCCAACACAAGATTTGAAAACGTGATACTAGAGAGTAAGCACTAGACTTAGAGGGTGAAAATAAGTTGTTGGAATTGAATAAATATTTCTATTCTACACATCGTCATCTAACCAATCTTTTGCTCTATCTACTGCTTTTTCCCATCTTCTCCAGTATCTTCTTCTTTCTTCATCAGGTAACTCGGCCTTGAATAAATTATTGTCCCCAGAACCATTACCAATCTTGTCGACCACATCGTCTAAATCTTTCCAAATTCTGTCCTCTTCGTTTTTAAATCCTAAACCTGCTGCAATAGCTGCACCTAAAGCTGTACATTCTGAGATTGGAGCTCTTTTGACTGTAACACACGGACCCAAGATATCGGCTTGAATTTGTAAAACCTCATTAGCTTTCGACATACCACCATCTACTGCTAAGGTACTCAAAGGCTTAGATTCATTTTGGTTTGATAATGCAGTTTCTAAGAAATCTTCACTGGCACCAGCATCACTAGCCATGGCCCTAAGAATTGCTCTCACTTGAAAGCAAACACCTTCTAATGCTGCTCTGGCAATATGACTTGAGGAAGTATATTGTGTCATACCAAAAACAGTACCTCTTGATCCTCCATTCCAGTATGGAGCATATAATCCTGAAAATGCTGGAATAAACACAACACCTCCACTGTTTGGCACTTGAGAAGCTAATGGACCGATATCTTTAGCGTTTTCAATCAATTTCAAGTTATCTCTTAACCATTGAATAATTGAACCAGCAACTGCAATTGAACCTTCTAAAGCAAAATGTGGTTTCTTTTCATTTTCCTTCTCCAAATTCGGAAACCAGTAAGCAATGGTTGTTAAAGCACCATGTTCACTGATCAATTTTTGTGTTCCTGTATTGTATAGTAAGAAAGCACCTGTACCATAAGTACATTTGGCACTTCCAGATTTGAAAGCTAATTGACCAACCAATGAGGCAGATTGATCCCCCAAACAACCACAAATAGGTGTACCAGTAATTGTTTTCAAAATTTCATAAGCCTCAGGAGTGATCTTGTTGTGGAAACCTAAATTTGACAAATTAGGAGATGCAAATGAACCATAGAATTCAGAAGAGGAAACAATTTTAGGTAATCTAATTCTAGAAGGATCAATTCCCCAGAAATCTAACAATTCATCATCATATTCAGCAGTTTCAATGTCCATGAAATAAGTTCTTGACGCATTGGAAATATCAGTTACAAATGACTTTTCTTTGGTCATATGATAGATTAACCAAGTATCGACGGTACCAAACATTAAATTACCATCCCCTTTTTCATATTCTTCCCTAATAACATCATCGTTGTCTAATAACCATCTAAGTTTGGCAGCACTAAAATAAGTGGACAATGGCAAACCAGTTTTTTGTCTCAATTCACACTTTTTATCTTCATCAATCAACTTTTCTAAATGTTGAACAATCTCTGCAGTTCTGGTATCAGTCCAAGCAATACCATTACTCAAAGGTTTCCCGGTTTTTCTGGACCATACAATAGTTGTTTCTCTCATATTAGCAATACCAATACATTTAACTCTATATTTAGTTTTCAAATTAGGGTTTTGATTGATCTTTCTTAAGGTGATCAAACAAGCGATTAAACATTGAACAGCATTAGCCAAAATATGAACAGGCATACATTCAACCCAACCTGGCTGAGGAAATCTTAAAGTTGGACCAACACTAGCCTTGTTATTTTCAATTTCAATGTCATCACCGATACTGATAGCAATACCTTCTGCAGTGAAAATAGGCTGATTATGCCTCATCAAAGAAGATCTTCTTCTGAATTGTTCTGTGTTTTCACTTTCATCTGGCGCTTCTGAAGCACTGGTACTATATTCGATTTGATGTTTGGCGATTTCTTCCCCTTTGTCATTGAATAAAATGGCCCTAGCTGAAGTTGTTCCGATATCAATGGTTCCAATCACTGGGTGTGTAGGAGCGTTACTATTACGACGAACCATCTTCGAATTGTATTTTATGGAATTTTGCGATCTAATATATTTTTATAATTGCCTGCAAAGTTATCTCAAAGTTTCAAAAGCAATGATACAATTCTCGGGGTTCAGATGCTCTTAATTTTAGGCCGAAATAATTAGTGTTAATATAAGTTATCAAGTTGAAAATAATACTGAATAACAGAATTGTTTATGACTCCGAAAGTTTTCCAACAATATGGTAGAAAATGGAAATTATTCACTGATATTGAACCGAGAATTTAAGAGGCAACAAACTTTAAATTATAAGATATTATTTTTATGATTTTATGTAAAATATACTAATGCCTAAATAATTTCACCATTTTTGAAATGTTTACCCTTAACAAACTCTAACCCTTCACCATTGTAACTTGTTAAACCACTAACTTCTACTAAACCACCACCTTCAATTATACCACCGTTTTGTTTGACCCATTTAGTGCCTAATTGAAGATAATCGTTTTTACAAGTTGTTGGATTATCATTAGCTGCAGCTATGGAATTTTTTAAAGGTGAAAATTCCATTGATCTTTCGACTTCAAGACAGCCGAATTTGTTTAAATCAATAGAGGTGAAAACATCAAATATGAATTGCTCCAATTTTATACCATTAGGTGATGAAGGTTTCACAAACAAACCGTCTTCATTTAAGGATGGAATCTTCTTTTTAGCAATATGGAATGGTAAATATTCTTGGGAACTGATCCATTTTGGAATCATTCTTCTTAATAAATCGACAGAATAATAATGATTAACAATATTAGCTGCTCTCAAGAATAATTTGCTTTCATCTTTTGGATCTTTTTTATTAGCTAATTCTTGGGAGATTTCACTATATTCAATGACGCATGGTCTTTGGTTTTGTTCGTCCATAACAATCAAACCAACACTTTCATTAGCATCTCTTTTTCTGACGACTTTAGTACCTAATTCAATCTCTTTATCAATAGCAAATCCAATAAATGTTGGGTCTGCTACTTTAACCAACGAATTATCAACACAATACATATGTAAATGTTTAATATTTTTGGCTTCAAAGTCTTTTATTAAACCATTTAATTCCATGGCTTTATATAATCCACCATTTCCATCAGGACTTTCACAAAATTTATTCTCGGATTCTAATAAAATCTTACTACCATCTAAGCTAAAACATGGTAGCGTTCCTTGATTAAAGAATGTGATTTGCTCTGAAGTTAAACCGAAGTAGTTATTGCTTTTAAAGAAATTTTCTGTTGAAATTCTCGTTGGCTTACTAGTCATTATATACCATTGAATAATTGGGTTGGAAGTTGGAAATTTGTCTTTGGTTAAGTTTTGAATTTTTAAAATTTTTTCGGCTTGAATTTGAAATAAAGACTTGTTTGAAGGTAACTCCACATTATAACAACCTTTAGGATCATTAGAACCTAATCTTGTTCCTTGACCTCCAGCCATCAATAAGACACCCACTTCGTTTTTACTTATGGCTTCTAAACCTAAATTATACCAAGAGTTCTTTACATCATCCTCAATATCTATAGTAGAAGCCGATTGCTGAGCAGGCAACTGAGTAAAAGTCTTACTACATGCATTATTAGAACTGAATTTCAACGCTTGTTGAACAGTGTCAATTAATTTGACTGGATCTTCGATTGTGGATAACTGATCCAAAAAGTCTTGTTGTTGATCTCTCGTCAAATTTTCAAAGTACTTGAATAAGTGGTTTTGTTTTGCTTGCTTGAAAGAATCAATAGTGCTTTCTGTCATCTTGTATTGTTCTTTATCGTTCTTCCAAAGGGTTTCACTGTATCAATAAAATTCAGGATTATACAATTCTTATATGCGCGATCAATTTAACCAAATAGGTAAAATTATAAACACAAGGCAGGGCTGTTCTATATATACCTTATAGTGTATGAATCGTTTCAGGTATGTATACGTTTCAGGAGCTCCCGATATGGAATGCAGAAGTAGAGTATGTGGTGAGGGTGGCGGTAGAGCAAAGGTGGTGTTGAAAGAGTATGTAGAGTTTGAAGATATTAGCAATCTCTAAAAACAGAAACACAAAGAGAAATGGAAGAAACTGGTAAAAGAACATCTATAAATTAAATTAACATAGACAAGAATGAAGTGAAGAAAACCATAATGATACTACCCCCGTAGAAGACAGCACCTGAATCTGAAGAAGTTGAAGAACTGCTGTCGTCTTCATCATCATCGTCATCAGCACTTCCACTACCATTGGCACTGAAAGTCTCGGTTTCTAATGAAGCTGATCCACTAGCACTTGAATTCTTCTTTGGAGCAATACATTTGAAGTTGTGACCTTCGATTTTATCATTGCTGTGTAAATCTTTGAAATCTTTACAATCAAAGTCTTCGTTATCACTTTCAACTGTGAAATCACCATCAACCTCTTCTAATTTTGGCATAGTAAAGTTACCGAAAGATCCTTTAACATTAACGGCACCTTTAATGGTTTTCAAGGATGCAAATGATTCACTCATATCATCCAATAAGGTATTATTGAAAATTCTAACTTCTCCACCAACTTCAGTCAAGTTACCTAATTCAAAAGTTGTTAAGTCATCATTAGCAAAGATTTGTAAAGCACCACCAACTTCTTCAATTGGCATTTCAAAGGTGTCAAATTTATTATAACCAAGAATGAAAGATCCATTTACGGTTGATAAATTGGAAGCAGAAATACTACCAGTATCTTGTAAAGTCAAGTTGGAAGCCCATTGCAAAGAATCTAAAACAATGTCACATTCATCACCATTAAAACTTAAGATTAAATTTTCATCAACAGTTTGTAAGTTACCTAACTCTAATCTTGTAATATTTTTATTATTATTGATATTTAATTGACCAACAGAATTGACATTAGTAATTAACCCTTGTAAAGTACTTAAAGCGGTATCACTAACTTGTAAATTAACTAATTTCGAAATACCGGTATTAATGTTTAAAGATGATAAAGATGGTAAAGAAATTAAACTCAAATCACTAATTTGTGATAATTTAGTGAAATCAATAACGTGTAATTGGGTTAAAGCATCAACTGATAATGAACCAGTGATAGATTGTAATTGACTTAAGTTGATATCAGTTGCAGAAGAAGAATTAAAAATGTGAACATCACCTTTAATTTCTTGAACTCCAGATAAATCTAAAGAACCAATACCATCACCACTAATTTCCAAAGTACCCTCTAAGGTTGGACAAGAAGCTAATTGACTGATAGAAGCAGCAGCAGTCATAGTGGTATCATCAAATGAACAGCCGGAAGAATCAGAATCAGAACTACTAGCTGTAGTTGAAGCAGAATCAGCCGATGAATCAGCAGCTAAGATTGAAGATAATAAAGCTGCAAAATATACTGGTTTTAAATACATAACGAATGGATAGTGTTTAAGAAAGAAGATTTTTCAAACTTTTTAAATAAAACAGCAAATTAAAGCAAAATAAAGAAGGGACAGTTTCGTCAAATATAAATATATTTACAATTTGTACATGTTACAAAGGCTCTGAACTTTAAAATGAAATTACATTGAAGTAATAAGGGCTCAAATTTTTTAAGGTACCATCTACGCGTATGATTAGGCTGAAAAGTTTTCATACTAACTATTATACATTTATAAATATTAGAGACTGCTTTGCAATGCTTATACGTTATCGCATAACATGGTAACTTTACCATATTAGATCAATTTATAAGATATTCTTCAAAGTTTAACATTTTTCAAACAGTGCTCAAATAAGAGGCAATGAGCTTTATTACTCGATTTGACCAAACACGTATTTATAGAATGGACGACATAGGTAAAATTTAAATTATAGTTTATTCGAATGCAATAAACAGACATCTGATCCTTAAACTACTATACTAACGGAAATATTGTGCTCTAGAGTACTACACCACTTGGCCATAAAACCACCCAGTAATTATATTATACGACATGAGCGACATTTGGAATTTTCTGCGACATATGCCCTAGTCGCATTTCGTTAGTGTGCGACTCATAAACCCTGTGATGAATCTCAATCTCATCGACCCAATTAAGAACAATGCAAAACATAAACAAACAGTTAAAGTTGTAAGATTTTAATTGATGATGAATAGTTCTATGGCTAATGGTATGTAATATGGAATATATTGTGGATAAATTAACCTGTTGGGCGCTGTAATAACATTCTTGTTGTTGTTGACCTTCCAATGGTTTTGGCCCTGTTAATTGAGTGCTAGACGCTCCTCAACCCAAACATGAAAACAATAGGCCAAATTCTTCACGATTCTAATATTTTGAATCTGGAGACTCGCCTAATACTAACTAGAAGAAAACATAGTGGCTACACAAGAGCCTGAAAAAGAGTTTACAAAAGGTATTGATACAACCAGAGATACCATACCAATTGAATCTAAAGAATTTAGTTCAGAATCTGATACGTATACTAGCGATCTTGAACAAAATCATTTGAAGATGAATTCTTTTGATAGAAATTTCGAGATAGATGATGATCAAATAAATAAAACCATCCAGACAGTTACTATTGATAATAATGAATTTTCCTTTGTTCAAAGTCCAAAAGATGTTGAAACAATTCCTATGTCAAATTCTTTTATAGTTTCAAAAGATTCTGAATTGGAGATTCAGAAACCTTCAATCGTGTCTTCTCCATCCAAATCGATCATGAAGAAGACTCCTAATTCTTCTCCTAGAAAGAATGTAGTGTTTAAAAGTTCGAACCCTGAAGTTATTCATTTCCACGATAAAAGTTATGATACTGAAGATGAAAACCAACAAAATGACGATGAATTTTCTGAAAAGATAGAGCAAACTTTGAATCATCAATGGAATTTGGTCAAACATGATTCTGCTTCTTCAGATGATACTCCTCCTCCTGTTCCTCCTCCACACGGTGTCAATTTAAATGAAATTAATGTCAACTATCATGATTCTATAAAACAAACTGATTTAGACCATGAAAAGGACGAAGATTTTAAGCTAATTGATAAAAAAGATGCAATGCATAGATTCAAACTTAATCTGGATAAGATCTCATTAAATGAGAAGTTGGATGTATTCCTTAATAGAAATAATGAACTCTTGAAGAAAAAAGAATTTTCAAAAGATGAAAATAACGACGAATTGGATCAACATTTACAGGATCTAAACAATTTATCCAAATATCAGACTGACTCAAATATTTATAACTTATCTTTAAACTTAAAAGATTATCAATCAAAAGTCGAAAATCCTTTGAATTCATTAACAAAATCCAACGAAGTTCCTTTGAAGTCTGCCGGTTCTTCTCAATCTTCTTTACAATCTTTAATGGACAATAATAGAATGCTTGAAGTCGATAATTTACATCAAGTTGATAAAGGCATTGAATTGAAGGATGGTATTCATGGATTTTCAAATGATTTAGTGGAACAATTAATGCCTAACCAAGATGAACAATTAGTCTTTCAACAACCTTCAGCTAATAACTTCGAATCAGATGAATCTCAAATGTTCCATATCAATCCAAGATTTTCCATGATGTCTGTGGGGACTTTACCTTCTGATAATGAAGAGTTCCATGATTCTTTCGATAACAATTATAACAACACCGAACAATCGATCATGGATTTGCTTGCTGTAGGTGAAAATGAAAATCAACAACCTACGCCATTAGCTCACGAAAAAGAAGCACCAGAAGTTGGTATTAAAGATGAATTTGAGGACGAAATGCCTATTAAGATGTCAACAAGTATGGAAGAAATTCAAATAAAAAAAGAATTGGATGATCAAATATCACAAGAAGTGGATATAGAACAAGATGGTATTACTCATAACTCTAATATCATGCTTGAAGACAACATTCCACAACAAGAAAATTTCGATAATGAAGAATCAGCGATCAAAAGTGAAAATGATTCACAATCAATTGGAATTGAAAAGCCGGTTCTTAAAAACCCTATTTCAGATGAAGAAATTCTTGATGACGATTTGGATGATTCTTCCAGTTCCGTTGAAGAAAGAGGCCTTCATAGAATCGAAATACGGGATCACATAGATAATAATTGGAAATTAGAATATTCAGAGGATGGAGATAGAGAGGATAATGACATTTATACTAACAATGATATAACAATCATTAGTGCCCATGATAATAACGATATTCACGAAGATACTGACGATAAAGAACAATTAGAAGTCAACTTTTCTCCAAATTCTTCTCAAGAGATTGAAGATTCCCCTACAAGATCTTTGGCACCACCAAGAAGCGAAGATTCCCCTATAAAGCCATTGAGCAAATCATTGGCTCCTCCAAAATCAGAATTAACCAGTTCTTCTTCCTCGCCTTCGCCAGTCAAAGGTGTACAAGAGAGGGATTTCGTTGCACCAGTTCAAAGATCACTTGATTTCACGTCTCCAAAACTCCAAGAAACCAATCAGTTACCAACAGCATCATTTGCTGTTCAACAGCCACCAATCAGTAATACTTCCACTCTTTCTATTACTAATGACAAACCTGTTGAAAACTTGCAAACATCTGATAGTGGAGTTCTGATGGACAAAGTCGATCTTGAAGAAGAGCAACTACTTGAACCTGCCCCTCAAAGCGATTTTAGGGAGGTTATTGAAGATGAGACTGTCATAAATAATGTAGAAATCGAAGAAGATAATGAGAATGAAACGGTTATTCATCATCCAAAAATTGAAGTCTTCGACGAAGAATCCGAAGTATTAGCGAACTCAACTAATGTAGCCCCTCCTGGCGAAATCACATTACCTCCAATTGAGCCAACAAACTACTCATCTTTTGAAGAAATCACTAAGAATCTCGATGATAGTAAAGGCAGCGAAGATGAATTTGAAAAATCGCTTTCAGCTGAATTTGATGAAGAAAGAGTTTCCAAACCTACTAGTTTTTTGTCTATCTGGCATTCACAATCAAAGAACTCAAAGGGAAATCAATTACATATGAGTAGGAAATCCTTAGATACTAGTAATATAACCGTTTACGATCCGGAGACAAATGACTTCAAATTACCCAAGAAGGCACAGGCTAAAAAATTCAAAGAGGTCAACGTCGTATCCAGAAGACTTGTTGGTCCAAATGACATCGATTATCACTCCGATTTTCTTCCTGAACTATCTCAGGATTCGGGATTTGAAGATCATTTTAAGAATCTAGTTGACGATACAGATGTTTCTAATATTAGCGGAAATAGATTAAGCAAGACTCCTTTGAGTCATAGAAATGTTTTAATGAACGAAGAACTTGAGGACGAAGGTAGAAGTTCTCCTCCTATTGCCTCAAGTGCAAACGTCCCAACAGATCCACCGATCATACTGAGATTGTCACCCCAATCAGTAGTCGAAGAAGATAAAGAAAACGATGTTGTAGAGATTGAATATTTGAAACCTAAAGGGTCATATCCTAAAACTTTGAAACCCAATAACGTACCTAATGCTCCTGTAATCAAGTCCAAGAAATCAAAATTTAGAGTACCATCTTTTGACATCAAGAGATCAAATTCAAAATTGCACACCAGAGACAAGTATAATGATATTTTTGACGATTCAATGACCTTTAATAATCAGGTATCTATGAAAAGTCATGGAATGAAGACCTTACCAAGCATGGATCGTGATGATGTGCAGAAGATTTTGAACACCAAAAGAATTATGAGTCAAGAAGAATATTCACAATTGAAACTTGTAGGAAGAAAATCAAGCGTTATCCACGATAACAACGATAAGTACGATACTTTGCTGCAGAAGGCGTCAATTCACAATGCTGATAATTCAATTGATTCGGCACATGCAATTGATAGTGATCTTTTACCTCATTTGGCCTCCGAATTGATGAAAACACCCAAGGCCTTGCTCTCCAAGGAACAAGTATTCAATGATTCAGATCTTTTTACTGAAACTAATAACAATAGTAGAAAATCTTCAGGGATGGACACAGTCATTAAAAGCCAAATGATGTTTAATGATGAGGAAATTGACGAGGAAGATGAATATCCAAATCCTGACCCCGAAATTCTTAACTCACATGCTGCTAACATCTTCAAAACACCACCAAAAGAAAAGAAAGATAAGTCCCTCAATACTGGTAAGAATGGAAGTCCAATTAAGATCAATTCTCCTATCAAGTTAGTTAAAAAGGGATCCACTGTAACATCAATTGTGTTAGATCCTAAGAAATCTCAAAAATTTCAGTATGATTTAGAAGCTGGCAGCAAACAAAACAAGGAATCGTTTAGTGGGAATGAAATTATCAACAGTAAATTAAGAGGCGATGATAGGTTGATTGGAATGCAAGTACCAAGTGAAGCTACAGACAAAAAGCCTAGTGTTGTTTCCGTTCCATCTATGTATACTGACAATACCGAACCTTCGTCGTCGTCATCTCATACATTGTTGAACCACTCTAAGAACCCTAGCAATTCAAATACTTGGAAACAGCATTCAATTCAAGACAGTGTTATAAGGGAGAATGAGACTCACGGACATGGCATGATGGAAAGGGGAAGATTGTTCTTCAGAGTTGTTGGCTTGAAGAATATCAATTTACCTGATATCGATGAACATAATGGAAAATTCTCAGTCACTTTAGATAACGGTGTTCATTGTATTAAGACCCCAAGCTATCAAGTCCAAGAGTCGAGAGTTATGATTGGCAAAGAGTTTGAATTGATGGTAGGAGACAGTTTAGAATTTATTTTGACAATGAAAATGAACTACGAAAAGCCAAAAGGAAAGTTGGTAGAAGTCAAAGAAAGAAAAGTTGTTAAATCAAAGAACAAATTGGGTAGAATATTCGGCTCCAAAGATGTCATCACTACAACCAAGTTCGTGCCATCTGATCCAGTAGATTCCTGGAGTAATAAGTTTGCGACAGATGGTTCCTTTGCTAGATGTTATGTTGACTTAGCACAATACGAACTGAAGATTACTTATCAAACCAATAGTTTCGATATACCTTGCTTTAATGAATGGGAAGTAATTCCAACCAAATCTGATATCATCAAGGCCAAACCTTACGTTATTGGACAATTAGAGGTGAAGATGATGTTTATTCCAAGAACTGAAATGCATGAATCAATCCCAACAAGTATCAAATCAGCACACGATGTGATTGACCAGATTTTGGAGGAAGAGAAATACGAATATGAAGGGTATATGAACCAAGATGGGGGTGATTGTGAGAGTTTGAAGAGAAGATACTTCAAATTGAAAGGAACCTCTTTGATTGCTTATAGTGAATTCAGTCACAAAACAAGAGCAAAAATTAATCTTTCGAAAGTTATTGACGTCATCTATATTGACAAGGGTAACAATCCTGACTCAATGGACATGACGCAAAAAGTGACCAGGAATTTCAGTGATGTTTTGTTAGTTCCTGAGAGTTTCAAAATTAAATTCGCCAATGGAGAAATCATTGACTTTGGTGCTCCAAATATGAACGAAAAATTCAAGTGGATTTCCATCTTTGAAAAGATATGTCAACATAATAGATATCGTAGATTGCCATGGGTAAAGGTCATGCTTCAAGACTTGTCTAACAAAACGAATAACCCATTCTTCAATCCAGAAACAAAACAATTCCAATAAGAATATGTAAATTATAACGCATAATGTACTTTTATATACTATTGTATAATGTTAATAAACTAAGAAATCATAAGTCATGGTTGTTTGTATCAAACACCGAGCTGTAGGCCATTCTTGAGTCAAATTCTAGACTCCTCTCCATTGACGATTTCAAGTCTTGCTTAAACGACTTGGTAAAATCAGCGAAACAGGATATGAATTTATCAGCTTCATAGTACATATATGTATATGGGATATCATCATCTTCTATCTCTTTGCTAATCATCGACAAAAGTCTCAGGTTATAGTCCACAAAGTCACATTCATGAATAAAGAGATCCTTATTCTTTGAAAATTCGAATCTTTCATGTATTTCCAGTAGATCAAACTTTCCCTGTCTGAAATTATCAAAATCTGTTCTGGAACTAATCAAATCTTCCTTTAGTTGCCTCTTAAATATTACAGTATTTATGTCGATCATAACTCTGGGCCAATTCGAGCTTCTGATTTGCTGATATAAGATAGAATCTGCCTTGAAGGTTCGGTTGAAGCTGATACTAGCCAATTCCTGCTTCATTTGTGGCTCTGTTGCCAAGGGATATCTATGGATAACAGCAAAATCTGTTGTTGGAAATTTGTACCATACATTATATACGTCTTTGTTTCCCAATGAAGGCATTTGGCTTTTTTTTTGCAACATTACCACAAAATGCAAGATCCGTTTGAATCAAAATTAAGAGACTATGATATTAAAATGAAAGAGGCAATAGAACTGTACCTTAATGAACAGAGATATACAAGCTGTGTAAGGTCACAAACCACCTTGACTTACTTGGTAATCAGGACCAATCTTGATTTCAGTGATGCCCAATATCAATACATGATGAGACTTGACAACACCCCAACCCATCAAATGTTTTATGGTGCCATTCTTTCAAGTGTCAGATTGTTGTCAGAAGAGATCTATAATTTCTTCAAATTCAAAACATTACTAGAAATCCCATTAACCGATATTAAAGACGTTTGCTATCGACTTGCTTGCAAGTTTGAAGGTATTTTTTTCGTGCCCATAAAGGACTACGTTTTAGATCACAACGAATGGAGTTCTGATTTCAAGCAAGCTGCTCCTACAAAGCTGAAGACCATCAAATACGTCAGTAAGTTCAACGAAATGTGGATAGTCACTTCATTGCTAAATAGGGAATACCACAAATTAGTGACAGAATATCAATCTAAAATTGTTGCAAATATGCATCCTGCACAAAAATTATTTGAGATGAGAAGAGATGAAAAAAAATTTTTAGAGTAGAAGTGTTTGATAGAGATAAAGATGAGAATAAAAAAGAAAGGTACTAGTGGTAATGCTAAGAACTTCATTACTAGAACACAAGCTGTCAAGAAATTGCAAATCTCCTTAGCTGATTTCCGTAGATTATGTATCTTCAAGGGTATTTATCCTCGTGAACCTAGAAATAAGAAGAAAGCTAATAAAGGATCAACTGCACCAGTTACCTTTTACTATGCTAAAGATATTCAATATTTGATGCATGAACCGGTTTTGATGAAGTTTAGAGAACATAAAACATTTGCCAAAAAATTACAAAGAGCTTTAGGAAGAGGAGAAATTGGTGATGCTGAAAGATTAGATGAAAACCGTCCAAAATATAAATTGGATCACGTAATTAAGGAAAGATATCCAACATTCTTGGATGCTTTAAGAGACTTGGATGATCCTTTGAATATGTTGTTTTTATTTGCTAACATGCCTGCAACTGATAAAGTTAGTACTAGAATTACTAAAGAAGCCGAAAAATTAACTAATCAATGGTTAGCCTTTGTAGCAAAAGAAAGATTGATCAAGAAAGTCTTTGTGTCAATTAAAGGTGTATATTATGAAGCTAATGTTAAAGGTCAAGAAGTTAGATGGTTGGTTCCTTTTAAATTCCCAACTTTGATCCCAAATGATATCGATTTCAGAATTATGTTAACTTTCTTAGAATTCTATTCAACTTTATTGCACTTTGTGTTGTACAGATTATATAAAGATGTTAATTTGGTTTACCCACCAACCATTAATATCGAAACTTTGAAATCTGTTGGTGGTTTATCATCATATGTTTTAAAAACAACCGAAGAAAATGCTTTATTACCAAAGCAAATCGAAAGTGGTTCAAACGTCGAAGGTAAGACCTTAAGTAAGAAAGAAATATCGAAAGCTTTAAAGGCTGATAAACAAGAAAAAGATGATGAAGAAGAAGAAATCCAAGAAGAATTCACCGAAAGTGCTCAATTAGATGAATTTGAATCTGCTGAAACTGGTGATAAATTACAACAACCTTCCAAATTCCAATCTCCTACTTCACAATTATTTGAAAAATTTGTGTTTTTCGTTGGTAGAGAAGTACCATTAGACATTTTGGAATTCTGTATATTATCATGTGGTGGTAAAGTTATTAGTGAAATTGCATTAGACGAATTAAAATATAATGATAAAACAAATTATGACAAATTAGACTTGTCTACTATAACTCATCAAATTGTCGATAGACCTAAAGTATTGGAAAAGGTAAGTGGAAGAACATATATTCAACCTCAATGGATTTTTGATTGTATAAATAAGAGTGAGTTAGTTCCAGTCAACAAGTATGCTCCAGGTGAAATTTTACCACCACATTTATCTCCATGGGGTGACGCTGGTGGATATGATCCAGAAATTTCTAAATCAGCCGAGAGTAAAGATGGCGAAGAAGTTGATGAAGAAATCGAAGAAGAAGAAGACGACGACGACGAAGAGGAAGAAGACGGAGAAGAAGACGAAGAAGAAGAGGAAGAAGAAATTGACCAAGATCTCGCTGATCAAAAAGAATTAGAAAAAGAAGCAGCTGGTATCTACGAATCCAATAAAGATTCTAAGAAATCCAAGAAGAGATCCCAAGAAACCGTTGAAGACGAAGAAAAAGAATTGAAGAAGATCATGATGACTAACAAACAACGTAAATTGTACAACAAGATGCAATACGGTATTGAAAAGAAGCAAGAAAGACAAAACTTGTTAAACAAGAAGAGAAAGAAATTACAAAAAACCGAAGATGAATTAAAGAAATTAAATTAATTCAGCTATAAAGTAAATTAGTAACGAATATAAACAGATCTATAATTAGTTTTACAAGTACTTCCTAACTTTGCATTTCTCTTACATTATTTCTCTTACATTAAATTTCTCTAAGTATCACCAAATGAAAATTGAAAAATCGCATTAATGATTAGGCTAGTTAGGTTTAAGAGTACGGTGGGAAAGCCTATAAGCAAACATGAAATAGACAAAATACTTCAACCTACATGGAGTATACGAAGTATTATACAAAACTCAAGTAAAGAAAACATGGTAGATGAAAGAATTGTCCAGAAAATGATCAGGCTATCAGGTTTAGAAGATAGTGAAAAAATGGATGCGTTTAGAAAATCGCTTAATGTTCAACTATCTTTCATAAATTCGTTATATGATGGACAGGAAAGTATCAAAGAAAATAAGAATAATACTTTATTCAGGCTAATAAAGTCAGATCACACCCCGGATACACCACTAACATTAGAAAAGATTCAAGAAGAGATTAAGAAACTTCAACCAAGTGAAGAAAAGGGAGAGATTGGGTTTCATAAGAATGACTATTTTATAATAAAGACATAATATTTGTACATATTTATTTACAGTAATACATAAAAGTTACTTGCTGACTCTTGAATCCATGAAAATCCTATCAGGGATTTCAAATTTTACCAAATTCTTTAAAAAATCTTGTAGCTTGATCAATTCTTTTGTGCCATGATTTATCGAGTCCAAATCAGTAGATTTTGGAACATTTATAAAAGCTTTTAACTGGAATCCATTCGATTCGTCTAGAAGTTTTAATGGGATTTTTTCACTTTGAATATCAGTCGTATCTTCTTCCCCATCTTTTGGTTTGTAATTATCATCTCTTACGAATATTTTAATGATTTCAATTACAATATCGCCATGAAAAAACCTTATACCTTTGATCCAATATTGATTTATTACTTCATAGCCTAAATCATTTAAAAATTGCAAGAATGAGTCCTTTGTCAATTTATCATCTATTTCATTATCCTTGATATTTAATTTGTCAGTCATGGAATGATCATGGACTAATGTCAGTTCATAAATAGTTTGGGCTGAACAAACTTGATTTTTGCCTGCAATTGGAATATCTGAAATTTGAAGGGTCCAATTTTTTTTAGTACTTGAACCATCAAATAATTTGCCGGTGAATTTGTTTTCCATTATCGGCTCTGTTATCTTAATGTTTTCATCGTCCCAAGTAGTTATCGATTTCATATAATACTGTTCTATTTGATTAACTTTACCAGGTTCAAACTTTGGTTTAAAAATATTTGATGGTTTACAAAGCATGGTATAGGTGGAAATATGTTGAGGAGATGTAAGACCAGTAAACGCTTGTAGCGTTGACATGGTCTGTGTGAAGTTATTATAAGGAATTGTGGATACTAAAGAAAGTTGGTGAACCATTACTATATAAATATGAAAAATGCGATACTGCTAACTATGAAGCTTAAATATGAAATATAGATTATAGGATATATTAAATATACAAATATAGAAATTTAAGGGCATATTTACAGAAACTATTGTTGTTTTTTCAAATCTTCATCTGTAGGAATTTCTTCTTTGAAAGCTACTATTATAAAAGCGATAAGAACCACATTGGCGATCAAAGCTGCCATACCTCCACTAACAAGAGTACTTTCAAACAAGTATTGAAGGATGAAAAAACTAGTTAATGGGAATATTATCATGGCAGCAGTGAAGAACACCAATTTGTTAATAACGGTTTGAGGAATGTCAGCCATTTTTCACTTGTTTCTGTTTTATTGGTTATGTATTTGAAATAATGTGTCAAGAACGTTTAGTCTATTCTTCTCCTATAATACTCCAGCAATTCTCTTATGATTATCTTGTAATTCTCTATAATATTTGTAATATTGTTGAATTAATTCTGAAATCTTACAGTATTCGTCGCCACGATTGTTCACTAACTATTAGTGAGATTGGAATAGAAATGTGCGACTGACGAAAACCAGCAAGGGTTAAACCGAAGATGTTGATTAAAGGATTGAGTTTAAGCAGTTTAGCAACATTAGGGTTGGCATTTCTCGACACAGCATCCTTGTATTCCAATAAGCAATTGACTGATGATTATTTTGTTAGCAACCAGGATTTATTAAAGTTGGTTGAAGGACATTGTGACCAGCCAATTCAAGTTTACCAAAATAGTGAAAGATTAGAGATAAAGTCTGAATTCAAAGATTTTAATAAGATTAGACACGTTCAATATAAGAATAAAGGTGAATTAGACGATTTAAAAGGTTTATGTCAAGGAAATATCGAAATAATTTCAGATTTGGATAAAGTTGATAATGATAAGTTGGTCTTAATTCAAAACGTCCCAATCTTCGAGAATCCCCAATTTCAAGAAGTTAAAGACTTTGTTGACTCCATTAACAAAAGAGATGTTGATACAGACCCTTCTGCTCTTTTACAAGAAATTGAAAATGAATTTGAAGCTGCTGAATCAATGATCGCAAGTGAAGGTGACAGCGAAATGGCTCATATCTTAGAAGAAACTGAACAAGACATTGCTGCTTCTTTAAAAGAAAACTCCAATTTATTCACCACTTATCAATTCTTCAGCTCTGGTATTTTTATGTGTTTAATTGTTTCCCTTTTCTTAATCTTTGTCTTTTCTATTGCTTTAAGTTGGGTTAGTTCTATTGAAATTACTTACAAAAGTTTCGAAAAAGAAATTGATTACGAAAGAAAAAATGAATAGACTTATATATTTACTATAATATATGTTTGACATAATAGTACTTAGTAAACATATGGAATAATTTTATATGGCACTTTTCTTTTATACTCTTCCCAACTTTCCCCATATTTGGCTGAACATTTTTCATCATCTCTAGTTTGTCTGTGAACCAATAATGAAGCAAAATATATAGCATAAAAGTAGGTTAATACAGTGTTGAATCCTGTTGATAAACACCATGATAATCCAATAAGCCAATCACCCATATAATTGATATGTTGACTTAATTTCCACCAGCCATCGATCAATAAAGTAGAACCTGTTTTAGTTTTGATTGTTTTCATATTCGATAATTTTCCAGCTTTGAAATCGGATTTTTGTTGATTAGCAGAATGGAAAATATAGTAACCTAAACCAGAAATAAATATTATGATAAAACAATTTACTTTTCCTAATTCGATGGAATTCACCGCTAAGTATCTTGGTTGTAATGAATATGACCAAGGAACCAAAGCCAAATCACCAAAGGCCAACATGAAACCAAATCCATCAGTGACGATATCCATCATTGTAATCAAACCTGCTTCGTTTAATACACCATCAACAATGTACCAACCTTGTAACAAGTTGATCAAGATCAAGGAATCATACATTTTCCCTGCTTTGTATTGATGGTATAAACATGATAAGTTGATTAATAACCATAAAAGTAAACCTGGTTTCAATTCACAGTATAATTTGATATCCCAATTTCCAATTCTTGGGTTCAATTCTCTGCCAATAAACCAATCATAAATTACACTACCGGTATTACCAGGCAATGCTAAAATTCTTTCATTAGTACCAAGACCATTTTTCTTCAAAGTTGGCATGAATGACATAGCATAAACGAAGACCGATAATATGAATGAAAATAAAGTACACACCAAAGTCAATTGTAATTGATGCTCAAAAATAAAGATCAATTCAGGTAATTCGGGCAAGTAGTAGAATCTTCCCAATTCAATAGCCACTAACACTATTAATAAATTTAATCCATTGATCTTATAAGTGATTTTGGTTTTGTCTCTTAATTCGACCCCTTTAACATATTTTCCAGGGATTGCAGTATCAAGCAATAAGATTCCAAAAAACCAACATAAGTAAAACTTCCAAACTTTAGCATCAAATGCAGCGTCAACAAATTCTTCGAAAGTCAAAGTTTTTATAGGAAAAATTGGTGATAATGGTTTAGTTGATGAGTTTAAAATGAGTGCAAATCCGGTGATAAGAATTGGCAATCCAAAGGTGATAGCCAAAGCACCTATATTACCACTAAACTGTCTTTCTGTAGTTGGTGGATTCAACATTATCTTGTTGATTTTTTAGGTCCAAGATTATTTATACTTTAAATAAAACGATTCAAACGATCGTATACTTCAAGTTTTCACTACTGAGGTTTGATTCGCGTCACGCGTTGTTGCACGTGACATCTTTTTTTTGATACTTCAAATCCACCTTTATGGTAGTAAAACTGACAGAATGTGAAAAACACTGAAAATATAATTAAATTGAACAATAAATAAACCGAAAAAAATTTAAATTGATGAGGCTGAGTTATCTAATATTCGAATATCTAGAGGGCAGGTCAGAATCTAAGGCAAAATCTAAGGCAGACTTTGGTTCTGATTCTTGTGGGGATATAACATATATATGATATGAATCTAGAATTTGCGTGTCGAATTTACTGTAGAGGCAATGCGCTTCAACAGATACACTAGAAAAGACAAACCAAGATTGACAACAGCTATGTTACATACACAATGATCAATGCACTATGATAGACACACTATGAGTATCACACTATGCTTCGGAGTCATAAAATCGGCAGGACTTACATATTTAAACCTTGCTAAAACCGTTATGATACCCGATGTGGAAAGGAAATGAAATGAGGCAGCATTTCATCATCAATTTATGAAAATTTAACAATGAGAAGAGGAATTCTGTAAACTGAATTCGTATAGATTAGAGGAATTTAAAGGGAACTAGCAAATTGCATAGAAAGTTTAATTCGTCGTCCCTGAATCCCAGTAAAAGAGACTGGCAGTACGAAAAGTTCAACAGACACAAAGTAATAATAGTGGGTTAAAAGATGTAAGCATATGATATATGTCTATGACACCAATTGTTCATTATCAATAGACCAGCAATAGATTAATGTTAACTCTAAAAATATGTAATTATGATAGCATTTCTCTATTGTATATTAATTACACAATAAAGATGATATATTTGGCTATTTTTTAGTGATAATATCTTATCAATGGTATCAAAACCAAACCTTATTGCAATATTATTTAAGATTTTTAGTTGTATTGTTAGCTTTATATTGCGATATTTTTACATGTTAGTTAGACGAAGTATTTTAAGTTGAGTAAAAGTATGGATAGGATATAGTGCTAGCGAATTTCACAAGAATCTAAGGGGTCAAATTGCGTTTGGTTATGGGTCAGGAAGAATAAACGAAACAATTAAGATAGGAGTTATAGTTGAAATGGTGATTCGATTTCTGCCTGGTTTAGAGAGGTGAATGATTCCGGTAACATTGTGATAATTTTTAATTTAGCCCTAGTACATGAAGGGCAACAATAATTATGCTAAGTGAAGGACTATAGACGTGGTAACAAGGAATAATAGACCAAAAGGATTTAACAATCAGGGGCCGTACTATTCATTTGATGTGAAATTGCAAGGTAAAGAATAGGAATTCAAGGTGGCCTTTGTTAGTAGTTGGGACACCAAAAGGAGACTACAGTGGGAAACTCTTTGTATTTGACCGTTGAAATGTAGGAGATAATGATAATACGTAGGCTAATATTATAGTAATTATAGCGATTTAATGCCAGCAGAGTAATCAAATTAGTCGATGAAGTTGAAAGTAAAGGTATAGTGGTAAAATATGCTTAGATTAAATCTCGACAAACAAGGTAGAATAGCCCCGAATAAATATTATATTAAGGTATAAGCTAATGCAAGCGAGTCCCTAATTAACTTGTAAAACTTCATAAAATCTTGATGCTTCAAGAGGACTAGGGCTAAGATTAGGGCTAGGTTAGGGTTTAAACACCCTTATTTTAACTCTAATGGGTAATCTCGACGGGGATTAAAAAGAAATTAGTTAAAAATATCTAGATTTATTGGAAAATAAATTAGGAACACTAGTTAGGGGTCAAAAATAAAAAGAATTTAACTATTTTAAGCTTTTGAATCTTATAGTGCATAAGATGTGACTTTGCTAGTGTGATTAATAAACATATAAGATCTACGGTGACAAATCCAAGGTTTAAAATAGATGTAGACCAAAACCAATAAGGTCAAGCAACACTTGAGCTTGTAGTAGTGGTCTAGATCAACATTCTTTCACACATTCTTTTTCTCTTAAAGTTTCTAATTATTGATAAGGATTTTCCACATTCCAAGACAGTAGATTAGGGATTTTGCATCAGTACTTAGACGAACTTTTAGACTTCTGTTAAATTCGCTTCTGGCCTTCAAATCTCGCTTGCTAGTAGCAAATTTATCAACCTTAATTCCAAATATTGTCATTATTGATTGCATAAATTGGGTTGCATCGTTATTAATTAAGGATCTAACCTACAAAAAAATTGCGCTATCCCTTGGCTACCAGGAATTTCCACAGTGAACATGATTATGAGAAATGCGAACCAATTTTTTTGCAGTTATTAATATAAAACAATAGAATGCAAGAATGCTCTTGCTTTATTAAAGATGAGAACAATAGGATTTCTGGTTATAAGAGCTCGGTGGGAAGGTGGACTGAAGGTGTGCAAGAAGTGAAATGAAGACGATGATAAGGCAGGTTTAGTTCGTAATACTGAAGGTTAGCAATTTCTTTTATGCAATAAACCATTTTTTTTTTTAATTTAACAAAGTAAGTATTAAAATACAATAGAATCGATTGTTCAAGCATCCTAAATCTTATGGGATTGTCAAGTATGTAATCAACCAGGACATTTAACTGGTTAAAGTAATTTAATTAAACGCGTTGATAATTTAACAATCTTTTGATTATTAAAAACTATAAGTATAATAAGATTTCTACGCTTTTTCATTTTAACTATAATAAGTTTTTATTATAACATAGTTTAACTATTGACTATATTATAAAGGACTCTGAAAGTAATACAGGAGTTGCATTCTGGCATAGCATTTGCATTTCTACACTACAAAGTTTGGTTAACTATTCTTAGTACTTTAGTTATTACTTGAGATAGCAGTTAATATTCCAATCGGTAACATTGTATTGAAAATAACTGATTTCAGTTGAATAAAGTATTATAAATATATTTATCATATTAATTTATATTTAAAGTGTTTTAGCTTTATACTGCAAATTTATTCATCATCAATACATATAAAAGAGTAGGTAGATAAATATAGTCATAGTTATAGCATTTGATTTTTTTATTTTGTTATCATAGTCGTTTCATTTGTTTCCAATTCATTCATACTTTTTAGGTTTCCTTTTTCCAGTGCCGCTTAACATTCTGATATTATAGTTTACACTATCAGTTAAAATCCCACAGGCGAAAATTCTCAAAAGTCGTCAACGAAAAGAAAGTTAAATCTACTACGAAGAGCATTACAAGGATTGTAGCAGATACAGAAGAATAATTACATTTAGGTCTTCATGGTTACTACAGTGGCAAGTGCATCTAATATATTAATGGGTTCCAATAATATACAAACCCCAAAGAGAAAAAGAGGAAGACCACCAAAGCCAAATAATTTTAGTAATAAGATTACCAAGACTATTAATATTAGTATTAATACATCTCCATTATCAAATTCTCCAGATGCTGAAAATAATTCCAATCAGATAGTTAAAAGGGGTATACCCGATATCTTTACTCCAACCATGAGAGTTTCTCCCAACAGTAGAGTTAAAAAGAGATATAGCAAGAAGACTAATAGTATTAGCTCCATAGACCTGATTAATCAAAGTCCTATCAATCCTGGTTCAAGATTAGCTAAAGTAGATTACATCAACTCCAAAACCTTGGATAACATATCGTCTATAACTAATCAACAGAATGGTAAAATTTATCATGTCAGTCAAAATAAAGACTTAGGTTCTTTAACTCCTCCTCCAACTGTTAAAGCTAATAGAAGAAAATCAAATGATAGAAATTTGTTGCCTCCGGTCTTAATTAAAACCGTTAAAGATGAGGATTTTACCGATTTTAATTTGAAATTAATGATCGATGAACTGGGTAAAGCCGTTTTACAACCTCCTTCAAACAATTTCAACAATTCAAGTAATATTGATGGAGATTCTGGTTTGAATCAAGTTCATGCTAGTCCTTATGCTAATGGTGCCAACATGTCTCTTGGAGGCCAAAATCTTATGCAAAACCTCAACCCAGCACCTGCCAATAGGAGTTTATCATATTCAATGCCAACTGAGGAAAAACCAAGATTATTCCATTCTAATTCTGTTATTGGTATTGAATCTAACTACTTGGACAATCCAATTAATGATTTCGATTATGGTCTGGTATCAAATCAAAATCAACAACAAAACCGCTCCTTACCAGGTAAGTTCAATCCAGAAACTAACAATTCAAATGTGAATTTGGCTGCTAATAATGGCAGTCATTCTTCAAATAGTTCAGTTGGTTCCAATTCAAGTGGATTTTATGGAGAAAACAATTTACCACAAACTCCAAAACCAAAGGACAATTATTTGTTAAGTAGTAATGGATTAACACCTTTGTCATATAATTTAACACCACAATTTAATTCAATGATGAATTCTATCTTCAATTCACCTAAGAAATTTAATAATAATCAATTTTTGTACAATCAAGATTTTTTCATGAATAATCAAGGTTTTGGAACCCCAAATCCTAATTCAAATCAAAACCCAAATCCAAATGCTGCCAGTTTAAATACCAATCTTAGTACAGGTACTAACAACAATTTAAACGTTAACAATAATGTTAATATGAATTATAACGGAGTCAATTTGAATAACCAGTTCAGCAATAATGGCAATTATTTCAATGACTTCCAGTATAATTACAATGATGACGGCGATGCTAGGTTAGCATTGAAGAAGATTATTCATGTCAAGAGGAAATAAGCATAAGGATGTTAATAGATGTATAATACTGTGTATTATGAAATGAGATATTGTATTGGTAGTAATTTCTCTAAGTATCTGAAATCTCGAACACTTTTGACGGGGCAGATTAAAAAACAAAAAAGAAGAGTCTTGGGGGTTACGTCTAATCTTCGAAAGTAGCCCACATTTTCTGAATGGGTTGCTAACGAAAACACTTATTAGTAGATAATTAATGAAGAATTCTCAAATCAGAAAAATCGACAAGACCAATATCTAATATTGGAGATCAAACCTTAAATTTCAAAATGGATAAATCCATGAGCAATATGACTAAAATGAGATGCAAATCTTTCAAATCTCTAGATAGTTTCTTTTCATTCATGGATAACATGTATTGTGACAAGCTTACGAATTCTAGATCCAGATTACCAAGGTAAACCCGCTCTTTACAGAATGAAGGTGCATCATTTGAGCCGACTCCACAACTCAGCAATCCAACAAATATGCAATATAAATCCGTAAATGGTGGGCATAGCCAATTCATGTACGTTATAAATCCATGATCTAATGATCTAAATAAGGTTTGAACTGATTTGTAGCATTTATACGATTTAAGAATTTTAGCTTGAGCAGTGATTAAGTTACGAAGATAAATAGTGGCCCCTGAATCAAATTTCATTTCCAACGCTTATAGTTACTACTATTAAAAACGAAAATCTCTTTTAGACGGCATCACCGTGATTTCCATATCTCCAAACTTTTGACACACCCGAATCCACTAGATTTTTACTTAGTAATTCATTGGAAATAATCTGAAGATTTTACAGAGTTTCATGACAACCAAATAAGTTAATCTATATTTCATATTCTTGTTTTACTTGACAATTTTGTCCGAATCTATGTGAGTAAAAGCAAGGTGACATTAAGCGAACTTCCTATCTAAGAGACAATATGAGATATACTACCGACAAAAAGTACACTGGGACTACTTGTGTGGTATTACCAAAAGGAATAGCAATTGAGTATTGTTAACACATGTAGTGATAGAATTATTAAGGTTTAGACATAGAAAGTACAGGCATTATGTAAGGCAAAACCAATAATCAAGACATAGATAACAGCCTTCAAATGGAAACCAAATAATGAAAACTTCAAAAATGGAACTTTAATTGCTATTGATTATGATCTCATTAACAACCTGCAGAGTCTAAATGTATACTACTCTTTCGAAGTCATAGTGATCAGACACCAATTTAATCATATACCACTTTTACCTTATTTGGTTAAATTCAATTTCATGGCCATCGACGATGCTTGAGATGAGAGCCATTAACTAAAACTAAGGCTGATTTTGTCTGTAAAGGGATTTAAAGTAAGGGATAAAGTCAGGGTTGGCTCATCTGCAATATAAACGAGGTGACTGCAAAACCTTCAGAAGGAATGTTTCAGTATGAAGCTCCAAATCTTGATTTTCCTATTTGGGCCAAATTATAGTTCGGGTTTACAACATTCAGATACAACATGCAAAAATATACTCTTCTTATCAGGAGCAGAGTTTTTTTTTTAATTTTCAGGCTACTGTGCCCACAAGTAGTCGTGGTGGGTGGATTTCCTCCACCAGGCTTGTGTTGCATAATAATTGACTTATGTTGATCAATGAAAATCTTGAATTATGAGTTATGTTAAAATCATCAATATGACCATAGGCCAATTTTACCATTGACCAACCTCATATAGAATGAACTACTTCAGAATAAATCCAATTTGGTAGTGGACTGAAATATACTTAGGAATTTGAAAACACGCGTAAACAGTAGACCGAGACCATGAAGTTTTTACAAAACTCATACTGTCACACACTACTTTGTCAAACACACGACCACAGCTGAAATATTTTTCAGTATGAGAAGAGAAGAAAAAATTTTTCAGTATTAACACTAGAGTTAAATAGATATATTAAATATGTCCCACAGAAAGTACGAACAACCAAGACACGGTTCCTTAGGATTCTTACCAAAGAAAAGAGCTGCTAAGCAAAGAGGAAGAGTTAAGTCATTCCCAAAAGATGTTAAATCTAAACCAGTTTCATTAACTGCTTTCTTAGGTTACAAAGCTGGTATGACTACTATTGTCAGAGATTTAGACAGACCAGGTTCTAAAATGCACAAGAGAGAAGTTGTTGAAGCTACTACTATTGTTGATACTCCACCATTAGTTATTGTTGGTGTTGTTGGTTACGTTGAAACCCCAAGAGGTTTAAGATCATTAACCACCGTTTGGGCTGAACACTTAAGTGAAGAAATTAGAAGAAGATTCTACAAAAACTGGTACAAATCCAAAAAGAAGGCTTTCACCAAATACTCAGCTAAATACGCTAAAGATTCTACTCAAGTTGAAAAAGAATTTGCTAGAATTAAAAAATACGCTTCAGTTGTTAGAGTTTTAGCTCACACTCAAATCAAGAAAACCCCATTAACCCAAAAGAAAGCTCACTTAGCTGAAATTCAAATCAATGGTGGTTCCGTTAGTGACAAAGTTGATTGGGCCAAAGAACACTTTGAAAAAACCGTTTCCGTTGATCAAGTTTTCGAACAAGATGAAATGATTGATGCTATTGCTGTCACCAAAGGTCATGGTTTCGAAGGTGTAACCCACAGATGGGGTACCAAAAAATTACCAAGAAAGACCCATAGAGGTTTAAGAAAAGTTGCTTGTATTGGTGCTTGGCATCCAGCTAATGTTAACTATACCGTTGCCAGAGCTGGTCAAAACGGTTACCACCACAGAACTTCTATTAACCACAAAGTCTATAGAATTGGTAAAGCTGGTGATGAATCATCCGGTTCTACTGAATACGATAGAACTGTTAAAACCATTAACCCAATGGGTGGTTTCGTTAGATACGGTTTAGTTAACAACGATTTCGTTTTATTAAAAGGTTCTATCCCAGGTACCAAAAAGAGAATTATCACTTTAAGAAAATCCTTATACACCAACACCACCAGAAGAGCCACCGAAAAAGTCCAATTAAAATGGATCGATACTGCTTCTAAATTCGGTAAAGGTAGATTCCAAACCCCAGCTGAAAAACACGCTTTCATGGGTACTTTAAAGAAAGATTTAGAATAAATGCATCGCCATTAGTCTATTGATTTCTGGGTGATCAAACATCCCTTAGTTAATATATAATCTAACTTATTTCTTCTCTAAGTAATTATGTAAGATGAGTTGGAGATATTCCCTGAAATATTCCTGAAATTTCTCTTGAAGAGGCGATTACATAATCGTCTACTGGCAAGGCACTGAAAGAGCCGTTAGTAAAACACAAGGCTCTATGGCAAATAGACACTACTACAGACTACAAACTACAGACTACAAACTACAAACTACAAACCCACAAGCATAGTACTTTCGTGATGAGCTCTCTGTCTTCCGTCTTCTTTTCCTTTTATGCTCCAAGTTTTCAGTGATGCTGTCAAACTCGTATTTTGATACTTTTCGAACCACTTCTGGAGTTGGGGTTGCAAGTTATATAATGAGATCAGTAGGATAACAGGTTATTTCTGTTAGTACTATTCTCTAGTTACTGTAGGGTTGTGATTAGTCAATGCATAATTCTTCTAGATGCTAGGCTCTAGGTGCTGGGTTGTAGGTTGTAGGCTCTAGGTTGCTATTTTCCATGTCTAGTTATAGTCTACTTACAGTAAGACTAGCGAGCACCCACAGAGCACCCACAGCTCGAGTCCAGCTCGAGTCCAGTCCATAGCCCATACTCAGTCTGTCCAGGCTGTATCTAACAGGGCCCCACTCTTATCTGCTACGTCTTATCAAATGAGTCACAGCAAGAGTATAAGGGCGGCATTACTTTGGCGGAGCCGTAGATATGTATGATGTTTACGTGATATCCAATCTCCACTATCAAATGGCCTCCAGGCCCTTCATATCAAGGCCGTTCTCTCTATCTAAGCGACTCCATGATACATCGGCGTCCTTTTCCTCTTATCCTCCGTATTCACTATGCATTTATGTGACGTCTTATTGTTATTAATTACACTTCTATTATTGCAAAATACGCAACGGGTTTAAAAGGAAATATTTCTAGTGCCATCGCCGCTTTGGAAAATATATAAATCGATATCATTGCATACATTACTAATTTCGATAAAGCTACCAAACTTAGAATAACATAGTAGTATTTCAACTTCAAATTTTTGCTATTCCTAGTAATAATTGCTACTAAAGGCCGTTCTACTTATTTCTAATGGCTGATTTGAGTTTACAGAAGAGAAGCTTATCGTTTCTTCTAAATAAGAAAGTGCCACCTGTGCCTTCTGAAGAAGAAAGAAAAGTATTGCCAGAAAAGACAGCTAATTTGTTCTCCAAGATATTCTTCTTATGGTTCAATCCGATCTTAGTTTCCGGTTACAAAAGAACTTTACAACCTGAAGATTTATTTTACCTTAATGATGAGTATAAGGTGAGAGTGATGACTGATGAATTTCTTAAAAACTACGATTATTATTTATTAAAATACCAACAAGAGCATATAGATAAAAAAATCAAGGAAGGTAAAAGTCCCGACGATGATGATTTGTTGGACGATTTCAAAGTTCCTAAGAAAATGATGTTACTATGTTGTTTCTTCACCTTCAAATTCAGATATGTTACCGCTTGTATCTTTGTTTTGATTGCCAATATTTCACAATGTGTAACCCCTTTGCTTACCAAAGAATTGATTAAGTTTGTGCAATTAAGAGTTATGGGTTTAGAAGAAAACGCTGGAAAAGGTGTAGGTTACTCAATTGGTTCCGTCTTGTTAGTCTATTTATCTGGTCTTTCTATCAATCATGGATTTTACAGAGCCATGTTTGTAGGGGCCCAGATCAAGGCTGTATTAACGAAATCTATTTTGGAAAAATCTTTCAGATTAAGTGCTGAATCAAAGCACAAGTACCCAACTTCCAAAATCACTTCTATGATGGGTACTGATGCTTCAAGAATAGATTTTGCTGCTGGTTTCCAGCCTTTCCTTATCACTTTCATCGCTCCTTTTGCTACCATTATTGTAATTCTTATTGTCAATATCGGTGTTTCCGCTTTGGTTGGTATTGGTTTGTTGATTGTGTTTTTATTGGTTATTGGTATTGCTTCGAAGAAATTATTTGGATTAAGAGCAAAGGCAACAAAATTCACCGATTTAAGAGTTGACTATATCAAAGAAGTCTTGAATAATTTAAAAGTCATCAAATTCTACAGTTGGGAAGAAGCCTATAAGAAAAGTATTGAAGATGTTAGAGAGAAAGAGATGAGTATCATTCTTCTTATTCAAGTTGGAAGAAACTTCATCACTGCATCGGCTTTGAATTTAGCATTATTAGCTTCAATGATATCATTCTTGGTTCTTTATGCTTTAGGATCCAACAAGAGAAACCCTGCTAACATTTTCTCTTCCATTTCTTTATTCAATGTTTTTTCTTCCTTGGTTTTTATGATTCCTATGGCTGCTGCTTCCTTATCAGATGCGTTAATAGGATTTGATAGAATCGGTAACTTCTTGGCTGCTGAAGAGCTTCAAGAAGACGAAGGATTTATTTATGCCAGCCACGAAACGGTAGATGAAATGAATAGCAAAGGAATATCTTTAAGTATAAACTCCGCTTCTTTCGAATGGGAAGTGTTTGAACAAGACGACGAAAAAGTGATGAATTCTGATGATAAATCTGTCATCAAACAGGAAAAGAAGGCTGCAAAAGAGGCCAAAAAAGCCGAAAAGAAAGCTTCAAAATTAGCCAAGAGTGGCAAGCTCCCAGAACCAGAACCAGAACCAGAATCTGATGAAAATGAAAAGGTCCACGAGAAAGAAATTTCTTCCGATTCCTCGACATTAGATGCAGAGAATTTCCCAGGTTTGAATAAAATCGATTTTAATATCAAAAAGGGTGAATTTGTTGTCATTACTGGTTTGATCGGTTCAGGAAAGTCTTCACTTTTAAATGCTATTTCAGGGTTTATGAAGAGAACTGAAGGAAGTGTTGACATAAATGGTTCTTTAGTTTTGTGTGGTCAGCCATGGATTCAGAACACTACAGTTAAGGAAAATATTGTTTTCGGTTCGGAGTTCGAAGACGCAAAATACCGTGAAGTTATATATTGCTGTTCCTTAGAAAGTGATTTGGAAATTTTACCTGCTGGTGATAGAACGGAAATTGGTGAAAGAGGTATTACGTTGTCCGGAGGACAAAAAGCTCGTATAAACTTGGCCAGGTCTGTCTACGCTGATAAGGATATTGTTTTATTAGATGATGTTTTGTCTGCTGTTGATGCAAGAGTAGGAAAGCATATCATGGAAAACTGTATCTTAGGTTTATTGAAAGAGAAGACTAGAATTTTAGCTACCCATCAGTTGTCATTGATTGGTGCTGCTGATAGAATCATCTTCTTGAATGGTGATGGTTCCGTTTCTGTCGGGAAGTTCGATGATTTGAATGAGTCTAATGAGGGCTTTAGAAAGTTGATGGCATTCAATTCACAGAAAGAAGCAGAAGATGAAGAAGAAGAAGAAGGGGAAGAAGAAATCGTCGACGAAGAAGTCAAAGAAGAAGAAAAAGAATTGATACAGAGACAAATCACTAAGATATCGACCGTCAAGACTGGGAATGAAGGGGTGGATGCTTTAGACGAGGAAGCTATACATAAAGACTATAATTTGGATGAAAATGCAAATGGTAGAATTACTGAAGATGAAAACAAAGCTACCAATGGTGTCGGCTTCCACGTATATGCCAAATACGCTAAGTTGGGTGAAGGAAGATTCAAACATTATTCCAATGTCTTTTTGATTTTGATCTTTTCTGCTTTGGCAACATTTTCAACTCTTTTTACCAACACCTGGTTGTCGTTTTGGACTGAGTATAAATTTAAAGGAAAAACCGATGGATTTTATATCGGTATTTACATTATGTTCACATTCTTGTCATACATATTACTTGCTGTTCAGTTCAACTTGTTAGGTTATTTAACAAACCATGCTTCAAGAAAATTGAACATTTTATCCATCCAAAAGGTTTTGCACTCTCCAATGTCTTTCTTAGATACCACTCCAATGGGTAGAATTTTGAACAGATTTACTAAAGATACAGATGTTTTAGATAACGAATTGGGAGACCAAATGAGATTCTTGTCATTTATCATTTGTAATATTGTGGGTGTTCTCGTCTTGTGTATCATTTATTTACCGTGGTTTGCAATTGCAATTCCTCCTATTTTTATTCTTTTTTTCTTGATTGCAGAATACTATCAAAGTTCAGCAAGAGAAATCAAAAGAATAGAATCAGTTCAAAGGTCTTTTGTCTATAACAATTTCAATGAAACTTTGGTAGGTATGAATACTATCAAAGCCTACCATTCAGAATCGAGGTTTATCGAGAAAAATGATGGATATATCGACAAAATGAACGAAGCATATTATTTGACAATTGCTTCACAGCGTTGGGTTGGTATAACTTTAGAATTGTTGGCATGTATTTTGCCGTTGGTGGTCACCTTGTTGGCAGTTTTAAGAGTTTTCAACATTGACCCATCATCTACAGGTTTGATCGTTTCTTATGTTTTGACAATTTCTGGTCAAGTTGCTTTCTTCATCAGAATTTACACCCAAGTTGAAAATGGTATGAACTCAACTGAAAGATTATTTGATTTTGCTTTTGGCTTGAAAGAAGAAGCACCTTACAGAATTCCCGAAACAGAACCTAGTCCTGAATGGCCACATAGCGGAGCTATCAAGTTCAATAACGTTTCTTTGGCTTACAGACCTGGATTACCATTGGTATTAAAGGATTTGGACTTTGATGTGAAACCACAAGAAAAGATTGGTATCTGTGGTAGAACCGGTGCCGGTAAATCTTCAATCATGACTGCCTTATATAGGCTTTCCGAGTTGGATTCAGGTAACATTGAAATCGATGGACTAGACACCTCAAAATTGGGTTTGAAGGCGTTACGTTCAAAGTTGTCGATTATTCCTCAAGATCCAGTGTTATTCCGTGGTTCAGTCCGTAAGAATTTGGATCCATTTGGAGATCACTCTGACGCCAAGTTGTGGGATGCCTTAAGAAGAGCAGGGTTAATTGAAGCAGGGAAATTAGATGCTGTATCGAAACAAGCCAAAAATGATGAAAACTTACATAAATTCCATTTGGAACAGTCTGTTGAAGATGACGGTTCGAATTTCTCGTTAGGTGAAAGACAATTGATTGCATTAGCAAGAGCATTGGTCAGAGATTCTAAGATCTTAATTTTGGACGAAGCTACCTCGTCAGTCGATTACGAAACCGATGCTAAAATTCAAGAAACCATCGTAAGAGAGTTTAGCGATTGTACTATTTTATGTATTGCCCACAGATTAAAAACTATCATCAACTATGACAAAATTTTAGTTCTTGATAAGGGTGAACTCAAAGAATATGATACCCCATGGAATTTATTTAACGTTAAAGACAGTATTTTCCAACAAATGTGTATCAGATCAAAAATCGAAGCCGAAGATTTTGAAAGAAAGTAGGCTTTATCTAATCATTTAATTTTATTTTAATCTTAATATTTTAATCATGATAGGTTTATGTAAATAGAAAAATATACTCCCTATGATTTGATTTTGTGCCATTTTGTAGTAAACTATAAATTCGCAGCAATTCTGTGGTTGCAAAAAGTTATTCACATACACAATGAAGTTTATGTTTTTATTAATTAGTATCGTTTTGTCCTTGTACGTTCCTGAAAATGGAGACGACTGGACATTGTTAAAACCAGAATATTCCGGAGATGGTATCCCCACTGTTCCATTCAATTTTGGGGTCGTGGTTACTGTCGTTGACTCTGAGGTAGAAGTAGAAAAGGTAGATGCGGTTCAAATTGAAGATGGTCAAGTACAAAGAAGACCAGAGGATGGCTCACCACAAATTGCTGATGGTATTAATGAGGTTGAACTAGCAACTCCGGTAAAGGCAGTTGCATGTGCTAAAGAAAACACCTTACTGATGTCACTAACTGGAGGAATCTTGAGGGACTCGCAAAACAGAATTGGGACTATTGTATCAAATAGACAATTCCAATTTGATGGGCCAACTCCTCAATATGGGGCGATCTATGCCAATGGATGGTCTATTGATCCAGAAGCAAACTTGAATTTAGGTAACAGCTCAGTCTTTTATCAATGTGCCTCAGGTGATTTCTATAATTTGTACGACCTGAAAATCGATTCACAATGTGATGAGGTTAACTTGAAGGTTGTGGTCTTAATCGACTGTTAGTTCGTAGGAATGTGAATTTGACAAATCTTCAAGTCAAGCTCTACTTTATTCTCTTTAAAAATTTAGCTGAGAAGTCCTCCAACTCTATAGGTATCTGATTAGTGTCGTTTAAGTACTAAGACCATTCTACTATTAAACCGTATATCTTGGTATCGAATGCTGATGCAGTTATAAACCTTGGAAAAGTAAAGATTAACCTCCCAAAATAAAAAAAAGCAATTATCCAACTACTGTCCTTCTAAAAATCCTCAGAAAAGTTTTCAACAACGAAAATACTATTCTCTTAGAACGAACTTCTTGTAAAGGGTCCAACATACTCAGTATCGCCAATTTAGGTGAAGTTCGTCATATGACTTGTTGACTCTAAGGAAAAAAACTAGAAAACCGAAACGTACAGACAAAAGCTAAATAAATCGAAACTAGTTTCAGATAAAGCTTAAATTTTAAGACGTCATGAAACATCAATATCTGAAGATTTTTAGCTCTTGCCTCTCGAAACAGCAAGATTTCTCCGCTCTATTGGAAAAATTCAGTAAACCGACCTTGAAATACATAGCAGTCAAATATGAATTTGTGATTGCTAAGGAGGGTTAATAGAAGAATACGTCATAGGATCAAGAAAAGTCTCAAGCCTTGCGGTCTATTAAACAGAATCTCCGGCTAGAGATACAGAAAGCTCCACAACTATTATAAAGCTCTCTGAATTATTATGAAGTGGAGTTTGGTGGTATGATTAACTAATTTTACAAAGAAGCATATTCATGACTTATCATACCAGTAGAATAAAGTTACGTATCAACCTAAAAAAAGTGTCGGATTAACTTTTGGCCCTGACGCGAGCCGGAAGAACCATCATGCAATACCTTAAAAATATTGGAACTTGTCCATCAGCTTATTATCCTGTTGCTAAATGTCGTTCACTGCCCGTTTGAAAAGTATATGCAAAACAATAAAGAATCTGAAGAATTTAATCTAACTATGTGACTGTTAGACTCTTGTAATACTAGCTTTAAACTATTTTCAAGCGTGGACGTCATACCATTACATTTTATCAAAGTTTTTTTTTCTCTCGATGAGGTAGTGTAGAGTTTTCTCGTACCATTCAACCTTTCAATAGTAGCAAGAGTTCTGTGTTTAAGATTTCGGACCATCGTGCAAACCATACTTGGGCGCAAGACACTATAGTACCTCTTTGTTGTCATTGGTGGTTTTATTTCAGTTTTTCCAGCAATTGCCTAAAAGAAATAAACGCAAACAAAAAGAAAAAAAAAGGAAGAAAAAAGGCGACATTCGGAATAACATTAGTCCGCAAGACGTTATTTTAAATCTCCAGGTTCTCAATCATACCATTGGAGTAAAATGTGGGTTGATCTATTTACAATTAGTGGCCGTCCTTAGTAAATAACACCGTTCGAGCCTCATCTCAGCTTGCAAGATTAAGGTTACAATATGATTATGGGGTGAGTATTCCTAAGATCATTCTAAGCTTCAAGCTGTAGAGTACGGCCAACCCGCTTCATTGAAATATTTGTTTTTCTTACTCCTCTCACTTTTCTTGTACCTTTTCACTCAAGTGAAGAGTAGTTGTCAGAAGTTCAAGTACTGATTCAATGATAAACTAGGCGATATGATACTCTTCAAGCATTAGTAATAATCTAAGCTATTCAAGAAGAATCTACTATAAATGTTGTAGTTAATTTAAATTTGTCTCCTCATTTCGTGTAAAAGCCTATTCTTTCTTCCCATGGGGATGCATGATGAATTCTCGGATTAATTTGACATTTTTAATCTGCTGACTCGCATAATGTTTTTCCGACTGAAAATTTTTTTGGTAATTCCAAATAATATAAAAGGAAGGATAAATTCTCTATTTTAATCTCATTATTATTAGTTTTAATTAACATTTTATAATAACAAATTTCATTTTTTATATTTCATATATTTTACTTATAAATATAAAAAAAATAAATAATGTCTGATAGTCAAGTTCCAAGTGGAGCTCAAACTCCAGTCGATAACACTTCTGTTGTCGAACATAAATATGAAGACAAACACGATGAAGATTTAGACTTACCAGTTTTACCAGAGAAATCTTTCAAAGATTACATCACTATTTCTATCTATTGTTTGTTAGTTGCCTTTGGTGGTTTCGTTTTCGGTTTTGACACCGGTACTATTTCTGGTTTCGTTAATATGCCTGATTTCTTAAGAAGATTCGGTCAATTAAATGCTGCAGGTGAATATTACTTATCCAATGTCAGAGTTGGTTTAGTCATTTCCATTTTCAATATCGGTTGTGCTATTGGTGGTATCTTTATTTCCAAAACCGCTGATATGTATGGTAGAAGAATCTGTTTAATGATTGCTATGGTTATCTATATTGTAGGTATTATTGTCCAAATTGCTTCCCAAAAAGCCTGGTACCAATATTTCATTGGTAGATTAATCACCGGTTTAGCTGTTGGTACTGTTTCTGTTGTCTGTCCAATGATGATTTCAGAAACTTCCCCAAGAAAAGTTAGAGGTACTTTAGTTGTCTGTTTCCAATTATTTATCACCTTAGGTATCTTCTTAGGTTACTGTACTACTTATGGTACCAAGTCATACGATGATTCAAGACAATGGAGAATTCCATTAGGTTTATGTTTTTCCTGGGCCCTTTTCTTGATTGCTGGTATGATTATGATGCCAGAATCCCCAAGATACTTAGTTGAAAAAGATAAAATCGAAGAAGCCAGAAAATCCATTGCTAGAGCCCACAAAATCCACGCTGATGATCCAGCTGTTCTTAGTGAAGTTCAATTAATTCAAGCCGGTGTCGATAGAGAAAAATTAGCTGGTAACGCTACTTGGGGTGAATTAATTACCGGTAAACCAAAGATTTTCCAAAGATTATTGTTAGGTGTTGTCTTACAATCTTTACAACAATTAACTGGTAACAATTATTTCTTCTACTATGGTACTACCATTTTCAAAGCTGTTGGTTTAGAAGATTCTTTCCAAACCTCTATTGTTTTAGGTGTTGTTAACTTTGCATCCACTTTTGTTGGTATCTGGGCTATTGAAAGATTCGGTAGAAGAACTTGTTTATTAGTTGGTTCCTGTTCTATGTTTGTCTGTTTCATTATCTACGCTGTTTTAGGTTCAGTTAACTTGTACATTGACGGTTACGATGGTCCAACTAGAAAACCAACCGGTAACGCTATGATTTTCATTACTTGTTTATTCATCTTCTTCTTTGCTACTACCTGGGCCGGTGGTGTTTACACCATTGTTTCTGAAACTTACCCATTAAGAATCAGAGCCAAAGGTATGTCTATCGCTACTGCTGCCAATTGGTTATGGGGGTTCTTGATCTCCTTCTTCACTCCATTCATCACTCATGAAATCCACTTCTACTATGGTTTCGTTTTCAGTGGATGTTTGTTATTCTCCATCTTCTACGTCTACTTCTTTGTCAGTGAAACCAAAGGTTTATCATTGGAAGAAGTTGACGAATTATATTCCCAAAACATTGCCCCTTGGAAAACCGCCAACTGGGTTCCACCTTCAAGGGCTGAAATGGCTAAAGTCTCAGGTTACGAACGTCATGAAACTGAAGCTGAATCTGCTTAAACGCTTTTCATGTGTAATATCCAATCATAGAAAACTTCAACGTTCCCAATATCATTTGTTTATAGAGATATTATATGATTAATGAACATAAAATTATAATTCTTTTCTTTGTACTCGAAACTCTAAATGTTTTTATTTGTGTGCGAAAAAATTAGCGATGGATACCACTGATTTTTATACACCACTAAAACAACTTCCTGACAAGTCGATAAACTTCGAGGAGTTCAAGTCGAAAGACAGTAGTAGGTCGTTAGGTATAAAGGAAGCAGAGCCTGGCAAGGAAGATGAGTTGGTTCCGTTGAATAAGTTATCGATAAAACTATCGCAAACCAAATTGTTGAATCAGTCCGATTTATTCAACAAGTCGACTCCACCTAAAGCTATATACTACAGACCGCCCCAATCTTCGGTCGATAAACATTTTGGACTTGCAGATATACCCAAACCCAACCCATTGATGCGGTTAAAACAGCAAAGACTTGAGGTTTCGCAGAACCAACTTCAGACTAACGAGAATAATGATGACGATAATGAAATTTCAACTCCAAGTGGCGACTGGATGAACCCGTATATGAAACAGGCACTCAGAAGACAGGTAAACAAAGAACACATAGTGAAGAGCATTTTGCGGGCTATTTTGTACCTGATATTTACCAAACTAGTGAGTAGGGTGGTGGGTATAAAGTACGACATATCCTTCTACACTAATATAATTGTTCTTTTGATAGGTATATCAATAGGAGTCAACTTAATAACATTGGCAAGAGGTCAAGACCAGTGTTTGGATTTGCCCTTGACCAACAAACAAAGGAAGCTAATTGGTTTAAAGGCAGTTGAAACCGAAGACTTCAAGAAGGTTAAACATCCTAAGTATAAAAAAAGCGTTATATAGAGAGCTTACTAATAGAATCAAGAAGTAAAATCAGTCAATATATGGATTTATAATCTATGAAAATTCGAAAATTCTTTACTTGAAAGTAGAAGTAACATATTCAATCATTTCTTGGATTGGAGGGTTGTTTGGGAAGTGGGATGGGATGTTATGGACTGGAACATCCAATTTAGAGGCCCATTCGTAAACTAAACCTGGGTTCAATAAGAATGGAACACCAACGAAAACTAAATCAAGAACCCCCCTTTCGATTAATTCATTGACTTTAGCAGGATCGTGTAATTTACCTACTGAACTGATAGCAGTTCTGTTACCAACAGCAGCTCTAACCTTTTCAGCATAAGGAACAAATAATCCAAAGTCTTTTTCACCTCTGTCAGCATTGGCATCATTACCACCAGCAGAAACGTCAATTAAATCGACCTTGTCAGCAATCACTGAAGCAACTTGAGCAGCATCGTCAGCAGTCCAAGCATTTGGATCGGAGTCGTGGATATCAGAACCAGAGAGTCTGATAAAAATTGGGTAATCCTTAGGAACTTGAGCCTTGACTTCGTCAAGAACCTCGATCAAGAATCTGGCTCTATTTTCTAAAGAACCACCATATTCATCAGTTCTCTTGTTGGAAATCTTGGATAAAAATTCAGAAATAATATAACCATGAGCAGCATGAATTTCTACAAAATCAAACTTGGAGATTTCAGCAGCTCTCTTGGCAGCAGCACCGAATTGTTTGACGATTTCTTTGATTTCTGCTTTGGTCAATTCTTTAGGAACTGGTAATCTTCCATTTGGTCTGAAAGTAATAGGAGATGGAGCAACTAACTTTTCAGGATCACATTGGTCATCGAATTTTTCAAAACTAATGAAGTATGGAACACCATTGGCTTTTCTACCGGCGTGATTCAATTGAACCCCGATTCTACCAGATTGGGCATGTACAAAATCAACAATTTCCCTAAACTTGACAGCTTGTTGGTCTTTCCATAAACCCAAATCATATTTGGAACAACCAGCGTCAGGGTTGATAGCAGTACACTCAACAGTAACCAAACCAGGACCTCTGGCAGCAAAAGAACCATAATGGACCTTGTGATAGTCAGTAACGAAACCTTGATCACCAGCATATTGGGCCATTGGAGAAACAGCCAATCTATTAGGAATAGTCAAAGAACCCAATTTCAAAGGTTGGAAAACCTTTGGAGTATCTTTGGTTAAATTTCTAGCAGCTCCTGCAACACCTTCACCAATTGGGTAGACATAAGGTAAGTTTTTGACAGTAGCAAATGGAATATCAGATTCGGAAGCAGCTTCAGGTAAGGACATTTTATAATTTAGTTTCTAGTTTCTAGTTTCTAGCTTGTAGTTTGAACTATTAATTCTATCCAAAAACCAGAATTTTGCAGTCTTTTTATATTGTTCATGTTGTGAGACCATTGTAAATTAATAATTTTGTACTAAGAAATCTCAACTTGTGTCGTTTCCTTCGCGTTAGCCAATAGTGCAAAACACTAACGTTTCGAAAACGAAACTTTGAAGAAAGCAGCCTATAGGAAATGTCGCTGAATCAACATTATTCACAGCTTATTAATTCGACTTTTTGCAGTAAAAAAACGGCTTTATTTAGTGTCCGTCTGTCAGAGATAACATTATCAAGATATTTGTAATTCATTTGTTTCGATTATATAAGGAACCATTTGGTGTAGAGGAAACTAGAATATTCTAAAGGTCGTCTATTAACAATTTAAAGTCTAACAATTTAAAGTCTAACAATATGAAGTCCAACGATGTGGAGTCTAACGATGTGAAGTCTATCAATGTGAAGTCTATCAATGATCTAACAAGCTGAAATCTATCAGTGTGGAGTCTAAATTCTATCAATCTAAAATCCATCGATGCAATCTAATTACTAATCTTTGTGGATTTGATGTAATCAATAAATTCTTGCATAGGAGGGTCATTAGGGAAATGGGACTTGACACTATGGATTGGAACATTCAACTTTCCTGCCCATTCATAGACTAAACCTGGGTTTAGTAAAAATGGAACACCAATGAATGCAAAATCAATAACTCCTTTTTCCAACAATTCGTTGACTTGAACAGGATCATGCAATTTACCTACAGAACTAACTACAGTTCTATCTCCAACAGCTTGCTTGACTTTTTGAGCATATGGAACAAACATACCGAAACCCTTGTTGGATCTGTCAGCTTCTGAATCGTTACTACCGGCAGAAATATCAATTAAATCCACCTTGTCGGCAATCCAATCAGCAACTTGTGCCGCATCATCTGCGGTGTAAGCATCTGCGGCTGCATCATGAATATCAGATCCGTGCATTCTAATGAAAACTGGGAAATCTTTTGGAACTTGTGACCTAACTTCATCGACAACCTCAATCAAAAATCTGGCTCTGTTTTCTAAAGATCCACCATATTGATCAGTTCTTTTATTCGAATGCTTCGATAAAAATGAAGTAAGCAAATAACCATGAGCAGCATGAATTTCTACAAAATCAAAACCAGAAATATCAACTGCTCTTTTAGCTGCAGCACCAAAAGCTTTAACGATTTCTTTGATTTCCTCAACAGTGATAGCCCTTGGAGCAGGAACCCTACCATTAGGTCTAAAAGGAACAGATGATGGACCTAAAAGATTTTTGACATCGGCTCTAACATCCATATCTTCGAAGCTAGCAAATAAAGGTGCACCACCCGATTTTCTACCAGAATGATTGATTTGAATACCAATTCTTGAAGTTTGGGCATGAGCAAATTGAACGATTTCTTTGAATCTGTGAGCTTGTTGATCATTCCAGATACCCAAGTCACCTAAAGAACCACCAGAATGTGGAGTAATGGTAGTACTTTCAACAGTGACCAAACCAGGTCCTCTAAGAGCGAAAGAACCATAGTGAACATTATGATAACCAGTAGCAAACCCATTATTACCAACATAGGAAACCATTGGAGAAACACCAATTCTATTAGGAACGGTTAAAGAACCAATTTTCAAAGGCTGGAAAAGTTTTGGAGTATCTTTGCTTAAATTTCTAGCACTACCCACAATCCCAGAAGGAATCGGATATTCATAAGGTAAATCTTTGACTAATGGATAAGGACTATCGTTGGTTGTAGAAACTTCCGGTAATGGTTGAGTTAAGTTTGACATCTTAATATGTGTTTGTTTGTGTTTAATATTTATTGTATTCAATGTTTTCGAATAATAATTTGCTACCATGAGAAACAGAAGCTAATTTATACAAACTTTGTTACCCAGCTAATTAATAATGTTACCCTTTCTGTCATTTTCTTAAAGGCTTTACTTCTCTTTTAGTTACCCGTTCAGTGCTATTATTAAGCCTTTTTACCCTTGGAACATAATCCTCTATAGCCTTATGCTTCTTTCGGATGCCTGCATTGGATCATGCATTAATAAGCTTCGGTTATACTATTAATCAGCGTCGGGCGTAATGCCGCATTAGCCATATTTCCGAGCCGTATGGTCTAACTTCATACCAAGAATATATACGGGCAAGTCGTATCGGAAGTTGTTTCTGAACAATAAAAGTTATATCAGGCACAGAAGATGTTGTGTGTATTGCTTTTACCGCTAATATGAATGATACGTAGTTCGAATAAATATTTGGTTGCAAACGATTCATGTGCGCCTGTTAATGTGGGGGATTTTGTTGAATAATAGCAGTACAGACAATTTTTATAATATCGAAATAGTTGTGATTGTTGAAACTATCTGTTTATTAGACATAAGAGGAACCTTTTTCATACAGAAGAATCATGGATCCAGTGATTAGAGATTTCGAAGAAGCATTCAGGGTGGAGGAAATCAACCCCAACAAATATAAAGGTGCTCATCCTTTAAGGCTCCCTTTATCAGCTGCGAGAGGTGTTTATGGAGGACATACTATTGCACAGATTCTAAAGGTGGCGATGGAAAGTGCTCCTGCCAATTATGTTCCCCATTCTTTCCATTCTTTTTTCATAGCTCCTGGGAAGAGCAAAATGCCCATGGAATATGAGGTATTGAAGATATGCGATGAAGGTGCCATTCTTAAAAGGTCAATTAAAGCTATTCAGAAGGGAGATGTTAAATGTAATGCATTGGTGTCATTGATAAGAAACGACTTAAAGTTCGATGATATTTCTGCCTTTGATAAGGGCCCCCAACAATTGCACTACAAATACCCTGATCCCAATAAAGTCAACACTTTGGTTCATACAGATTACATAAGAAATGCCTACAGTGATGAATTTGTGGATCATAAGTTGGTTCCCGAGGAGAAGGATCAAAGTCCCGCCGATAGATGGGTGAATGTATGGAGTGGGTTAGTTCAAGTTGGAAATTCTTTTAAGGATGTTAACTCCAACTTTATTGGGTTAGCAGACCTTAGCGATTCAGTGTTTTTAACTACCCTAGCTAGAATTTTGCACGCTCCTTGGAACCCAACTGAAACAAGGTCTTTTGAAGAAGTAGACTTGGATAGAGACGCAAGAGTATGGATGAACGTCTCGTTAAATGCCTTACATATTTTCCATTACAATGCAATGACTTTAGACCATCATATATACTTCCATACTAATGATCCTAATGACTTTAATGTAGCAACTGATTGGTTGACCTTCAACTACCAAGCCAGAAGAGTTTCCAATAACAGAACCTTGGTAAGAGGTTACTTTTATAACAAACAAGGTAAAAAAATCGCAACCGTAATTCAAGAAGGATTGACCTTAAGTTTCAAAGGGTTCGAGACTATTCCCGAAGAAACTAAGAACTATCAAGACCTTAAAGTCAAATTATAACTCTAGTACTCTAGTATATTTATGGAATACACACGACTTTTGATGATAATAGTTTTCGCAAAATATTCAGTTGTCTAATAAAAATTTTCACCAATGTCTTTATTGAAGAAATTACCCAGCAAAGAGAGACTTCTTCAAGTCAAGAAGTTGTCAGCAGATATTTTTGGTGAAAACTTCAATCCTAAAAACATAAGAAACGGGTTAAAAGTTTTAAGACAACCATTAAAAGGACCCGAAATCGTCGATTATTATGGTAAGAATGATTCCATGCCTACCTTCAAAGACTTTAAAAGTTGGTTTCCAGAGTTAAAATTGGTTGACCCAAGAGAAGAAACTCGTTTGAAAATGGTGGCTGATAGAAAGAAAAGAAATAAAGGTGCCCCAAAAAAGAAGACCAGTTAAATTAATGATTAACGTAAAACAAATGCTAACTTATGGATATGAAATCACAAGTAAATAGACAAATAGATCATGTACATATTAATTTTGTCTTTTCATTTCTTGTTCCCGTATATTACAATTCCTATATATCTAATTTCGTCTTCTTTTATTCATAAATGTGTCCGTATAGTCTTCGGTGAAACTACTCGCAAATTTATCCCATTTTCTAATCCCTGATTTAAACACTCCCTTCTCAGCACCGACTTCTGTTATCGATTTTAATTCCCAATCATTATCATCTCCCAATACGATTTGGTGTTCTCCTTCATGTTTAATGAAACTAGAAATAGGCAATACTCTGGGAGAATGGTAATTGAAGACAAGTGAATGGGTTTCTGTTTCAATGTAAATGTCATGGTCTGCTACCACCTTCAAGATTTTCCCCGTATGAATTATATGAGCAGGTGTCAAAGTGATTGACGAATTGACAGTTTTTGTAGATATTTCAAACAATAGAATCGAGTCTTCGTTCTCTAGCATTAAATACTTCCCCGAAACAATTGACAAGTCCCTAATAACAAATCGGAAACTTGGCTCTCCTCCTCTAATATACTTGAAATTGTCCCCATCGAAAGCTAGTTTCCACACAGTACCATCGAGCGATTTGAAATTATACTTTTTAATTATTCTTAGGTTGTTTATTGATAATATTATGACTTCGATTTCGTTCATATCAGACACACTTGCGACAAAAACGAAGTCTTCTTCACCTTTACTAAAGCTTTTACAGTAATAAGGCCAGTTGGATAAACTTATTGGAGGCTCACCATGAATTCCATCAGTTGACCAGTCAATATCTATTAATGGGTCCCCATGAGGTATTTCGGAAGTTTCAATGTCTTTATTTATACCCAAAGAAGCAAAAACCTTTAGGTTGAAGCCAAAGAAGTCATCTACACAATTGAAATACACCAACCAGTTACCCGAAGGAGTCCAACTAATATCAAAATCGTCTGATAATAACGAATCCGGTAGTTTGAATCTGTAAATCAACTTGCTCTCAGAACCAGAATTGTGGAAATGGTACAAAATAGGAGTGTCATCATTGAATTTCCCAGATCTGCTTTCAAATACCATTGACCAGATATTCTTACCAGGATGTAGTATAGGTGTCTTGGATACCGGCTTCGATATAGTCCATAGTATATGAGTACAATCAACACTATAGAGTTTGGCCTGTAAGTAGCTCTTGGTATAGACCAATATTTGTTTCAGATTCAAATAAGCACCTTCCGTAGAATCAGTCGCCACCGGAGGAATCCAATGGAAATCTTCAATCCCCACATTATATTCCTGTTGTATTATCATTGGATCTTCATTCCGTATGTCGTATATAATAAGCATCGAATGATTGGGAATTGAGATTGCAATTTTAGTACTTTCTTCCAAAACTTCCTCCCACTGTATTTTACCCACATCAAGTCTACTTTTCTTCAATAACAGTCTGGCACGAGCCCTAGAATCGGTTCCAAGATCATAATTGTTCATATCTAACATCGATTGTATAGCATCTTTGATATTGTAGCTTTTGATTTCGTTTTTGCTTCCGATCGTATAGATTTTTAGGGTACACAAGACTTCACTATACACAGAAACATATGTACCACACTTGGACACACTTCGTGCAGTCATTCTGTCTTTTCAGGTTTCTGTCTGTCACTATGTTCTATGTTAGTGTTGCAAAAATGTTGATGCGCATAAATTCAAAAATAAACAAAGGTGTACAGGAGAAACCTCAAAAAATGGCACCGAAGAAGAAGAGCGTACGCCCCACCAGCGGCAACAAGAAGAAGAGCCAGCTAGGAGTGATCCCCAAACTAGATAAGCAGCCGAAAACCAGCATGAAAAACAAGGCCCTGAAACCACAATCACAGAATCAAACTGGCTCTCAATCACAACCTCAATCTCAAAGCATATTGAGCCGAAGTAATAAACTAGATGGTATATTTTCACAAGGAAGCCAACAGAAGAGGACGTCAATGTTTGAAGAAGATGAAGGGTTTGTTTACAAGAGATCGCAAGAGACAGAAGGAAGTCAAAGTGGTAGTAATAAACGAAAATTGAAACAAATCAGTACTCCCATATCCAGGATGAATGAAGCTATTGAATCATTGCCATTTGACGATAGTTTTGATTCCATGGACTTTGAACCTACTTTCAAGAATAAAAAGAAGAAGAAAGACAATTTGAATGAAGTTGCCAAATTATCATCCCCGATACGACCTAAATACGACCATTTTTATGACAATAATCATGAATCGTCTTCTGACGAGTATATTGAACAAGTGTCTCATCACACATTAGAATTAGTGGACCATGATAGTAATAGGAAAGAGAAAAGGAACAAGGATAAATTGGAAAGGAGGTCTTCGTATCTCAATAGAGGTAAACGAATCCTGTCAATAGGAAATGGGTTTATGGGATTACCTCATGATGATGTATCTTCAAAAGACTATTTTAAATTGTTAGACACTTCATTGCCCGAACCCCATAGAATGAAACAATTACTAATATGGTGTATAAATAAAAAGATAGAGCAGGATAAGGCACTGATCAATAAATTGAGTGGTGAACATCGGGATGCTTCCAAAATCGCCCAGGTGATCAAAGAAGAGCTACTTAGTGATTTGAGAGATGGCAAGATTTTAACCAGTTGGTATAATAGACAAGACGATGAAAACATAGACGATCATAGCTTAATTGCCAATAAAGAGATTCTCTTACCTAACCCGTTGAATCAGACCACCCAGGACAATATAAAACGTTATTCTCAAGAATTGAAATCGTTGAAGAGCGAAAAAGCAGAATGGAGTAAAGTATTCGAGAAGTCAGTCAAACCATTGAAGAATATATCGTTTGATTTCAGCTCCGATATCCCAAAGAAAGATATGGCCAAGTACTTGAAAGAAAAAGAAAGATATGATGTTAATAAACTAGTACTAGACGAAGAAATCGTCAGCGAGATCCAGCTGGTTCACGATGAGGTAATGAACAAGTTCCTGAATGATTTGGAGGCTTCGATCGATAAATTGTATAACCTAACAAACCAATTATCCAAAATCAACGAAATCGTAGAGAAGTACAAAACAACCACTTTGAAACCAAAGATTTCACACTTATCCAAAGACTACATGAATAAAAATAAACTAGAGAACTTCCAAAGTTACCAGGACAGTTCCATATGGCCAATTCCGAATAAATCTTTCACAGTTAAAGACTTGTTGAAGGGCATAATCAAATTGGATCATCCCAACAACGAACCTCAAGTTCAATAGTCGTCAGACCTGTTAAATAGTGTATAATACTGTACTATATAAGTTCCCCATTTTTCGCAGTCGCTTCGCAATGTTTCTACGAAACACAAACCTAATAGACAATTACAATCACTTACAGCGAAATCTACACTTACGGCTACAGTCTATAGCTACAACAATATAAGGTAATGTGATAGTTTATATGAGAAACAATTGATACTTTTATCATGAACATGGAAAGACGCAAATACGCAGATTACACAAACTTTAAGGTTTTAAGCCTATTGACCTTTCGGGGCAATAGATCACTGAAGGTCAAAACGATGATAAGCATAGTTGTAATCTTTACAATAGTGTGCCATGTAGTTTTTGTCAAGAATGAAGTGTACAATCCCATGGAATATGGCTTCATAACTCCAAGTGTTACTAGAGAAGGTGTTGATGAGAGCTATCATCAAGCATTGAAATTGGTCAACAGTCCTGAAAACAAGAAGATATTCAACCAACTAGAGAATGCCGACGGAGACTTTTATGATTTTGAGGCCAATATAGTGGGAACTACCGTTTTGACGCCCTACAATAGATTTCAGAGACAGCCATACGTTTCCAACGGGTATATTGGCAGCAGAATACCCAATTTGGGGCAAGGGTTCACCTATGACCAAGCAGAACATCCCAAGAAAAGCCTGTTTCAGGGATGGCCGTTGTTTAACAAGCGGCATTCTGGCGCTTTCATTGCTGGCTTCTTTAATCTCCAAGAAAGCACCCCAGGGAACAATTTCCCGGAGCTACTTAGTGATGGCTACGAAAGCATAATATCAGTAATACCACAATGGACAAGCTTGCAAGTTTCCACACGAATGGGAGGCAAACTGTACTCCACAGACCCTAGTGTGGCCCAGTATGGTACTATTTCACACTATATCCAAACTATGTCATTGAGTGATGGGATGGTAACCACAGAATTCACCTGGCTCAACACATTGAGAGTCAAATATAGAGTGTTGGCCCACAAAACATATCCCACCTTAGGAATAGTGCAGTTGGATATCACCAATCTCAATGACACAAGTATTTCTATCGATGTTGAAGACATTTTAGACTTTACTACCGCCCAAAGATGCCAGTTGTCTGATGCTGGCATAGATTCCGATGGGATATACATGAACTTTCAGCCCTCTAATATCGGCTACATCAACGCTACCATATTTTCCACCTTATATTCTAGCATGAGTATAAATCCCACAAGAACGAAGAATGAAGGCATGGTTTCCCAGAAAATCCGGCTGAAACTAGGATCCAAGACAACCGCATCATTCACCAAGTACGTTGGTATTGTGTCTACAGATTATGATCCTGATAACTTGCTTTGTAGGGCTGACGTTTTCAATTTGGCCAAAAGAACCTCCTTAAGTTACGTCAAAGACATCATTGCTGTACACTCAAACACTTGGAATAAGTCTTTAAATATGGCTCAGCTAATAAGCTTTCCTGATGACCCGTTATTGACATTGACTAGCAGAGCATCACTCTTCCACCTAGCTTCAAACACTGCGCCTGACACCACGGGCGTAAGAGCTGCCTTGGGAGTGGGTGGTTTATCTTCCGACTCATATGCTGGAATGGTGTTCTGGGATTCAGATTTATGGATGTTGAATGCCTTGCTACCGTTTTTACCAGATCATGCTAGAAGTATAGTGAACTATCGTTTATATACGCATGAACAGGCAAAGAAAAACTTGCCATTGGGCCATAAGGGTGCAGTGTATCCCTGGACCAGTGGTAGATTTGGAAATTGTACGTCCACAGGGCCCTGCTTAGATTACGAATACCATATAAATGTTGACATAGCTTTTTCAGCATGGCAGGTTTATTTGAGTGGTAACGGCGATGATCACTATTTGAGAGAAGTCGTATTCCCATTGGCATACGATGCAGCTTTATTTATGAGCGACTATGTTCAATACAATGAAACCTCAAAGCTGTATTTTACCCAGAACTTGACAGATCCCGATGAGTATGCTAATCATGTCGACAATGGAGCGTTTACTAACGCAGGGATCTCGTATTTGATGAAGCAAGTAGTCATAATTGGCAGACATTTGAACGAAGATATACCCTCTATCTTCAGCAATATCATAGGAAACATGGAGATTCCCCATTCTCACAATAAAGACAAGATTGTCTTGGAATACTCGGGTATGGACTCATCGATAGAGGTGAAACAAGCAGACGTGATCATGGTTTCATACCCATTAGAAAACGAAATGATAAGCGAAGACCAAGCAGAAGCCAATATGAAGTTTTATGCTATGAAGCAAGTGAGCTACGGACCAGCCATGACGTTCCCCATTTTTTCGATTGTTTCATCGCATGTTGCAAAATCAGGCTGTTCTTCCCAATCCTACCTTCAGAAGGCAGCCCAGCCATATTTAAGAGCGCCTTTTGCCCAGTTTTCCGAACAGAACAACGACGTATTTGAGTCTAATGGTGGCACATCTCCGGCTTTCCCTTTTCTAACTGGTCACGGTGGGTTTTTGCAATCCATATTGCAGGGTTTGATCGGCTTAAGGTTCGATTATGAAATAAACGAACATGGGAAGATCGAACGTGTATTGAAATTAGACCCAATCCAGACTCCTATGCTCCCAAACGGTATACAGTTTCAGGAAATCAAATATATGAACCAGACCTTGGAAATGAAAACTAATGGCACATACTTAATTGTCAAACATTGTGGTTCATGTATTGGTGCTGTCAAGGAAATAGCAATCAAGGTATCGGAAAGAAACCCTATCAATAACAAGTATATGATGTATGAAGGTGACGTTGTAGAAATTCCCTTGTTCATACCACAGAAAAGAGCCCCCCAGAGCTTCTGTGAATGCGGGCTTGCTAGATTCACCAATATTACCGAAGGGGTGCATGGTGATAGCACTTCTTCGATAAATGATGGCGACGATTATACACACTGGCAAGCTAAGACCAAGGCCACTGCAAAAATACTAATAGACTTGAAGGAATCGAAACTTGTTACCGGTGTCAAAGTTAACTGGGGTGACAGGCCTCCTCTTTCTTGCTCTTTTTACAAATTTTTGCTTGATGAAACATGGCATACGGAACAATTATTGGCATCTGTCGACTTTGGGAACAGCCTAGTATCTAAATATGATATATTCAAAGAACCCCAGGCAGTAGTTGTAAATGAAAAGGACGCATTTCAAGAAATTGCAGCTAAAGATGTCGAGATAACTTCTCCATTCATTGATAAACAGTTGGAGGTGAAATTGCAAACGGAATTCAACACAACATATTACAATTTCGCTGGAGTCTCGTCTCGATTCTTCTTGATGGAATTCACAGGAACTCACGACACCTTTGGATTGGAGGGGGCTAAGGTTTTCGATATTAGTATGTTTTAGAGCATTTTGTTTATTAGAATGTATTAGACAATAAACGTATATATTTTGTTGGATTTTGACAAGATGCAGTAGCATCTTTTTGTCCAGGAATTATCACTCTATTGAAGGGCTTCAGACATGTTGATAAGACGTTTGACACCAGTATGCCAGTTGCCGATTTCTTCAGGGAATGTAGAAGCAAATGAAAGAACTAAAGAACTTGCGGTTGGGTAATCTTTGCTTGTTAACTTGGCAGCGATTTCTTTTAAGGCTTCAATACCACCAGTTGACAACAAATCATCGTTATTCAAATGATCAAAAAGAATGTTCAATCTCTTTTCCATATCTTCACCATGTTTAGCGAATCTTTCAGGAATAACAGGCTTGATTGATTGATAAACCGAGTTAAATGTTTCATAGATTGGTAAAGCTTCCGAAGAAATATGGCTTCTATCACCAGGAGGGAACTTTTTTGGTTCTTCCTTCACTACAGGTGCTTGGGCTGGTGGTTGTTGACCCAAAGAAGGTCCTGTAGGTGGAGGACCTGTGATAGGAGGACCAGATTGCATTGGAGGTGGTCCTGTCATATTAGACTTTGGTGGGGGTAATATTCCACCGCTGGAAACTCTTGAGTGAGCACCAGGAGCTGGCGAAGATGTTGGTGGTGGAGCATATGGATTTTTAGCCGGTGCTGCATTGCTCAATCTTGGTGATGCCAATCTCAGATTGATACTTTGCGGTGGGAACCCATTTTGTGTTGGTGGAGGGGCATAAGGATTGGATGCTGGAACAGCAGGCCCAGCAGCGCTAGGTGGGGGAGCATACGGATTGCTGACCGGTACAGCGGACGATGCTGGTGCCAGTGGAGCATAAGGGTTACTTGCTGGGGCAATGCCAGGAGTTGGAGGGGCAGATGGTGGTTGAGCCTGAGGATAACGAGGTTGGACATTTCCTGGACGTGGTGAGGCACTAGCTGACACATTTGCTCTTGATGGATTACGTGAAGGGCCCTTTGGCGGACCAGATGGTGGAGCACCAGCACCAATAGGCGGAGAAGCAACAGATGGACCCTTAGAAACTGGTACTGAAGGTTGACCTGCGAATGGAGGTTGAACGGTAGTAACAGTAGAGGCAGTAGCACGACGTGGTGCAGCTTTTGGTCTAAAGGTATCCGGTAAATCATTCCACCCTTCAGTTTCTTGCTTGTAAGTTGGCTTTGGTGGAGGAGGAACCCCATTAGGTGTATTGGAAAGTGGAGGGGAGGCCACTTGTTGAGGTTTCATATATGGATTAGAATTTTGAGCTGGCATATAAGGATTTGAGGCTGGCTTCATGTAAGGGTTATGTGGAGCCGCAGGAATTGGAAGCGACCCATTAATTGGAGGAGTAGAGACCCCTGGAGCCCCAGCAGTCATTGATGGAGGCACTATTGGTCTAAATGGAGCTTGCGGTTGACTTGGTTGAGCAAACTTGTTAACTGGTGAAACAATTGGAGGTCTAGAAGTGGCAGTGATACCATTGTTCATAGGGGAAACAGGAGTGTGGCCTGTAGGGGCTCTAGAATATTGATTGGTTCTACCTCTTGTAACATTGGAAGCAACTTTGCTGGCTTGTACTTGTGGTTTGGAGGTGGCTTTACTAATACGTTCCTTATCAGTCTTTGAGCCATCAAAATCATCAGGTAATAACATCAAAAACTTGTCAGCAACATCAAATTGACCAAAACCAGCAAGCAAGTTGGCGTATTCAAGAATAGCCTTGCAGATAGGTTCTATAGATGGGCCAGATAATGTACCTGATGCTTTAGCTAAGGATCTGTAAGTAACAATCTTTTCAGCAAAGTTATTCAAAGCTTCATATCTAGCATCTGATGGAGACGAAATATCACCAGTCTTCGGTGTTTCTAATAAAGTTTTTTCAATATTTGGGAGTTCTTTTAACCAAATATTAGCAATTTTATCAATAGCACCACCAGCTAAGTAACATAAGATTGCATTGTCTCTGTTTGAAGCGTTTGAATCCAAAATTCTGTCACCCAATTCGGTAATTTTATCACTGAAATCTTTGTCATCTTTTGAGAAAGAAGAAATAGAGTTTGCAATATGCTTCCAGTCCTTTACATCAGCATTTACAAGGATATCAGTGACATTCTTGGTGGATGCACTGTATAAGACTCTGCTAAACTCAGAACCTTCTTGTTTAGTGAAGTATGAGTTTCTAACTTTTTCCTTAACAGCATCCGAACTATCTAAAGCCAAAACCAAAGCTTCTAACAATTTATCAGTCTCAAGACATTTTTCAACAGCTTCTTCGATTTTATTACCTAAAACCAACTTTATTATCTTCTTATCACTAGAAGAAGACTTTTTGGATAATAATTTGAAGTCTCCAGTTGGAAGGTAAGCAGGAGGAACGACTTTTTTGTCTCCATTTTCTTCACCTAATTTTTCAAAGAAAGAATCAGCGTTTTCTGATTCAACAGGAGTCTCTTTGGTTTCTGGTTCAGAATCTTTACTTGAGGCTTTAGAATCTTGTCCGTTACTCTTGATTTCCTCTTCACTTATAGCTTTGGCGAAAAGTTCTTTCTTATCACTAGTTGACAACTTCTTCAAAAGTTCCCAATCAGATTTATCAGTATCATTAACAAATTTATTATCTAATCTTTGATCAATGATATCTACAAAGTCATTGGCTTCAAAAGCTTTTACGATTTTATCAGCAGATCCTTGTAAATTGCCCTTGGTCACGAATTTTTTGATCTCAACAACTGATTTACCATCATTGTCCTTGGAAACAGTAACCAATTTTGAACCAAACCCAAAGGAAACGTTGGAAGGACGTTTTAACCACGAAGGAGCTTGTTGTACTTCGAAAGTTGGTTGTTGAGTTTCAGTAGTAGAGATTTCATTCCAGAATTCATCATCATTACTGGTAACCTTGGTGCTTACAGGAGGAGAAGTATCCTGTAAAGATTGAACAATAACTTTACCATCGAAAGAAGCAGTAGCGAAAATGTCAGGAGCATTTGGTGCAAACTTGGTTAAAAATGCCCAGTTGGCAGTAGTTGGATATTCACCTAACTTTGTACCTTCAATTGGGTTCCATAACATAGTGCTGTTATCTTTACCACTGGAAATCAATAATTCAGGGTCTTGCTTACACCAATCTAACGACAAAACCCCCTTTTTATGGCCCTGCATGATTTTTTCAGGAGCATTTGAATTACGTAAATCCCAAGTCAAGATTAAAGGACAACCATCGTTATCACTCGCAGTGATTAACTTGGTGGATTGGGTTGGATGCCAGGCGACAAATGAAAAGTTGGCTCTTCCTAACTCACCATTATATGATAAATGTAAAACTTCTCTCTTTGATTTTAAATCCCAAATCGAAGTATAACCACCATTACTTGTACTTGCCATGATGTGACCAACGGAGTTATTCCAAGCGACACTGGTGATTTCATCCATTGGAGTCATAGCTTTGCCTGGGATAGTAGGTTCATCGAAAGTCTTGGTATCCCAAATGAAAATTTCACCCTTGGAGCCTCCAGATACTAAAATATGAGGCTCTTTAGGGTTGAAGGCCAAAGATCTAACTGCACCTGAATGTTTATCTGACTTGAAGATGGAGGCTTTTTGTAAGTCTTTTGATTTGATCAAGATTTGTACATCCCAAAACTCAATTACCCCGTTTTCAAAAGCTCCTACCAAGATCCCCTTTGGTTTATCATCAAAAGGTTGAGACCATGCTAACGAATAGAAACGGTTGTCAACCGGAGCTGAAAAGATAGGCTCCTTATTATTGGTGGCGGAGAATATGTCCCATAACTCAAGCGAGGACGACGAATTGAAGTTTACATCCACTGCACCTGCAACCGTACCAGTTGCTAATATGGGCAAACAATCTTGACTCCAAGCAAACGTTGAGGTACGACTAATCTCTTCAATTTTGACCATCTTTTAGCGGGCAATTGACTTCTAGTGTTCTGTGACTACAAATTATGTACAGCCTGTTTGTGTACTTGTCGATGACTTTTAGTATGTGATTTGTGGTCAATTATAACACTAACTGTTGTCAGTATTGATTACTTGTTGATTTCGACCGCTCGCAGTTGTGAAAAATCTGATCGACACACGGTCACGTGCCGGATCACGCGACTCCAGATTAGGTTTTTTTAAACCGAGCTCCAGGTACTAGTTTAAAAATAAGAAAATAGAAAGTTTCAATTGGGTTTTCGGTAGCAAAGTATCATAATATAAGGACTAAAACAGGTTGGAATAATATGAGTGGTGTAGGATTGACCCATAAAAACAACAAGAAACTTGTGGGGTTTCTAGTGAAGTTTTTGAACCAAAAAGTTGCAAGACCTTCGATTAAAGCGTTTATTTTTGCATATCTATATATCACATTACCTAGAGTTATAAGTCGTATAAGCGTGTCAGTAAAGAAGGGAGAATATAAACAGATCATTCCAAGGATCGTGAAGATCGTTTCCAAGGCATTTCACCCATTTAAATTCCCTATGTTTTCAGCTAGTTTGATTGGTATCATTAACATTTTAGAGCCTATTATTGCTGGTTTTTTAAATAAAAATAAATTTTTAAGAGGTGGGAAACTTCATCTTAAATCGTTGTTTGTTTCCACTTTTATATCATCATTTATTGCAGCTTCGATTACTTTCCCAGGGTTCCAAAATCATATTCTTGGTTATGGTAGATTCACCTCATTGGATCTAACGTTATTAGTGTTTAGTAGAGCTTTGGATACCACCTTATCATCTACTTTGGGTGCTATTTTACCTTTGGCTTTACAACCTTTAGGTGATGGTTTATTATTTGTTACATCTTCAGCTTTTATCATGTATTCTTGGTTTTTTTACCCTGAAAGATTACCTCCTGCTTATAGGAAATGGATCACATCTGCTGCTAATATGGACGATGATATCGTAGCGCTTTTAAGTAACTTCCATCATGGGATTGACAAGTATGGTGAGGAATCAAAGACATTACACGACTATTGTGTGAAGTATAACAAAGATCCCAAAATAGGTGACTTAAAGCATGTTCAACCTGTCGATTGTGAGTTAGTTCATGCTTTCCAGACTAAAAATTGTGAACTACATGCATTATGGAGATTTAAAAGAGGGTTTGAGTTTGCTTTCAAATTATATGGAAGTCTTAATGCTTTTATGTTATTAATACCCAAAAAGAATGTATCTATGTTATTAAGAATTCAAAGAGCGTTAACACTGTCAATTAGATCATCTTGTTTCTTGGGGGCATTCATTTCTTTCTATTGGTACGCTGTTTGTTTAGGAAGAAAACGATTATTACCAAAGCTCTTCCCAAACGTGCCAAAAACCAGATGGGATGTTACTATTGCACCTACTTGCGGAGCAATAGCTTGTGGATTTAGTAGTTTTGTCGAAAGGGCACAACGTCGTAAAGAATTGGCTTTATTTGTCTTCCCAAGAGCTATTGGAACTATAGTACCTACTGAAATTACCGACAAAAATCTACTCATTGAAAGGGTTATTTTCTCTTTAAGTATGGCCATTTTGGTTGCCTATTGTAGAATAGACCCTTCCAAAGTTAGAGGGATCTTTGGTAAAGGTTTGAATGCTGTTATCAACATTTCTTAATTATACTATATAGACTAATGTTATATTATTACATAAGCGAGTTTTTCAGTGAGAAACTATCTAAGAGCCAAACTATAATATATATGATATGGCAGAAGAAGTAGACTCTGGGTATTCAGACACGGAAGAGGTTTTTGATACGGCCCACGAGATCAAGCCAGCGATTTCTGGAGAATTCAGGTCGCCTGGAGGTAGAAATCATGAAAAATTGGTGGAAATTTTGGGAATCCCACAAGATGATGAGGAAGTGTTTTTAGCTTTGTTATGTTTATGTGATCCCAAAACACAACCTGCTGAGAGTCCCTATTATATATTAAGTGTGCAGTATTTAACAGAAGTGTTCATCGGCATAGTGTACTGTAAATTGAAACAAAAATTGGAAGATGCCAATAATGAAGAAGTTGGCGCTATTCCTGTTGAATCCATTAGATTCAAACTATCGACACAATTATTTAGGATTCTCCTAAGACTTCTAGATAAGCTAGGAATCACAAAATATGAAGACTGGGAAAGAAACTCGGCCATAAGTGACTTGGAAAATTGGGAAACCAATATTCCCCTTTGGGGTCCTTCGATGATTTTAGCACAAGACCTGTTTAACTTATCTACAACTTATTCCATGTGTGGCATACTATTGAATGCTTTGAACGAGTTATATGTCGATGAAAATGGATATCATAACCTTGCTTTAAACCCATATTCTTTCAAATTCTCTGAATTGTGGAAGATATATACTCAACTTTTGAGTTTGTCTATTCTGATTGATAGATATCTAGAGGACCAGGATTTTGAAACCCCAGAAATAATCATAGATACTTTAAAAGGTACAGCGTTTGTCAGATACACATTGGCATATATTTTAAACCAATCAACCCATAAAATCGATCCAAGATATAAAGCCGACTTACAAGATAAAAGCTTATTAGAGATGTACTTCCCGACAGACAGAGAACATGAGAATGGAGGTGCCTTATATAAACATATTCACTACGTTGATCTTTCGAACTTGATATTGAACTTGGGTATTGGATTTGACGGGTACCAGTCGATATTTGGCTTAAAATTGTCAACCCTAGATTCAATTGATGACGAATTGAAATATATTTTTGAATATGAGTCAGAAGAAATAATGCTTGATTCATCATCTGAAAACGAGTATACCGGACTGCCTGGCAATAAGTTTGAAGATAACATAAAAGTTCACATGTATAAAGATAAAGTGTCTGAGAACAGTTTACAGTTACTAGAGAAGTTCAAAGGAGGAAGGATCTTTGAGGAATTCTTCCTCAACTTTGGAGAACTTGGAAGAGATTACAGTCCGTTAGTCGAAATGGGGATTATTGATGCTTCTGTTAATTGGGATAATAGACCGCGAGGCCAAAATACCCAATTCCAATACTGGTTTAAGCTATCGTACATTAGACCCCTTCAGGTTCAAATTGATAAAATACCAGATGAAACAAGATTTCTTGAAGAGTTTATAATTAGTGTGATTATTGACGATATACGTGGTAGGCCTATTGAAGGTGAGATGGCAACTCGTTTTCAAAATTTATTAAGCAGTATGGCCATGAACAACTATTTGAATACAATTTTTGTATCCAGGAGAACAGACCTTGGTAGCAAAGTAATTGGGTTCTTGTTTGAAGAAGCTAGTGAAGCTGCAGCTGAAAAGTATGTATCGGAAAACCTAGTTATCCCCGTTTTTTCTATAAAGAATTTCGAATTATTGTTTGTAAAAGATCCTACGTTGGCTAAACACTTGGTTGTTGAACTATTCTTTATAGCAGAACAAAGAGGCACGTTAATCTGGAATTTGTGCCATGAAATCAATTTGTCGCATAACTTCATTGATTTCATTTGCCAATTATTGTTAGGTCTCCCAACAGCCAATGACACATATAAATGTACTAGAGAAGGGGATTTACTAGAGTTGAGTCGTCCTGAAAAGATGTTATTATTGAATGAATTTATCGAAAGCAGCATTACATTCTTGCTGGCGGCGGATGGTATTGAAAACAACGAAGGTTACGAGTTTAAACTATCACAAACCGTCTGTAACAACTTTGTTCATCTCATTTGCTTGGTGATTAATAAATTAATGAACGAAAATCAACTATTCATGGATGAGGATGATGAAGAGGACGACAGCGATGATGGAGACGAATACTCCCCAAGAATCAGCGTAAGACATACGATAGTCGGGTTTCTTTTCAAGTATATGAGTAAATCAGCATTAGCAAGAAAGTTATACTTTGAAGTGCTTAATTTGATCAAAAGAAAAGACGAAGAAACTGAAAACGAGAAAGAAAGGGAATCCAGGTTGGATGAAAGTCGTATTTCTCATATTTGGAAAGATATTGTCAAAGTATTTCATAGGCAAATTAATCTAAGCAACGATAGACCGATAAATGAGGATCCTGAGCTCAATAGTTTAAAGACAATAAGAGACTTCTTGGTGCACTTCCCTAGGATATCCGATGATGATCTAGACGTTTTCCGGATACTTCAATACCTACCTTCAGATCCATATGATGAGACTGTAGTGTTTGATGGAGAGTTTGATGATGAACTTGACGACGAACCTGATGATAAGATCAAAAAATCAAAAAAGAAGAACAAAAAGAAACGTAAATCGAAAAAGAAGTGATTTACTATTCCACAAATCTGCATATATTTACTTAGCATTAAATGTACATTAATACCATAGATTTTGCGGCCATATGACTCTTCGCGATTAAACTTCGAAATAATGTTAAACCGTAATATTATTAGATCGTTAACATCCTCAACTAGAAGAATGTCATCAAAACTTGAATCTGTAAGTAGTCAATTCCCAAGGGTTGGATGAATGAAGAGCAATTGTGACGAATGAAATACTAACAACTAGGTCAAAACTGAATTAGCACCACCACCAGCTGCTTCATATTCTCAAGCAATCAAAGTCAACGGTATGTAAGAATGAACCCCTATATAGATCATTATTCTAGAAATACTAACAATAGGATTCGTCTATGTTTCTGGACAAATTCCATACACTCCAGATAACAAACCATTATCTGAAAAGCCAACAATTGCTGAACAAGCTGAAAGAGCTATTGAAAATGTTAAAGCTGTATTAGAAGCTTCTAATTCCGACTTGAATCATATTGTTAAAAACACCATTTTCTTAACTGATATGAAAGCTCAATTTGCTGAGTTCAATTCTGTTTATTCTAAATACTTCAATGAACATAAACCAGCTAGATCTTGTGTAGCTGTTAAGGAATTGCCATTGGGTGTTGATTTAGAAATGGAATCTGTCGCTATTGAAAAAGATGCTGCCAAATTATAAGTATAGTTACTCTAATCTACTTGATTTTATATAAATTTATACTTGGATCTTTTCTTTATCGATATCTCTAACATCTTCAGTACTGTTATCATATAAGATAGGGCACGAGCCCCAATAATCGGCTGTGACTGTCGCCCTTTTCCAAACTGAGTGTGACACGCATTTTGATGTAGAAAAATTTTATACTGAAAAATTCTCAAGCTGAAAATTTTATTTTTAATTATACAATATCTTCATAATGGCCGGACGTGTTACTTTTAGAAGAAGAAATCCATGTATGTACTAATGAAATGAGAGGAAATAAGTAGTTTAAGACAGATGATATATTCCCTAGAGTAGAGAGTGAAGAAATAAACCAAGTTAAGAGCAAAAATGTTGGAGTAATGGAATTAAGATATATAAAGAATTGAGATGGAATCGATATAAATCCCACAATGAAAGTGTATTTACAAGTAATGAAAGGGTAGGCATATGGATAAACATGTATCATATATGTTTCAATTTTATCTTATCAAGAAAGTATCGAAGAATACCAGATATACCTAATTAAACACCAGGGAAAATACTATTCAACCTTAAACTATTAAGCTTTATATAAAACCAAATACTAACAAATCTAGACAACACCAAATCTAACAAAATCAAGGTTGTTAAAACCCCAGGTGGTAAGTTAATTGCTCATCACTTGAAAAAAATCGCTTCAAGACCAAAATGTGGTGATTGTGGTGATGCCTTAGCTGGTATTTCAACTTTAAGACCAAGACAATACGCTCAAGTTTCTAAGACTCACAAAACCGTCCAAAGAGCTTACGGTGGTTCCAGATGTGCTAACTGTGTCAAAGATAGAGTTGTCAGAGCTTTCTTAATTGAAGAACAAAAAATCGTTAAGAGAGTCTTAAAAGACCAACAAGAAAGCGAAAAGAAAGCTGCCAAAAAATCAGGTAAAAAATAAATTAATCCTCATTAATGTAAAGAATCTATACATACGTTAATATACTTTGTATTCATAGGCATAAATTTCTCTCATTCACGACTCTGGTGTACGGATGCGTTATTTGTAGTGTGACTGTAAATACCAGAGTTAGCAGGCCCAGATATGATCTACTAGCAACCAAGCTAGGGACTTCCAGCAACCAAGTCGTGAGCAACTGAATCGTCTACTAGCAGCTGAATTGTCTACTAGCAACTGAATCATCTCCCAGTTACCTACTCGTGGTATAGTGACCTAGTTGTGGTCTAGTGGTACTTTCTTACTACCTTCCTTGCCTTGTAGTAGCAATTGGCTCTCTCTACTTTCGGCGCTTCTAGCTGTCTTGGTATCTTCGTCTTATCTGATTGACTACCTTTCAAACCTAACTACAATAGACTGATGCTTAACACGCAACTACTTGTCATGACTAATACCTCACGTTAGTATGGCCTCATGGAATCGATGTCCCGGCCGGATCAATAGAGGATAAATGTAATTTCAAATTCTCTCCCGATCTCTACATATCTCTACATTCACTACATATCTCCAAGATACATACACTCTACAAGATCCTTCCTCTCTGCCGCCTCTGCTTTGGCCATTCACCATCTTCTAAGTTCATGTTTACTCACATCTCTTATCGTCTCATCGCTTATTGACCTGCATTCTATGCAGGCGGCTACCCTTCCTTATCAGCAATATAAACTCCTTAAATTCCACCAAGTGGCTTTTTGTTGTTATAGAATTAAACATAGAGATTAGGGAAGGTCAGGACAGGGCAGGATAGGATAAGATAGGATAGAACAGAACAGAATAGAATAGAATAGGATAGAATAGAATAGGACAGAATAGAACAGGTATAACTATAACAACTCAAGTTTAGCAATAGTATAACAACTACATAATAACACTGCAACACCAACACTGCAACACTATGGACAAACCTAGATTATCACAACTTCTTGATAACACATACATTCCCCCTAGAAAGGAACTCAAACAACAAACAGTACCAAGTTACCATCCCTGTTTGATAGTTCAAGATAAACAAACTGATGTAACCAAGTTAAAACCCTGTGGTTGCGCTGATAGCTATTGTGTCAAAAATGTAGATTGGATCCCAAGACCCAAGTAATTAAATCTTTTCGTGTTAATGGTTGATAGAAATAGAGTATATATTTAATTTATGTTTATTTTATAAATGTTTCTGGTGATTTTTACCATTTGTAGCATAATAAATAGAAATAAACATAGTGAAACAAAAATGAAACATAAATAGAAAGAGAGAAACAGGAAATACTAAGAATATAGTACATTTATCTATAAGAAAGTAAATGCGATGCAAACTTTCAAAGAAAGTATCATTAATATCATAATTCATAATAGTTCATAAATTTGTTACTGATTTTGTGGTGGTTGTGTTTGCATTGGAATTTGGGATTCATTTTGTCCTTGTCCTTGATCTTGATCAGTATTGATTAGCTGATTGGTAATTTGCTCTCTTTTCCAGAATCTTAGTAACAAATCTCCATAGTTTTGCAAATCTTCAACACTAATCATCAATTTGAAATCAAGTAATAATAAGAATTGTAATTCTAGATAATTCAACTCTTCTAATGGTAACCCTCCAACTTTGGCATATCTTAAATTTTTATAAAATATATCTGAAAAAAACTTTGATGATATTGTGATCCCACTAATGATTAATCTATGAATATTATAAGAATCCATTACAAATAATTGTTCTTGGTCTTTGTCTTTTTTCAAGTTATTGGCCTTTTTGGCAATTCTATCAAAATATACCAATAATGATAAGAATACTTCATTGGTTACTGGACAATACTTTAAAACCCTTGATAAATAGGCATGTAATGAAATCCCTGGTATGTTAGTACCATGAAATGCTAAAACATTGGCAAGGTATTTATTCTTCATTTCATCGTCATCATCATCTTCAACTTCTTCATTATCATTTTCATCATTTATACCCTGATCCTGCTTCCTTTTCTTTTTTTCTTCTTTTAGTTTTTGTCTGATAGCTATGGTATTATCAAAATGATTAGGATGCAATTTATCGTTAGCTTCGATGATCTTGGTTAATAAGCATGATAACATTAGTATCAAATCATTTACAGGATAATCAATGATATTCAAATGGTCTTCATCTTCATTTTCAGCCGGCTTGGATATCAAATTATTATAAAATTCGTGATATGACATATAGTGATCAGGTTCAACAAAGTTTGGTAAACTGTTTGCAATATTCGGTAAAGAATTCAAATGGGTTGAACTTGGAGCAGAATTGTCAACTGAGTGAGGAGGTTGACTGGATTGAAGTGGGTTTGGTTGGCTATTATGTAAATTAGAAGGAACTGAATAGCTTAAGTTGTTTCTTTGGAAATTAGGTATAAAGTTATTATCTAAATTTACATTAGTAGTTGGAATCGAATGAGATGGATTGAAATTATTGGAATATTTGTAAGAATTATTCGAGGAATATGAAGACCCGACAATGTTCGGAGTATTATGAGTCGAAGGTAAATAATTCAAAGAATTCGAAAAAGAATTAAATTTATTATGATTGGGAATGGAATTACCAGGTATTGTTTGATTTTGACTAGAATTTTGTGACTGGGAATGGGAATTGTGGAAATTTTGGGAATTGTGGGAATTTTGGGAATTCTGTGGTTCCAAATTCTGATTTGATAAAGAATTCTGATTTGGCAATGAATTTTGAATAGATTGATAACTTGGAGGGTTATTTGGCAATGAATTAAATTCATTTATTGAATTATTTGAAAAATTTGACGGAATACTGGAAGGTACAAAATAGTCATTTTGTTGATTTTGGATTTGAGGTGGATGATTTTGCTGTTGCTGTAAATTCTTCGTCAAATTCGAAATTTTTGGTTTGTCAAATGAATTGTTCAAATCCATCTAGATTGTTAGTATATAATTCGATAATATAAAGTTGCAAGTATGCCTTGTTGACGATTATTTAGAAAATAAACTTTTGTATCATGATTTCCATTAGACGGAATAAAAGCAGATAACTACTTCATTACCGCTTCTGATGGCAAAAGGCAGGCAGCATACGATACCTTATAGGCTATAGATCACAAGTATTACCTCTAAACATCTCCAACAGTAATAAGCAAATAAATATATCCAGCTAACTAACATACCGTTTATTAATTAGTTCCTAGTTTTGTCCAATTTTTGTGAGTGAGAATAGAGTCAAGTATTGTGTTGATACTTTTTAGTAACTACTAGGAAATTGGATTCAATTAGTATAACAGGAGCCTTCAATGAAAGCAAAGAATCAAAACTTAACAGGGTTGGAATTATCCTAGAAATTAGACGGCAACGTTAGTTGTTGCTGATGGTTTACCAATGTCCGACAATTTCCTATTGTAGATGGTAGTAGACAATTACACTACTATATAGTAAAAGAAGAAGAAGAAGTTAGGAAGCAAGTAAAAGTAATGAAGGTTGTAGACTGGGGTTGCATATGTTGATCAAGGTTCAATTTTCTGTTGGTGTTAGTGGGTTATGAGTGGTTGAAGACTGTACTGCCACGATGGAGTGGGTAGTGTGGAGGTCTCACCACCGCTGGTACCAGAAATGTGGTGATGCACTTCCCCGTGGTGCGACGTGGGAGCGGTGCGAGTGGGAGCGGTACCGGACTAGTCCAGTAGGCCCAAGTGGTTCCACTTCCGCCCGAAGCCAACTACATAACATCACTCAATAGTCGCAGAGATTATATAATCATGTCAACTGCTTCAAAAGTAACATTAGGTACTTCGATATTCTTAGCTGTGGGCTCTTTTGTGTTTATCAACTACTCCCAGCAGTCAGAAAGACAAACTTTGAGAGAAGGACCCATAAAAGATGCAAAAAGGTTAGAGGAAAAAAGATTGAAATTGAAGAGAAATGAGTTAGAACACCAGGAACAGTTGAAACTTAAACAGAAGTTTGAAGGAGTTCAGCCGTTATCAAGCGAGATCATTCGGGGGGATAAAGAAGAGTAGATTATGAGGTTGGTTTTGGTGTATTGCTAGGATAGCTAGGATGGCTAGGATGGCTAGTATTTCTAGTGTTTCCAGTGTTTCTAGTGTTTCCATTGCTAGTTCCAGTTGTATGCCTCCTCACACCCCCGTTAGTTACCCAACAGTCTACTGTTATTGTTTATAGTATAGAAAATGAGTAGCACAGTCACTACTCTCTAGCTTGTTCATAGAAATATACCTTACAGAAATATAGGACTACAGATGTATGTGTTCTTGGAGACACCAAAAGGTGAAATTGCTCTTGATGTACTATGATGCACTGTCGTTGTCTCCTTCATCGTCCAGCCTGCCCCAAATAATCAATCAAAACGACCAATACAAGATGGGGATGTTTGATTGTAATCAATCGTTCCAGACTTTTGACTTTGATGGATACTGAAAATTTTCTCTCTGTCGATTTCTTGATGGGGAGGATGTCGGATGTCGCGATGCTGCGATTTTAACCGAATTACATACAATAGGACTGCAAGATTCATAGATTAAATGATTAACAAATAGAATAACAGGGGCCTCGACGTAGAGTAGAGGGGTATCGAATGGTTGCTAGTACTGTTATCATCTGAAGAGAAAAATTACATATCCCATGTATTACCCTATTCTAATTTACCCACGATTTCATCATCTTCTTCGTACTTTTTATACGTATACTCTTTGGCTTTGACTTTATCTTGGTTCGATTCTTCGCTGCTTGATTTATAGTACTTGGTATCATATTCTGGTGTTTCGTCATTACTCTTGTACCTGCGCAAGAATACTGGCTTTTCAAGTGAAATTGAATTTGATCTCTCCATTGAGGGGACTTCATCCTCACCTATTATACTGTTTCTTCTCGATGGTATCTCATTCATTCCCACCAAGATACTAGCAGCTTCCAATAACTGCACTTGTTGATGCTTTGATATCAAAAGTTTCTTCGTTACATTCCACTCTGGAGTATGTTCCCATAAATGCTTTGCTAACGACGATATATGCTTATAACCTTTGCCACAAGCTTCGCATTTCAATTCTTCTTTCAACCTACCTGTTTCTCCTTCACTGATTCTTCTTACTACGAATTCTCTGCTTAATGTAGGTACCGAGCTTGATATTACTTCTTCATATTCTTCGTACTTTCTGTATTCGAAGCTGGAATCATTACTATATTCGCCGAAGCTATGTTCAGGCTCTGGGCTCCCATGTCCATTACTATTTCCTCCAGACGTCATATGAGCCTGTTTAGAATGGTGTGAGTGTGAAATATGATGTGAACTGTTATGTGAACTGTGATGTGAATGATATGTATGTGCTCCATGACTATGGTACCCTGCATGGTATGAATGTGCTGTTTGTTGTTGTTGGTGTTTGATTGGTATCGTATATGGCATGGATCCTGCAGCAGAATTTCTTCTGTTGTAATTATACTGACTATGAGTAGTCATCACCGTATACTTTTACCCAATACTTTTCAATTTTTTGATCTTTGATGCCTCAATTTCGGTAGTATCCTCCTATATCTCTGTACACCCACTTTTACTTAGTTATAGTCCTCTCCTTTCAAAGATGCTGTTTCTTTTCTATTATTTTATTTGTCTTAAACGTTCAAAATTTTTTTTTTTTTGCAGAGATGAAGATAAAAAATTTTCGGCGTCACGTGATACGCCTTTAAGTTTTCCAGGTTCAAAAGTTAATGTATTAGTACTATTTAAATTATAAATAGTAAATGTGAAGTATTAATAGTATATGGCAAAACTCTTAAGTGACGAGGGATATGAAAATGAAGTAGGTTCAAGAAACCTAAGCTAGAACGACTCGGAATCAAGCATTTCACTAGCGTGGTCCTCCTCCATATCATTAACAAACCCTTCACCTGGTTCATACAAAATCTCGGTGATTTGTTTCAATAAATCGTTGGTATCTATCAGATTATCATTTTCTATTTCCGAGGATGAGTTTTGGACTAATACTTCAATATTTCTTAACTTATCGTAATAAAACTGTTTTTCGTCTTCAAATTGCTGAACACTAACTTTCAAGTTTATTATTTCTTCATTTAATGATTGGATTTGTTCATGTGCATCCGTCAATTCTTTATTCAATTGGACTGTTTTGTTACCGTTGTTAACAGGGTTGCTTGAGACTCTTTTACCAGGTAGAGCAGTGTGGATAGAAGACGTTGATGCGACTTTAGGTTTGGAAGCAGGGGTCGAATGTCCCGACATCGAGCTACTTGTGTTGGCAGCCGAAGCAGAACTAGTCCTGGCCCCATTTCTTGATACTGTACGCTTGCTTCTTCTTAACCTGGCGTCATAGTGATTATTCAAGTCTTTATTCTCCATCCAATACTTCTTGAACCACTGCAAAAGTTCCAAGTTATCTTGTAACCTGCACTTGACCAATTTGTCGACTTCGATGTTCTTGGTGATTTTATGTTTGCTGAATCCACTTTGCAATACCTTCATATTGTTCAAGTATTCATACTCGTTCTTGGTTGAAAAGTTCACTCTCATCATAGGAATGTCACCATATATCGAGTCAAGCAACTGGCAGTACGCGGCCCCAGAACCACATTCCTCCACCTTCTTGTAGTCCAATTCCAACGTGCTATTTAGCCACTGTAATAGCTCTGTTCTTGATTCTCCTACCATTGTTTATATACTACGCGATATATCTTTCTCGATTTAAGAGAAAATGTTACACAAAACGAGCATCATAATCAATCTATACTATTAGTACTATTTAGTTCGAGCAACTGGAACAGTGAGTAGTGCCATTTTTTTTAGTTTTCTGTTTTCTACGTTCTATTTCTGTTTTCTACGTTCTATTTTCTATTTCCTATTTCTTCCAATGCCACAAATCGTAGTACAAGTCCAACAAACACGACGAACTCCACGCTTGCGTAGGACTGGAATCATCGCACAAGGCCCCATCTTTGTTGGTCAACTCGGTCAATCCAGCCCATGGACTTTCTCTAATCCATTTGATGTGATATTGGATCTTTTCATTCAATTCTGTCAATAGTTCAACCGATGGTGTCTCGGTCTCCTTGTCAAGACAGTAAAACTTCACATACGCTCTCAAGAAGTAGCCAATACACCAACACCATTCTGGGCCCTGATGATAGTTTCTTCCTTTGGATGTTGCAAAATCGTCATTGTCAATGGAGTTGATGTAGTAAGGTCTGTAATTCCAATCGCTTGGGTCCAATGTTCTCATACCTATTGGTCCTCTGATGATTTTATCGGCATTGTTGATGGCTTCATACCCTCTGGACTTGTCAAACAATTCGGGGGCAACTGTCATTGCAATGGCAAAATTAGGTCTTAACTGATAATCTTCAAACGGTTTGCCGGTTCTGTATAAATCTTTATAGATACCTCTTCTATTGACAATAGACGGATCCACATCGAAATCTTTATCTTCCGCAGGATCACTTGGAACAAAGAAACACCTTTCGAAATTGTCTTGCACTAGTTTCTCCCATTCCACAAAAGTAATGGAACTTCCGTCTTCTTTGGTGACGCTGTCATATCCAAAGGATTTGCCTAATTTGTTGACAAATCTCAAACAGGACTTCAACAATCCTTGGATTTCGACTGCTGCTCCATCTCTTGGAGTACCTGGAATACCTTTGTTACCTGCTTTTTCACTTTCTCCCATTTTGTCCATCCATGTACCACAATTCAACTGTTGTCCTCCAAAAATCAACCCATTACTCCAGTCGACTTTCACTTCAACATTAAAACCTTCATCCTTCATTTGCGAGTCCAAGTTAGGCCCAGCATTTGCTTCTCTATACTTGATTCCTTTGGCATGTCTAGCTAAGATTTCATAGATAATCTCTCTGATAGAGCTTTCGTAGCTGAAAGCTTGTGGATCATCTACTGGGACATATGTATCGTCTAGTGGGAATCTACGAGTGACTTTTTCATCTAAGATATCCAATCCGTTTGGAACATATTCAACGTACTCCTGGATCGCTTGAACAAAGAACCATGCGGCATCACGAGCATTATATCTTGGGTTTCTGCCGGCATCTAACAAGTTTGGAATCAATCCATGTTTCAAGGTCTTAGCAAAACCCAAAATATGGTTTTTGGCGTCCTCATATCTTTCTGGAACAATCAATAAACCTCTGAATGAGATGAAGACATCTCTACCCCAGCATCTCATATAATCGTTGGAGAAATGGGGCAAGCCTGCAGCCAAACAACCTACTTCTTTATCAGGATACAATGAAGTGTTATGCATTTTTCCTGACATTTGAATTGAAGTCAAAGACAAACTTTGCACGAAATTTGTCGATTTCTGGATGGAAGTCCCTAACAATCTCAAACTTCTGAATCTACATGCCTCATAAGCACACCCGACAACAAGAGCAAAAAAGTGGGGTCTCAAGAAGTATGGTACTGATCTAATAGCATCTACCCTTGAAACCAACCACTTCTTGAATCTTTCTAAACCCGGTGTAGAATATTTATCCAATCTGTTAACGATATAATCAAGAGCCCACGTCCCATCTCTCAAATGGTTACTAATAGGATGTGCCAAATCATTTTCCCAGATAACTGACTTCAAAACAGAGTTCCAACCTTCCAAACCAGCATAAACAAGGTTTCCATAGTTTGGGATATTGTATGTGCCTTCCGCACCACCGCTATAATCTCTTTCTTCGTACTCACAACGGTACAACAAGGCATTCAAGTCATACAAATCCAAATCGATCGACTCAGCAATGGCGTCCAGCTTCACATAGTTGTCCAAATTGATATCAACGCCAGGGATTTCGGTGGAAAACACAGCAATCGATCCTGGAATGAAGTTCTCATCAACTCTAATGGTGGATGTGCCATTACTATACTCCACGTCTGGAATAGCCAAATCCACAAGTTCTGTTGGAATGGAAGTCAAATATTCGTCATCATGCTTATAGTCTCCTGTTTTTTTCAAAGAGTATGCAAATTCTTTCTTGACTTTAGTACCACCCAAAATACACGGAGACAAAACCTGGTTTGGTTCATCGTTGCTAAACTTGGTTCTGGCAATCAAAAACCAACCTTTTGCGGTTCTTGCGTTGTATCTTTGAATAGTAATGTATTGTCCCTCGTGGTGGATATACATTTCGTGGTCTCTCAAGATATCTTCACTTTCTGCAGCCAATAACTTTCTGATTTGGTGCAATTGGGTCTTGACTTTACCAATTCCCAAGTTCTTATCAAAGGAATATTGTCTTTGTTCACCAACCACATCTAACAAGTGTGGATAACACTCATCATAACCGAAAACACTTCCAATGGCAGACGAGCAAAATGCAACCAACGCAGCATTGGGTAACGTATCTTCCACGGTTCTCTTTTGGGCAGGAGTTTCATTATCGTGGGTACAGTCCATGAACAATGCATGCGGAGCTTGGGCCGTCAAGACCTTAGGGAGACCTAGACCTTGGGAGGCTGGTTCTTCCGTAGCAGGGTATGCGTACTCGTCCAATGGTAACCAAGTGTATGATCCAATAGGTCTGCCACCATGCTTATGAACTAGTCTGGACAATTCTTGAACACTCCAGGATTGCATAGCTTCTCTGATTAAACTATTGATACCCAATCTTTCCACAAAAATCTTATCCATAGCTTCGGAGCCACTAAATAACTCAGCAACTACATATAAATCGGGGTTGACGTTCCTGGCAGCATCCAATAACCTTTCTCCAACGTGCAATGGAGTAGAGTGACAATTATCGATTCTGAAACCGTTGAATGTTTTGGCACACAATTCAGTATACTTTATCATTCTTTCCCACAAGTAAGGAGAGTCTTCTGGTCCTTTCCCATATCTTAATTTGATACAATCGCCCCAAATGATAACTTCTCTTCTCAAGTAAGCTTTAGACTTGGATGATGCAAAATCCACCAAAGGATTACCACCCCAGATCCAACCATTGTTAGCCAAAGCATATTCTGTGTCACCACTAGTGAATCTGGTGAAATAAGGTTCTGATAAAGGCGCTTTTTCTGTGATTTCTCCTAATTTGGGCCCGTTGGAATCCAACCTTAAGTATCTGATTCTGTCCTTAAGTTGGGTCTTTATAACAGAAACATCATCATCGTAAGTCTTGTACAAATCAAGGTTGATTTCATCGATAATAGCAGAAGCTTTGCTGTTTAGAGCATTAAATTCGACGTTATCAAGATTCTGGTTGAAAAGAGTAGCAAGAATCCCCAAAAACTTGATAGGGTCCAATTTGTTGCTGTATCTGTCTTCTAAAACAACCGAATCATTGATATTACAAGTATCTAAAACAAATTTGGCAAGCTGTTTTATGTTGGAAGCATCTACACCCGATGGAATATCTATTGGCTTAACCTTACTCATGTTGTTGTTGAATTCATAATCAAGGGAGTTCAAAGTGTCCTGTTTATGGAAAATGTAGTACTGCCATAAATTCAAAGGCTGCAATACATGGGTCGATATACCATCCAGCAACAGGTTCAAATCTTCAATAGAACTAACAGTAGTTGGATATCCCAAATCTTTCAATTTGCTAGAAAATACCAACAACTCTTTATCCAATTCTATAGCAGACCTCAAATTGGGAGCAGTTTCTTGATTATACCCACTTTCAGGGTGTTGTTGAATCCATGCCGAATTGTTGGCAGTATGATTCCAAACCACATCAGTCAAAGACATCAAGTTGTATTTGGACAACAACTCTGTAATAAATTTGATTGCAACGTCATTGGATTCAAACAATTTGGGATCAAAGGTCAACTGGTCAAAAATAGAGTAAGGAGAATCGGACTCACCTCTTTCTTGCAAAGGAGTGAAATGAATCATATTATAACCTTTGCCAGACACTTCTTGAAACACCGAATCCCAATTTGACAAAGGACCACACCATTTGGAGACCAAAGATTGGATATTAATGGAGTTGAAAGGCACAAACTCGTCGTTGATTCTTAAATTTGGCGGGACATTGAAATAAAATTCGTCCGTCTTGGACTCCACATTATCAATTGCATCATATTTGATATAATAGCAATAAGTACCTGGACTATAGATTGGGATTTTGATGACAATATCTTTATCGAAGGAGGTTTCAATCTTATATTCTTGAAAGGCCGAACGATCGAACTTTCCCAGCTTACCAGTGACATTGGTATATAAAACCCCATTTCTAGACACTTTCGAAGCAGCATTCATAACCAATGTCAATTCAAATATAACATCTCCTTGTTTATAATCTTTGGCTAACTTAACTGAAGGTAAGATCAAAACTCCGTTCTCCACCGAATTGTTGCTAATAGGTTCACCTTCATTGGTAAGTCTAAGAAGAATACTCTTTTCCATCCTCAATTCCTTGTGTACCTTCTGAGTTTATTAGATATATAGCTTCAATCCCGCTTTTATATCTTTGAAAGTCAGCGTTACAGAATTGGATTGCTCGTTTTTGCAGGAGAGTTTCGGGCCTCAAGTTGGCCGATTGCAACAGCGACTTTATTAGGTGGGTTTATGAAGAGGGTATGCGTTTCAGGATAGAGGGCAATTACTTGGAACTTAGTAAGCATTACTAAAGGACACAGTTCAGGGTTCAGGGTCCAATAGTGAAAAAAAGAAGACTTCCCCACCAGGACTCGAACCTGGAATCTTGTGGTTCCTGTAGCATCGTAGCCACACGCCTTAACCATTGGGCCATGAGGAACGAAGTCTTGTCAGTATAACTATGGTATGTGGGTCATATGCTACAGAATCAAAATGTTTCCCGAATTTTATCACCAATTGGAGGTTCTTTCTGGCTGAAATTACATACATAGGTACCTAGCATGCTGTGGGACTATAATGTGACTTATGGGCCCAACATTTCTCGCGACTTTCTGTCTGCCTAACATCCTAGTTGATAGGGCCTCATTGCGAAAGATTTTATTATGCCATCATCAGTATCTTCATTTGGATCGAGTTCTTCACGGCCCAAGAATCACCACTGTGACCACCCGGGTTGTGACAAGGCCTACAGCAAACCTTCATTGTTAGAACAGCATAAGAGAACGCATACCGGCGAAAGACCGTTTAAATGCAATGTTGAAGGATGTAACAAAAGTTTCTTAAGAAAATCACATTTGCAAGCCCATGAAATATCACACAAAGGAGAGGATTCCAAACCATTCCAATGCTCTGTTTGTGGCAAAGGTGTCAACACTGCACAGCATTTGAAAAGACACGAAATCACTCATCAGAAATCCTTCAAATGTACTTACACCGATTGTGATGAGGCCTTTTATAAGCATCAATCGCTAAGACATCATATTCTTTCTGTCCATGAAAAGTCCTTAACGTGCCATAAATGCAACAAATCCTTCAATAGGCCTTACAAGTTGGCCCAGCACAATTTGAAGTATCATAGTGAAACGCCTACTTATCAATGTGATACCAAAGGATGTTTCAAGAATTTTAAAACCTGGTCTGCCTTACAATTGCATGTTAAAAACGACCACCCTAAGATCAAATGTTCTGTTTGTGGCAAAGGTTGTGTTGGTAAACAAGGTTTGATGTCTCATATGATTACTCATGACGCTTCTAAAATGGTCAAGCTATGGAACTGTAACTACTGTGATTCAAACTTTGTTAAAAAGCTTGAATTGGTCAAGCACTATAATGAATTCCATGATGGAAATGTGCCTGATGACTTGTTGAAACAAGAAGAGAAGGAAACATTGGAAAAGTTGTTAAACACCGAGGATACGTATACTTTGCAAAGCCTTGAACCTATCGTTCCTAGTAAAGTCTCAGAAGAAGAAACCGAACGTAATCAGACTGCAGAGTCAATCAAGTCCTTAAACTCCTTGAATTCTGCATTGAATAGCGGTTCTTCAATTTTTGAGGTGTTACTGGCAAATTTCAACAAGAAAATTGCCTGCCCTAAGAACAAATGTGATAGAATGTTCAGTAGAGAATATGATTTACAGAGACACTTGAAATGGCACGAAGAACAGTTACGCAAAGTTCTGGATTATTTGGCTTCGTTAGAAGATAATCCCCTGGAAACCAAAGACGAGGATACTTATGATGATAATGATACTAACGAGATAAATGATTTGATAGACATAGAGTTGAAAAAACTACAAAATAAATCTGTATACTAGTATTAAAATATATACAACTATCTAATTTCTTGGACGCTTGTTGAACTGTCTGCCTGGTGCAGGTTCTTCTTGCTTTCTCTTAACCTGTTTATTCGGTGGATGGGAAGGTGGTGGTGGTGGTGGTGGTGGTGCACCTCCTGGTTTATTAGTATACTTCGGATTACCTTTTCTATTATCAAACGTTGCTCTCTGGTTTCTACTATCATTGTTGTAACCATCATTTCTGTAACTATCGTTTCTATAACCATCATTTCTAAAAGTATCACTTCGGTAGCTATCTCTATAACCATCATTTCTGAAGCCATTGTCGTTACGATACCCATGATTATCGTTTCTGAAATTACGGGGTTCTCTAGGACCATGGAAAGATTTACGATTCTGTGAGCCTAACTCAGTGGACCCTTGTGGAGCCAATGGCTTGTTTCTCTTGATAGAGCTTCCGGCTTCAGGTGTGAGAGCTTTAGGCTGTGAAGGTAGTTTCAAGACCTTTTCAGACGAAGCTGGTTTGGAGGGCGGCTTAGGAGTTGGTCTGTGAGCTGGTTTCTGAACTGGTTTAGATTCCGGTTTAGATTCTGGTTTAGATTCTGGTTTAGCTGTTGGTTTAGGAGCCTCTTTCTCTTTGCTCTTTTCTTTGCCATCGCTTGGATCTTCAGGTACTTTATCTTCGTTTTCTGAGAGTCCAGGGTCTTCGGTATCACTTCCTTTATCGGATTTAGGGTCCATCTGATCTTCATGCATTTTACTAGCTTGTTCAGAGGCTTCTGACTCAGGTTCGGCCTCTAATTCGCTTTGCTTTTCGTTCCTATTGTAATCTGCATATTGGTCATACCTATTTCTATTGCTTTCATCTCTTGCAGACCTTGAACCTCCATTAGAGGATGGATTGGCATCATAGCTCAATTTTTTCAATTCTTGTTGTTTCAACCGTTCAGCCTCCAACTTTTCTTTTGCTTCCTTTTCTTCTCTCTCCTTCTTCTCTTTTGCTTCTGCTGCTAACTTGGCCTTTCTTTCTTCTTCTTGCTTTCTAGCCTCAGCCTTTACTTGTTTAAGTCTTTCAGCTTCTTCCTCTGGTAACTCAACAAAGTCCCAAAGTGGAACCCACATCTTAGATCTGGACTTCAAATGTCCAATCAAAGCATTGGCCGCCAATTTCAAATCTTCTCTTTCTTCGGTGTCTATAACAGAACGAATAATGTTACTTAAAATTTCACACTGGTCATCAACAATTGGATACATGCCTATTATGTTCTTCAAGAAGGTAAACGCGTTTCTTCTACACATATAATTAGTAGAATCCAAACTCTTTGTTATATCCTTCAAGAAGGTAGAGTGATAATCGTAAAGCTTCGATTTGAATGTTTTATAATCCATATCGAGTTTAGATTTCACAATGTCATAGTTTTCATTACTGGACCACCAAGAATTCAAGGTTGACAATATTTCTGCATAAAAGACTCCGAGATTTTCTGACTCCAATGGAGTCGAAGTGAAAAAAGTTCCAAACAATATACAATTGTTGATCAATTCATCCAAAATTCCAATCAAGGAAAAGTTTTCAATCTGTTCATCGAATAATTTGAACAAAAATCTAGCGGAAAAAACAGCATCATATGAAGAATGTATGGCTCTTGGTAGGATACAATATTGCAAAAACTTTGATAAAGACCCATCTTTGGCAAACCATTCGGTAGATTCAGATTTGATAAATTCAGAAATTCCATTGAAATGTTGTCTATGCTTCTCTTTGTCTTCGGGCAATACTATTTTTGTACTACTCAATGTCTCTAAATCCAGTTTTTGTTTCTCAAGTGTCTGCTTACTTTCATATCTTCTGTTTTTGTGCATAGATGCTTCAAGTGTAGGAATATTTTCTGAGATCTTGGCAAGAGTGGAATCATAGACGTCTTGTTTGAAGTCTATATCATATAGGGACAATTTCCAGAACGTACCATATAAGCTAGTAGACAAAACGTTCCAAACCTCTGGCATATAATCATTCTTCAAGACCTCCATTTCTTGTTCAATTATAGTTGTGGTCAAATGTTCTCTCCAAAGTTGGAAACTCCATTCAACAGGTACGTTGTATTGTACCACCAATTTTGAAATTGGGAGAAGATGTTCTGAAAAGTTGACTTTTTCATCTTTGGCGAAGAAAGTTATAAGATCAACGTATAATTGAATGACATTCAGCAAATCATCTTTTCTATTGGACAAAATCTTCAAATGCATTTCTTCACTTCCGTAAAGCAAATTTTCATCAATCTGACACAATAAGATTAGAAGTTCGTTGACACAATCTAATTTCAACAAGTTTTTAACGAATACTTTTCCAGACTTCAATTTTTCAAATCTGGTATCATTTATGGTCTTGAACACCATCTTTTGCAAGGAAGTTCCACTATTAAGTCTATAAATTTGATCCAAAGTAAGATTTGAGATAGCTTGTATTCCTCCCATAGACATTAAGATTTCCTTCAAAACAATCAAGCCAGTGGTATCATTGGCATGGAACGATTTCAATAAAAACTCTAATAATGTCAGTATATCAATAGAATTTGGGTAACGTTGACAAATTTTACCGATGAATGAGGCCAAAGACTGTATCCATTGTCTTTCAAACAAACCACTCTCTTGTATGTTTGATCTACCACTTGCGGTCAATCTTATCATTATAGCTAATGTCAAGACATCCCATCCATAATCATTGAAATACCTAGCAGTTTCCACCACTAGACTGTTTAAATTATCATAACTTTCAATCTGTTGCAATACAGTTAAAAAGCAAGGCAAGGGATTGGAGTAACTGATTTTGGCTATTCTTCTCATCATTGGACGAACTGTTTCTTTTGATAAACGCTTCAATACATCTTTGGTGGATTTTTCTGCCTTCCCATAAGAAATCTTGATTAATGGATTACTTTTGGATATTACTTGATGGAGTTCACTGTAAAGGTTGAACCTTTCTTCTCTAGAATAAAAGGACAAGATTTTATAAGCCTTATCAACGACCAATGTATTTTCGTTGATTAAGGATATAGCAGGGAATAAATACTTTCTGAAGTATCTAAACCACAAATCTTTTACTTCTTTATCATTTGAATTATTGGAAAGGTCATAAATACCAATCTCACAAAGTTTTGAGAATAATTTCAAGTCCTTTGAAATGGTAACATCTAGGAAATTGAGGAGTTGTTCGGAGACCATACTTAATTCTGTTGTGTTAGTTATCATAGGTAATCCCTCGATCCAACTGGTATAAAAGTATATGAATTTCTTTTGACTATACCCTTGAATAGTTGGCTTAAAACTCAAAAAAGTTGTACACTCGAAATTCTGATGATGAACCTCATTATTTCCTCTTGCAAAAGTTAACTTTTTTGATTCCAGAAACATGGAAAATTCTTCTTGACTTATGGAAACTATTGAGCTATACAAGGGAGTTAACATTTGATTGAATAGCCTGAAAATCAAATCCCTGGTTTCATCATCAATTTTGGCCATGAAAGGATACTCATTCAAAATGTAGATAGATGGCCAATAAAGACCAATACCAAGGAACACACGTAACATTTGAAATTTTGGGTTCAAGTTGAACTTTGATTCTAAAGTTTCTGGTTCTTTATTAGCCGTTTTGGAAGACTTTTTAGTGGTACTCAGTTCTTCTTCTTCATCCATCAAAGGGGCAGCTAAAGCCAAAGCATTGGCACTTGATTTAAACACTTCTTCATCTAACTTTTTCTTGTATATATCATTAAATTTCATCATTTCTTTATCATCGGGCAATAAGAATTTATATATGGAACCAAAGCTGAACATTCCTTCTTTGATCAAAATACCTACCAATAATTTGAAGGTCTCAGGTAATGATTTTTCACTGCCATACTTTAAAAATTTATAGCCGATTATTTTGGATAAACCCTTCTCTCCACCTAAAGATAAAGATGCAATAGACGAGTTATCAGATTCGATTTTGGGCCACCATCTCGAAGATTTAAAAAATTGGAGAATGAAAGGATGGTTGCTTATCAAGTTATTAGCAAATATATCTATCAAAATGGAAAACACTTTATTAGGATCCAAACTGTAATGCCCTATTAACGTTTCAACAATATTCACAGCATAGTTAACTTGAAATTCAGAATCAGTGCCTCTCAAGATATTGTGAAACTCAGAGATCAATCTTGCAAAACCTTCGGGTTCTTCATGTAGCAAGTTGAATTTCTTCTGTGTGTAGAATGTATCCCTCTTTTTAGTTCCAAGTTGTTTCAACGTCGTGTTTGGAAGTATTTCAAGAGTCGTCAAAGTATCGATTTTAATATTCTGAGACATGGTCGACACCTTTATTATTTTCTTGTTTTCGTACAATTTCAACATCAAGTCTTTCACCGGATCAGATAATGGAAACACATTCAACACTTGACAAAATATGACAGCAGTCTCTTCTTGCTTGATGGCATTAGACAAAAAATCAGTAACCGCTTGGATCTCAAGTTTACCTTCTTCGTAAACCATTATCAACTCAGTAAACAACGATCCAACCAATTCATTTCTTTCGTAGTCTGAGTACTCTGCGTCGATGACACCTATCAAGCTTTCAGTGCCCGATCCCTCAAACTGCGCTATGACTTCTTCAGTCAAATAGCTGTAGTTGTCTTCCATTAGGGCTTTTGTGAGATTTCAAATTCTCATTTTCTGAGAATTTGCAGCTTCCAAAGACCGGTACACCCATAGTATAACACCAATAGTATAAGAGTATGAATATATTTATTGTTCTAAACAAAGTTGACGGTAATTTTGTCAGTACCGGTGACTAAAGAGTTACCTAAAGAATCCTTGGTATTTTCACTTTGTAATTGCTTTCCTAAGACTCTAACCATAAAGGAAGAAGCATCACCAGTGACTTGCACTTCATAACCCGAGCTAGTTGGTTGTACAGTTACTGTTGCAACGAACTCACCCTTTGTATTTGGGATTTGTACTGTTTTTTTACTAGTGACGTTGTAAATGTTGACCATGAAGTCTTTATTGTAGTCATAATCAGGCTTTTTGTGATCTGAATTGATATCAGCAGAGATGAACACCGAATCAGGTCTGACTAATAACGGAATGGACTTAAAGTCATGGACTTCGTCAAACCATTCACCTTTTCCTTGACTGTCTCTAACTTTTCCATCCAACAATCCATACCATTCACCTTTTGGTAAGTAGAAAGAGACTTCACCTTCGGCATTGAACACAGGAGCCACCAACAATGAATCTCCCAACATAAACTGGGTGTCACAGGTTTGGGCAATTTTATCTTCTGGATATTCCAACAACATTGGTCTCATAACAGGAACAGCCAACTTGTTTGCTTCAAGTGCCTTGTTGAAAATGTATGGCATCAAAGATAATTTCAACTTTGTGAATTTTTGTAAGACAACAGAAGATTCGTCATCGAAATTCCATGGAACTCTATAAGAATGTGACCCATGTAATCTTGAATGTGATGATAACAAACCAAAAGCACACCATCTTTTATAAACTGCAGGGTCTGGACTACCTTCAAACCCACCAATATCATGCGACCAGTATCCATAACCACATAAACTTAATGATAAACCACCTCTTAAAGATTCTGACATGGCTTCAAAATGGGATTCACAATCACCTCCCCAATGAACTGGGAACTTTTGACCTCCTGCTGTAGTAGACCTAGCAAAAAGACATGCCTCATTTTTACCTAATTTCTCTTCCAACACTTCAAACACACACTTATTGTACAAATAGGTGTAATAGTTGTGCATACCCACTGGGTTAGCACCATTGTGATAATACACATCTCTGGAAGGAATTCTTTCTCCAAAATCGGTCTTGAAGGAGTCAACTCCCATATCGATCAAGTAGGCCAACTTCTCTTTGAACCAATCGTAAGCCTTTGGATTAGTGAAATCTACAATACCCATACCACCTTGCCATAAGTCACATTGATAGGAAGCACCATTTTCTGTTTTCTTGATGAAATAGCCATTTTCATCACCTTCGTCGAACAAATCCGATTCCTGGCCAATGTAACTGTTTATCCACACACATATTTTGATGTCAAACTTGGTTTTCAAGTCAGATAACATCTTTTTGGCATCAGGGAAGTACTTTGGATCAAATTTGAAGTCACACCATTGGAAACCTTTCATCCAAAAACAGTCAAAGTGGAACGTATTTAAAGGAATATCTCTGTCTTTCATACCTTGAATGAAGGAACTAACAGTTTCGTAATCATAATCAGTTAAGAAACTAGTAGTTAACCATAAACCAAAGGTCCAAGCAGGTGGTAAAGCAGGGAAACCTGTCAATGACGCATATTTAGTCAATATTGACTTTGGATCTGGTCCATAGATGAAATAGAGCCTGATTCCTTGGCCCTGTACTACTATATTGACCCTGTTAGTCCTTTCATTTTGTAAGTCAAAATTGACGTTGGAAGAAGAATCAACAAATATACCATATCCCCTATTAGACATATAGAAAGGAACGTTCTTATAGGTGACATTACTTGAAGTACCACCATCTTCATTCCACATTTCAATATGTTGACCATTTTTCACAAACGGACCGTATCTTTCACCCAAACCATACAATTTTTCACCTACTGATAAATGCAATTGACAAGTCATAAAGTCAGTATGTTTATGACCAGTTAAACCTGGTTTTTCAAACCTCGAGTCTTCAACGTAACCAATTGATCTGAAACCAAACAGCGACAAGGTTTTGCTGTCAGCCTGGAAATCAATACCAAACAATTTATCCAGTCTAACTTTAGCCAGTAAGTTTGAAGATTTTATGGAGAAATCATCTTTATTTTCCAAGATTTGTACGTCTTTAGCCTTCAAGTCCTGGGAGATTTCGAACTTAGGCTCGTTAGCATGCTTGTAAGACGATTTATCATGATACATTTCAACCTTCAAAACATCATCAACCGGGCTTGTTAACTTGGTAGTAATAATCCCATTGTTTAAAGTATCACCTCTATGATTAATAGGCCTCGTACTAAATACCGAATATAATTCATCACCTTTTATGTCGGTCTTGACATTTTCAGTGGCCCAAAAAACCTTAATACCATCTTTCAATTCCCACCTTCCTCTGGTGAAAATTGTATCCGAATCAACGTGTCTATCGACACTAACATGACTGCTACTCATAATTTATAGTAATTGGAATCGGTTCCCCAGAATTTGCAATTTTTATATAATAATGCCTACGACATACGACACACTGTTTAATGCGCGACACACTGCTTCATGCCAAATACTGTGAGGTAACAGTTTTAACAGCCAATTGGAAGCAGAAAAACAGCAGAACAGAAGCAACATTAGATAAGAGACATGTATATAGAGCCCCCTGTCCCCCATACAACGGGGAGGCAAAGCGTGGAAAGACGCCCGCAATAATCTTCCACTAGTGGAGGATACTAATTGCAAAAAAGATTGACATATACAATGAATCTTTCCGATAAAGTTACGAACTGAGGCATAAGGAATAAGGAATTTGAAATTGCTAGAAAAGGAATTTCTAAGAGATAAGTTATACTATTTGATTATTGTAATATACATTAGTTATCATAGGTTCATTGCCACTGGTGGTATTAGAGTTGTACGATTTGAACAAAATAGAATCCCATCCAATTTAGTTGCAAAAATTAGATAAACCCGGGGTAAAAGTGTGGTTAAAAAAATATTAATGTTATAACTGTTAAACTCCAACCATGGGGAACGGTTAAGACCATTAGAACTCTTAATATCGATAAATGATGGGGGTATGCATGGGGGAAGATAAGCTAAGGTCCAACAGTGGGTGGGGCACCGTGGAGGGGCATTACAAATCAAAGCCGATTTTTCAACTTCTAACTATTTAGTAAAGCGGAATTGAAAGTGCCTGGGCCAAAGGCATTACCAACTACATGAATTTAGCTACAGGAAGCAAAAAATTCATTGGTAAAGTCCGAATGCAGGAAAAATATGGGGAAAATATGGGGGTATAAATTACGATGTGAAGTCCATTATCTATATAAGAACGATTAAATCCTTGATTGTGATAACCAGAAACAATAAAATGGCTAACGATTCTAAAGGTAAAGTAGAAAGTGTAGAAGGGCTCAATTACAAGCCCGAAGTAAACCATGTTGATGATGTTCAATCTGATGCTTCTTCTATTAAAGATGACGTTGGAAAGGTTCTTTTGCAAGATGCAAAAGATGCAAGTCAAGATGAACACGATATGAGTTTAAGAGATGCTATCAAACATCACAAAAAAGCCATTTTATGGGCTTTGGTTATGTCTTTAACCATTGTTATGGAAGTACGTAGGTTTTTTTTAATACTTTAGAAAGTATCTCTTTTTTTACTTTCTATGTTTTCTGTATTGGCTACTAACAACTGTAGGGTTATGATAATATTTTAATGAGTTCTTTCTTCGGTTACCCAAGTTTCCAAAAGAAATATGGTGAATTAACCGGGGATGATACTTACGAACTTGCTGGTAGATGGCAAAGTGCTTTAGGTGGGGCTTCTTCAGTCGGTTTGGTGTTTGGTAACTTCATGAATGGTTACTTGACTGAAAGGTTCGGCCATAGAATGGTGATTTTAGTTTCTTTATTTTTTATGAGTGCTTTTATCTTTATTACCTTCTTTGCCCAAAATGTTGAAACTTTAGTTGTAGGCCAAATTTTCTGTGGTATTCCATGGGGGGTTTTCTCAACTATGGGTCCAAGTTACAGTTCAGAAGTGTTACCTTTATCTTTAAGAGGTTATTTAGTATGTATAACTTTTTCTTGCAAATTTGTTCACTGACATAAAATTTGACAGTGACAGTGACAGTGACAACGTCGCATAAATGTCGTACTTTTGCACCCACTTAAGGACAACTACTAACTACTATTTAGACGGCTTATGTTAATATGTGTTGGGCCATGGGTCAATTCGTGGCAGCCGGGGTCTTAAAAGGGCTCGTTAACAACAACACCCAATGGTCATACCGTATTCCATTTGCCATTCAATGGGCATGGCCAATTCCAATTTTTATCTTGACTTTCTTTGCTCCAGATTCTCCATGGTGGTTAGTAAGAAAAGGAAGACACGAAGATGCAATCAAGTCAGTAAAAAGATTGACACACTCTTCAAACCACCACAAATCACATCAGCAAGTTGCTTTGATGATTCATACTAATGAGTTAGAAAAGGAAAAAGAAAAAGAAAACAACAAAGGATGGAGATCATATTTGGAATGTTTCAGAGGTACTAATTTAAGAAGAACCGAAATCTCATGTATCACATTTTCTGGTCAAACATTGAGTGGTACTGCTATTGCCTATTCACCTTCATATTTCTTCCGTCAAGCTGGTCTTAACCCTAACGATACTTATAAATTGAATCTTGGTGTCACCGGTATTGCTTTCACTGGTACTTTATGTTCATGGTTTTTAATTAATAAGTTAGGAAGAAGAACTATTTACGTCGGTGGATATACAGTATTAACTACGATTTTGTTGCTTATTGGTATTTTGGCTGCCCCAGCCGAGCTGAACCCAAATATTAAATGGGGACAATCAGCACTTTGTTTATGTTGGGTTGCAACTTATGCTTTGACCATCGGTCCATTGGCTTTCACCATCGTTTCAGAAATGAGTGCTACCAGATTAAGAATCCAGACCATTTCTCTCGCTAGAAATGCCTATAATATAGTTCAATTAATCAGTCATGTTGTTGAACCGTACTTAATCAACCCTACAGAAGCCGACTTGAAAGGTAAAACAGCTTTGGTATGGTTTGCAACCGCTTTCCCAACCTTGATTTGGGCATACTTCAGATTACCAGAGACTAAAAACAGAACCTATGAAGAGTTGGATATTTTATTCGATGAAAGGGTCAGTGCCAGAAAATTTGGTTCATACAAATTGAATGAATCTGTCGAAATCGATGACTAATACCCATCTTAGTGTGTCAACTCCAAGTAACAATTTGTATGTTTGTATAGTAATGCAGTGAATATCTCAAAGCATCAGCCGCATTGTCCCTCTCTCCACAAATCAGAAAAAAAATAAACATTACCAACAGGGAAATTCAAGATCGTTAAGAGGAGAACGTTCACTAAGCTGAAATTTTGGACATCTTATATATAAGAATAATTAACACAATGTGATTAATAATAAGAAGTTGTAATTACAATATCAATAGGGATAAACGTTTTCTAAAAATTCACATGCGCCATCTCCCTTTCGGACTTTGCACCCGTACACCGTTGAAATCAATGAAATAAAATATATATTAGTTTGAAGTCTAAGATACTCTAAATCAGGTATTAAATAAATAAATACTTCTGTGATAACACTGAAGTTGTAGACATATACACATTAGAAACCTCTTTGTATGAAAAGGCCGATTTTTCAGTTGATTTTATTAAAAAAATCATTGTTATAACCAGTTACAACGATATTTACATTAGCCATCGTAGAATTATAAAATTCATCCAATGTTTCAAAAAAGTGTAACACTATCATAACCAAATTCATGATATAGTACAACAAAGTATCAAAAGCTTCAACTACCACCGATTCCATAATAAAATTGAACCAACTGTTATAATAGATATAGTATGAACGTATCAAACTAGGTACATCAAAATAGCCTAAATATGACATTTTATGTAGTTTTAAACTTATAGTTATCGAATTTGAGTCCGGTATTCCTAATAACTACTCTCTTCAATACTATAACAACTAAGAACTTTTTATTAACTATTGATATGAATTCAACTAAAATATGCAAAAATATCAAGCGAGAATTGACCGTTATATAATTAGTCGGAAATATCAGATCTAGACAACTCAACAGTTAAAGTTTTTCAAATATAAGGTAATGCTAATAATGCTGATTAGGATATGCTGATTCAAATGTTAGTATGCAATTTTCGTATTAGTGGGTATTTGTGGTTTATATATCCAAACTTAATCTCATCTCCACATAGTTTATTTATATATGACTAGCAAAGGGAAAGTCGGTCTTTATGACATTACCCCAGCTATGTTTATCCAGACTGTTTCAGGATGACCTCCACTAGCCAAATGTCGTATACTGAAGACAATTTTTTTAGCATATCAACTGATGTTATCTGTTATTATTTAGTGTATACAAAGGTTTATAGTTGGCTATCATTATGGCTAAAGCTGTCTTGTGTTAAAAGCCAGTAAACGAGTCTCGAATTGTAAGAATTGTTAACAGCACTCGCTTAAAGCAAATGTCGATTTTCTTTTTTTAAAGACGAAATTTCTAAAACCTAGTTTCCTACGTTTTCAGAGATGAAAGTGGATGCATTCTTGCTGTTGGTATTATCGGTGCAAAGATGCTTTTAATAGCTGGAACCAAAATTCCTGTTTTCTCTGTTTAGTTGCTTGATGTTGCAGTTCTATTGCCAATGGTACTGAACTGACTATCCGGCTCTGTAATTAGGCTTTCCACACGATCGCTATATTGGGTAACATAATTTCACCGGAGTAAATCTAGTAAATCTATTACTAACACTTGCATATGAACTATGATCTTTTACTAGATTTTTCAAGCTCTACTATACTCATGTCGTTCAACTTAGACAGGTTTTCTTTGCAGCGATACTTGTAATGTTACAGCAAACATAAACAGTGATGACATCTATACAGGCTTGTTATGACTACTACTTTGTGATATGTGGAGATTGCATATGACACTACTTTAAATTTTTCCATTTCCTTATATAGCATCATGATGTCGTCGAGGTCGTTGGACCAAAAGTTAAACATGTAGAAGCTTAAATCTACGACTAATGAAATCCACGACTAAAGAAATAGAATGGTCCAAAACGTCAATAAGCTTAGAAATCGAAAATATGGATGAATATTCCGTCGTCTTTTCGTTTAGGAAGAAGATTATAATCAAATAAAGTGCTACAAAGGCAAGAAAGCGTCGCACCACCTGGTGCCACTACTTGCTACCATCTCTCGCCCTAGAGGCCGACATTTGATACCACAAACTTCGTTCGGCTACTAAACTGTACCATCTAAAAAACAATGCACTTGTACGAAGAGGGGTTCCAGATTATGGGATTACAAAGGTGTGTGAAGTAAACAAACAGCAATCGCTTCAGATCAACATATACTTTAATAGATTTAACCCACCTGGATGTTGGAACTAGCGACAACGAGCTGAAATTTTATACTGTGGGGTCTTGAATAATATTGCTGTTGTTCTAAGGTTTAGAAGCCTTAAATATACGAATGGATAACTGGCACTTCGAATAGAAATATGCTGCAAGTTGCAAAATCTACTCACAAAAGTTTTCCTTATCTAAAGGTTTTGGGCTAATGCTAAGGTCAATGAATTCTATGGGAACTGAATAAAGTTTCTGATGCCTATAAGCTCTTAAGACATAAGTGGAAGGACTCAAGAACACACCAGTGGGTATTTGAACGACCCCCAGCTTCACGGGAACAATACTCATATCATCAATAGATGTGGATTATAAAGTAGTTAAATAATGAGACCGACACGCCTAATGCCGTATTTAAAGGTACTTAAACCTCATAAATTCCGTCTTCATAAATTTGCAAGATTTAAAAAATGAACACTTCCAAGTATAAGCTAATTGAAGGGATGCCCAAACTTCAAGATTACATGAAATTGAGAAAGAACTCAGGACTAACTCCTAAATCAGAAGCCCAAAGTCAAGGATCCATAAATGGAACCTGGTACGGAGTACATGTTGAACTGAATGGAGGAGAAGTAGTTGCAATGGGTAGAGTAGTCAGTGATGGAGGATGGTACTTTGTTATTTCAGATATAGCTACTTTGCCAGAGCATCAAAGTCAAGGAATAGGAAAGACGGTTTTGGGACGTTTAATTGACCATATAAAAGCTACAGCGTTACCAAATCCTTACATCAACTTAATTGCAGACCCACCTGGAGTTAACTTATATAAGAAGTTTGGTTTCATTCCTACCACACCTTCAATAGGTATGATGTTGTTACCAGGGAATGATGATTAGATCTTCAAATAGACAATATAGAATAGGCGAACTGCCACTACTATTTCAAAAGTATCTCTAATTCTCTTAGTTTCACCGCATAGCCAACTATCTATTTGTAAGCACAATGATATTCACAACGAATAGCCATGATGTCATGTGTAAAAGCAAGGTGGCATCACATTTAATTTTGCAACCATTTAAGTCCCGTTTTTATTTTCCGCATTTAAGTTCCATCTTTCAAGTTCCGTTGGTGCTCTTCATAATTCTTGGGGGATTTGCTCCCTATAACTAAGAACGGTTATGAATTTACACTCAGTTGAACACGGAAGGCTAGCAGGACTCCTCCGCTGACTAAAAAATGTGTCACCGCAATATTTATCCGCTTCGACGTCTGTCAAATTATAACTTCCGTCGATTTGATTGTTGCAAAATTTGGAGCCCGGCACGCAATGGAAGATGACATTTCCAAATGATATAAATAATCAGAAGTCGACTGAAATGTGTCTAATATCCTTGATTATTATATAGAAGAGCAATGATAGAGTTTTCTGAAGAAGATTTAGAGAAAAGCTTAGAGGAAAGAAACCATAGTGTTGATTCACTTCCGAAAATGGGTAAGGATAAGAAGTATCCTCCATCGTTACCAGAAAAAGATCAATATTTAGTTGAATTCGATGGTCCCGATGACCCTTGGCATCCATATACCTACCCATTGCGTAAGAAGATGATTTTCAGTGGTGTGGTGGGTTTGACTGCATTTTCGATATCATCGGGTTCTGCAATGTTCAGTGCTGCTGGTCCAATAATAGAAGAAACTTACCACGTAGGAAATACGGTTGCAGCTTTAGGTACATCATTGTTTGTGCTAGGCTTTGCATCTGGGCCTGTAATATGGGGGCCTTTGTCTGAATTATTTGGAAGGAAAATTGTGATTGTGATTTCAGCTTTTGGATACTCTTGTTTCTGCTTTGCAACAGCCACCTCCAAGGATATTCAAGCCATCATGATTTGTCGATTTTTCCAAGGTTTTATTGGCGCTGCACCATTAGTCTGTGCACCAGCATCGATGGCAGACTTGTTTGATTCCAGATCCAGGGGTTTAGCAACGTCCGTTTTCATCATTGTGTTATTTGGCGGTCCGATGTTTGCACCAATTATGGCAGCATTTATTGTCAAGAATCCACATATGGGTTGGAGATGGACACAATACATATCTGGTATTATGGCAGTGTTGGCACTTATATTGTCAATTTTTGTCTATGAAGAAACACACCAGCCAACCCTTTTAGTAAAGAAAGCAAGAGTTTTAAGACAAAAAACTGGAAACTGGGGTATTAGAGCACCACAGGAGGACGTTACCCTTAATTTAAAACAGATAGTGAAAAATAATATCTCAAAGCCATTAACGATGCTTGTTACCGAGCCAATATTGTTTTTTATTACCCTTTACAATGCATTTATCTACGGTATTATGTATATGTTCTTAACTGCTATGCCTTTGATCTTTGGTGGTAACTATAAAATGAGGCCAGGAGTGGCAGAATTGCCCTACCTAGCTATGTTCATCGGTGTGTTGATTGGTGGTGTCATTAGCATATATTTTGACATCAGATTTAACAAAATAACTGATAAGAATAACGGAAAACTAATACCAGAAGAGAGACTACCCCCTATGATGATAGGGTCCGTTTTCTTTGCAGTGGGTATGTTTTGGATAGGCTGGAGTGGAGATTTCCCTGACAAAGTCCATTGGATAGTGCCTACCATTGGGGCCTCATCCGTAGGCATTGGATTGATGACGATCTTTTTGCCGTCGTTCAATTATATCATAGATTGCTATTTGTCGTTTGCAGCATCAGCTTTGGCAGGTAACACATTCTTAAGGTCTGCATTTGGTGCGGCGTTCCCTTTATTTTCCAGACAATTGTTTGTCAATTTGGGAATCAGGTGGGCTGCCACCTTATTAGGGGGATTGGCAGTCTTGTTGATTCCAGTGCCATTTTTGTTTTACAAGTTTGGTAGGACATTGAGGAAAAAATCAAAGTTTGCATTGAATAGTTCTTAGTTACATTTGTAGTCTACAATAAATAATTACTGCAAAATAATTCTAATCACCCCCTCTAAGCCGTATGAGATCAGATTACTAATCAAAAAAGACTACTGGACATAGATTACCACCGGATCTATTATGAGATCCCTAATAAGTAATGAAAGTCATTTTGCCGTATATTTCCTGCTGGAATGGAAAATATGTCACTTTAGCAGCAAATCCTCTTTTCGCATTTTTCTATTTGTGAGTTCAGACTTTGATATAGATATTTTTTGAATTAGATCATTGAACACAATTGGCGTGTGGGCGATACAGAATAAACTAAAAAGCCAGATATACGTTAATTTAAGCACCAGAGAGAAAACTATTGTGAAAACAACAAATCTTGAACACATAAAGTACATCATATGAGAATGACAGTGCCAGTATGTACGTTTTGTAAAAGAAGGAAAATCAAATGTGATAGGAAATCCCCTTGTTCGTCATGTATCAAGTTTAGAAACTATGAATGCAGCTACGCTACCACCAGTACCATAAGAAGACCCAGAAGAACGAAAAGTGAAATGGAACAAGACGGCCTTGCTTCAAAGAGACCAAGAACAGGATCCCCCAACGCCATTGCAAACGAAATAGATGCCTTGAAACTGAAGTTGGATAGTCTAGAAAATACCCTTCATGCCACTACTACAGAACAGTCCAAAGGAATAGGTGCTAAAAAACCCGATTACAGAGTACCAAACGACGGCGACGAGTCGTTTTACGAAGAACCCTTTATTGTTTTGCTAGCTAAGGTAGAAGATGAGCATATAGATTTGCATAATGGACATAGTTCTATCTACGAGACGGGTCCGTTCAAAAGACGTTATTTTGGTCTATTTTCGTGGAAGTCTTTGATCCTGGCTGACCCTTCTTTAAGCCTTTTTTGGGAGTTTGTGCAGAAACAGGATAAGAATACCAAAAATGTGGCTCAGATAACAAAACCGTTAAAAAATGAAAAACTTGAAAAAATAACCGATCCAATTGACAAGTTTTCTACAAAGACCAAGCTAAATATCAATTTTGTCAAGAGCCAGAATTTTGCAAAAAGTCTAGGTTTACCCAGTCTAGAGAAAGCATTTGAAGCTAATTTGGAACTCATTTCTAAGATAGAGCTAGTTCTTCCAATAAGATCTGTAACATGGGAATTTGTAGATAAATTTTTTGAAAGTGTTTATCCCTTTTTCCCATTTCTAGATCAGGGTGATTTTTTCAGTGCCGTAGAAAGGCTAATAGGTACCAGGGGTCAAGAAGGTAGTGAAAAATTGTCCATTAGTATCACGGAACGCAATGATTTTGCACAGTTGGGTACCTTACTTATCATTGTCAGACTAGGATATTTAACCTTGTTTACCAGCTTTAATCGTCATAACGATAAACAGTTAGATACAAAAGATCCTGATCTAGAACTTCAGCGGATGAAATATTTATTACAGAATTCTGTCAGCATAGAGGTATTTGAGGTAGCACAAGAATGTTTAAAACAGTTTGATTTGTTAGGAACCATAAACCTAACGATATTCCAACTAGCCTTATATATTAAAGTATATAGAACTTATGGTCCAGAATACGGAGAAGGGCCTGATGCGGGAGACTCCCAAGTTTTTAACGCTATGATATTTCAATTGGCTTATTCTTTAGGGTTACACAGAGATCCCGACCACTTACCCAGCACTGACGACGAAAAATTGAAAAATCTAGGCCGGAAAATTTGGTACGGTTTACTAATGATAGAACTAGACCAATGTTTAGAGAATGGAGATCCCTTGAATGCAAATAAATTCCCCTTTGATACTGAATTGCCTTTTGCAAAAGAGGGCAATTCTAACTTATTCGATCAGAGAAGGGAGGCGGAAGTCTTGGAACGTTACCAATTTATGAAAGGCAGTTACTACCCTGTCATCGGCTTACTTAACCATGTTTTGAGTGTTAAAGGGGATAGCACCATTTCAACCCTTTGTACTCAAATCAACTTTATCAAAAAGGAAATATTTGGTTCAAACGGGATTTTGAATACATTTCAAAGTCATTCAGCATCTTCTGATTTCAATAAGCAAGTCATTAATACATTGAAGTACAAATTAGAATTACAGACTAGCTACTTTTTCTGTTCTTTGTATTTTTACTTATTCAATGTTTTGGAAAAGAAAGGAAACTATAAATTTGCTTTTTATTACTTAGTACGACTCTTGGACAGAACATTGTTGATAATATTTCCCTTTTATTGTGCATTGGCAAATGGAGAAGCAGGTATTTCTGAGAATATCAGCTTTGTTTTAATTCCAGGAGTTGAACTGATGATCCATAAAGCATTGATGTTTTTGTTGTCCATTATGATAAGGATCAAGTTCACAATAAGAAGCAGGCAAAATGATGTTGATTACTCGAGGAAAATGGCAGAAGATGACAGTTACAAACAGAACTATACGAAGTTGAACAAGTTGTTTGATTTATTGGTCTCTGTGTCAGAGGCATTGCTAAAAATCATCAGTCAATACAGCAATAGGTATTATTATTCATGGATTATTTCAAGATTACACAATTACTTTCTATTTACAGTTAGAAGTGAAACATTTGAAGAGTTAGTCGACATCAAACCCATGGATTTCAGAATTTTAAACCGAAACGAATACTTGGACCAGTTGATTTATATTGCAGAGCAATCAAACGAACTATTTGAAAAGAGCGGATTAGACAACAAATCAAATACCTATAAATCTGACAATGATATTGACGATCTAATGACAAATTCCACTAGGAACAACGATGATTTAGAAGCTGCAACTGCAAATGAATGGGGCTCAGCTACAACTTTCGATGAATTCGACAATCGAAATGGCTTGCTTTCTATAGACAACAATGTCCAGGAATTCATGGGACATGACGAAAGCAACGACAAAGTTCCCATTGGTACGTCACAAGAAATCGATACACTTTGGTTGTATTTGAGGTCGATAAAAGACAAAAATGTCCTCGACAGTGACATAGATCAATTATTAAACCATCAAACCGAAACGTCACACAATGAACTTGTTGATGGTGACGCCTTCATTAATTCGTTTGTAGTCGACGAAATCTTCAAGGACATCTCCAAATAAAGTTTTATAGTTTTAATGTATATGATATTGGCTTTGGTATTTGCAGCAACTCAAATGTCGCGTGATGCAAATATGTCTCCCTTCTTGAGAGAAATTTCCTAATTGGGTATTTGACACTGATCACTTGCTGTTCAATAAAGAAAGGTTACGACAGTATAAAGCCCGAGCAAATCACCCCAACAAAACCAATAAAGTATAAAAATATAACTTTGAATATGTCAGACGAAAAGAAGCAGGCCAATGGCGGCGATGAAGTGAAAGAACGCAGTGACATCAATGAGTTTTTAAAAGAGTTAAAAGGCAAAATCAACCCTAATGACGACGAAAAAATCAACTCCTATTTTGATAGTTCCATTAGTTATATCAATGGAATCTACGATAAGATGGAAAATACCGATGACAGAGATAAGACCTCGAAAGAAATAGCCAATGATTTGACTTCCAAGCTTGAAAGCTGGTTGAATGCGAAAAAAACCGATAAGGTACCAGATAGCGAAGAAAGCAAAGAAGGAAAAGAATGAAGGCCTTTGCTATATTTACATTGATCAGTTGTGTCATTGGACAAGTTGTTTTTGATGTTTTATCAGACTACACAGTGAATGACGAATCATTAATCGACTTTCATAAGAATTTGGTTGAACTTCAATCGATTAGTCCCAATGAGTTGAGCGTAGCTAAATACATCGAAGAATTCCTTTTGAAACAAGGATTGGAAGTCGAATTACAATACGTAGAAGAAAATAGGTACAATGTTTATAGTTATATAAAATCAAGAGACAACAAAATTTTATTAACTAGTCATATTGATACTGTACCACCTTTTATTCCTTATTCTGTAAAAGGATCCAAAATCTTTGGTAGGGGTACTTGTGATGCCAAAGGAAGTGTAGCTTCTCAGGTGTTTGCGTACTTATCTTTATTAAAAGAGGGGTTGATCAAAGATGGTGACATTGCAATGTTGTTTGTGGTCGGTGAAGAAGTTTCAGGTCCTGGAATGAGGGCTGCAAGTGATCATTTGAACACTACATGGGACATTGGTATTTTTGGTGAACCAACTGAATTGAAATTGGGTGTTGGTCACAAGGGGATTTTATTAGCGGATATTCAAGTTAAAGGTAAAGCTTCCCATTCAGGATATCCAGAATTAGGTATTTCTGCAACCGAGATAATTCTTCCTGTTTTGAACGATTTATTGAACATGGAATTACCATACCTGGACCTCTTAGGACCAACTACGTTGAATATTGGTAAGATTTCAGCAGGAGTAGCTGTAAATGTTATCCCAGCATCTGCAAATGCATCTTTATTCTATAGAGTATCTAACGATTTAGATAAATTGGTAGCTGATGTCAATGCTGCATTGTCAAATATTGAACACCTTGACTACTCCATCAATTTCGTTTCACCTCCCCAATACTTAGATTTCAAAGTTCCAGGGTTTGAAAGTATTATTTTAGCATATGCTACAGACATTCCCAACTTACAACATGATTTATCCAAGCGTTATTTATATGGGCCAGGTTCCATCCATGTTGCCCATGGAGATGACGAATTTGTTGACTCCAAAGATTTGGTCGAAGCCATCGAAGGTTACAAAAAGCTTATATTATATAGTTTGTAGAGGTTGTAGATGGAAGATGTTTACATTTTTCTATATCTAATACAAGGAAATACTCATAGTAGACTCAAACAATGTACTTAATATAGGCAATGTGTGAAGCAAATGTTACACCAGCAGTAAATCTGTCAAAATATCGCCAGAAGCACCTAAGAAAGGAGCCCCAAAAGGTTGAAACAGACAATTCAAGTGTAAATATGAACAAATAAGAATGCTATACTATTCAAGCCTTTGAATATTACAGAATTCTTACTTTTGTTACATTTAAACTTATTGTATGTGTTGAACAAAATATATTTTGCTGGAAAATTTTATCTCATCTCATCGCATTTATATAGAATGGAACCAGCGTGGAAAAGAATAGGGCTTCAGGTCAAAGAAGATGACAATGGAAACGAAATCCAACACATAGAAGACAACAGGCCCAAAAAGCTTAAAAGAAAAGCACCAAGCAATAAAGACATCAACGGAGAAAAGAAACCACCAAAAAGAGTGAAAGTGCCAAAAGATCAAAAGCCTCCACCACCAGTGAAAGATCAATGGGTGTATATTAAACAGTTTGTAACTGATAAAGACAACTGGAAGTTCAGTAAACAAAAGCAAAACTGGATCTTGAAGAATGTCAAGCAGGTTCCAGAAGATTATGAAGATTATCTTGTGGAATATATAGGAACTATTCAAGGTGGAGGGAGAACGAGGTTGATTGACGAGTACAAAAAAGTTATTGAAAGCTGGAACCAGCAGATAGCCAAGGTCAAAGAGAACATAGAATTGAAATTACAAGGAAAAGCACAAGAAGAGAAGAAAGAAGAGTCTGAGTTCCAATACGAAAAGAAGTTTATTGAATTAGTTAGGAAGATTTTGGTCAAGATGGGGGTAGAAGTGGTTTTAGCTGATGAAGAGAATAAGGCCAGCACTAGTGAAGATGATGATAGTGAAGAAAGTGATAGCAGCAGTGACAGCAGTAGCGACAGCAGTAGCGACAGCAGCAGTGAAGAAAGTGATAGTAGCGATAGTGAAGATAGCGATAGCGATAGCGAGAGCGGCACCAGCGACGGCACCAGCTCGACCCAGAGCTCTACTGGCAAAAAAACGCGAGGTGTCGGTAACTTGATCGTAGATACCATTAATATAAAATGAATGATTTCAAGGTAATAACAGATAAAGCTCTCGATGTAGACCCGGATCTAAGGTTCATGGCATTGGAGGACTTCAAGAAGCTTTTGAGTCCCACTAACTCTGCCAAAATCGAAAGTTTCGTAGAGATTATGTTCAAGTTGTTAGATGATACAAATAACGACGTCAAGGGTAAGACCATAAAGTTATTCCCCATTATATTACCATATATATCCAATAACAAGATATTTGAAATTATAACCAGATTATTTGATAAATGCATGGCTAAAAATGACGAAATATCGTTGATGGTATTGAAATTGATCTTCAATTCAAACTTCAAGTTTCTGAAAAATTTATCAAGATCTATCATCGAATTGGTTTTGCCTATTATTAGCAATTCTATTGATAATGTCAAGTTAGATGTTTTGGTGGAAGTATTCAAAAATTTCAGTGTGTATTTCAATTCTGCCGAATTCATCAAGATTTCAAACTTCTTGATCAATTTGTCTTTCAAGTTGAACTCAATCAACAAAAGAGCCATATATGCCTTTGACATTTTGCTTAGTTCATCCGAATTATCAATTAATGATGAAATATTTGACAATTGGCTATTAAATATCAATTTGAATTTCGACAATCTGCCTAAAAGCTATAAATTTTCAAACAATAAATTGACGTTAATTTCCATCATTGTTAAGAACTTGGTCAACTTGAATTATCTGTTGAAGAACGTGGATGAAATCTTGGAAATTATAAGAGTTTACTTGTTTAGTGATGTGGAAGAAATCGACTATGATTTAATCGTTGAAGACAATTCAAATAAAGAGATCTCATTAGATATTTTGATCTCCTTAATATCTTTCAACGAGCTTCCCGCTCCAACGATAGATACTGTCATTGAAAAATTTATGAACTATAACCCTATACCAGTCGATGAGGAGGACTACGACCTAGAAGAAGACGACGATATCGAATTCAGCGACGACGACGAGATGGAAGAAACCCAATCAGACGATGGTTCTTGGAAATTAAGATTTAAGCTGATTATCATAATATATAACTTAAAACTCACCAAATATTTACCAAAGTTGATTGCAAGTATGAACGACAAGAATGAAATGATTTTCAAGCAGACCATTAATAGCATTACATTATTACTTTCAGGCAACGACCAGAAACTAATTCCTTCCATTGAAAACAACATCTTGGCTAATTTGTCCAATGAAAATTTATTGGTGTACACCCCATTATTGGAGACCACATTAAACTTGGATCTTGAATTATCTCAGAGTTTCATAGCGGGCTTTTTCCAATTTTTGTTCAAGAATTTGAAGAACTTTGAACTAATCGAAATCTTGAACTTGATTAGTTTAATAGTCTTGAAGCAAAATATCGATTCGATAAAACCAGATTTGTTAGACAAGTTATGCGATGATATAATCCACAAAAATTCTAATGTCATTTTAATCCATTTGAAAATATTGAATCATTTAATAAGCCATGGCTCAAACGAAAAGATATTTGATTCTCTTTTGCTCAAATTAAGCGATAGCAAGATTTTAATTGACTTGAAAGTCGAATTAATCAACACTGTGAGTAATTACACAACTAAAAACCCTATAACAGAAACCGAATTCACGAAAGTTATCAAGATTTATGAATCTGAGTTGAACGAATTGATGATCAAACCTATTTTACTAAACTTAAACAAGATTTTTGACAAAAATTCTGTGAATTATTCGTTATTCATATCAGACACTGACTTCAATAGATTTCTTATTGAAAAGTTGAAGATATTTTTGAATTCCAACAACAAGTCTATATACCATCTTGTATTGCAATTATTCAAAAAGTTGAATTATAACATGGAAGGATCCGAGTTGATTGAGTTTGCAATGAAAATTGACGACACCAAAACCTTGAATTTGATATTTGAAAATTTAGAGACTATGAAGTTCAACGAAGAAATATTATTGAAGATTATAGAATTGATAAACAAAACAGAATACGAAGAAAGCTTAAGCGTGGATGCCTTGGTTGATAATATTTGCAGCCAAGGTAACTATTACACCTTGTTTCAAGATAATCTAAATGGCAACCTTTTAGGGGTATTAGTGATTTCGAAAATCGTCTTGAGACTCGAATTGGTAGAGCAGATTACTTCACACGAGTACTTATTCAACCAATTGATGGAATCGAAAACGTTTGATGCCACATTTATAAAGGTTTTGCAGTTTTTATCATTCATCAACTTAGAATATAAGTTGCAGAATATCAACATGGATTCTTTAATCAGCTTGTTGACAACGAACTTGGACGAGCCAGTCAAATATGAAATATCCAAGAATCTTGGATACCTCATTTCAAGCGATAAATTGATCAAGCAGTTCACAGAAAACGAAGCAATCAAAAACGATTTGTTGATAACAATCAAGAGTTACTTAAAGACCCATAGGGATAAGGAATTTGAAGTAAGAGTTTGGGAAATACTTTTAGATGAAGTGAATATAGATAAGATCAAGAAGGAATTCCAGTTGATAGGAGAGATTTTGTCAATCATAACTGTGAATAATCATCAATACCAAGAAATTCAGAAACTTATTGATTTGTCCAACCAGTCTATTGGATTGACCTACAACTTATTGATTATGATCAACCACTTGATCAAGTCTTTTGATAAAGAATTGGGACAAAAGATGGTTCTAAGCTCATTAAAGTTCCAGGCCAATACCAATATTGACATCAAGATTATGATAATAAAGAATCTAATCAACTTGTTTCATATAAACCCTAAATTCATTGAAGAAAATCCAGAAATCAACGATCTTATCTTTAGTGAATTGAAGACTTACGACGAATTCAAGAAGATAATTCCTATGGGGCCATATAAATATGTCATCGATGAAGGATTGGAGATTCGTAAATTGGTATTTGAATTGATCTATTCCATTATTCATAATGATTCAATTGTCATTGATTATGACCACTTCATCAGCAAAATTGTAGAGGCTGGTTTGTTGGACTCAGAGTTCGATATTGTTCATTTATCGTACATTAACTTATCGAAATTGTTTGAAAAATCGCCTGAATTTTTGAATAGTTTCGATAATTTACAGAGTTTAGTTAATAGTTTAACAGTAAACTTGAACAAGAAGTTGAAAACAAAAGCAACCAATCAGGAAATTGAAAATTATAATGAAAACTTGAAGAATTTAATTCAATTGTCAAATAAAATCAACGATATTGTAGTAAAAAACAACTGGATATTCAGCAATTGGGAAGTATATTATACCAATGTGAAGAAAGTCCAGGGATAGCTAGTATGCTTGCTAATATAGATTAGTTTTCTGTAGTTCCTTCTGTAGTACCTTCTGTTTTGCCTATGTTTTTACCTTCTGTTTTGCCAACGACGTCTCCTTCTGTCTTTCCAACCGGGTTGCTTTCAGTTTTACCAACATTTTCAGTCTTTCCTTCAGTTTTACCAACATTTTCAGTCTTTCCTTCGATTTTGCCTAAATTTTCAGTCTTTCCTTCGGTTTTGCCTAAATTTTCAGTCTTTCCTTCAGTTTTACCAACATTTTCAGTCTTTCCTTCAGTTTTACCAACATTTTCAGTCTTACCTTCAGTCTTACCTTCAGTCTTACCTTCAGTCTTTCCCTCCGTCTTACCGACATCACCCTCAGTCTTACCCAACTCCTTTTGGCCCCCCTCAGTCGGTTGTTTCTTGCCTAATATTTTGTCTTTAATTGATCCTAATTCCCCCAACATGATAATTGCGAAATGTTCACAGTGGTAATCGATTTTGATGATACTATCACCAATTCCGATACCATTTCGTTATTGCTTGGAATCCCCAAACACCCACTACAACCTTCGTATTTTGGAGATGTGTATGTGAAGGCATTGAAGGAATTCAAGGGACTGGCTACAAATTTTCACCAGGAGATTGACTATCAAAAGGCTCTCAAACCAGTTGAAAACACATCCATCAATGAATTGGAGAAACAACAATTCTTTAAAGGAGTCTCTAAACTACAGATCGTAGAAGCTGCAAAGAAAGTCCAAGTAAAACCAGGAGCTTTAGAGTTTTTGAAAATATGTCGAACTTTCAAGGTCCCTGTCAAGATTCTAAGTGTCAATTGGACATCTGTCTTGATAAAAAGTGTTATTGGAGATTATGAAACTCTCGTAAACGAATTGGAAATGGAAAATGATATATGCACAGGGAAAATGATAGGAGATATTCGAACCGGTTTTGATAAATACCACATTATTCAAAATTTGAAAACGAGCTCTAAGATAATATATATTGGTGATAGTCGAACTGATTTGTTGAGTTTATTGGCCAGTGATATAGGGATTGTGATTGAAACCGGCTCGTTATTGAAGAAATTGCCGTGGGACATCAATGTCGACCACATCAGCCGGTTTGCTGGCAGAGGTAATGATGGAAACACCGTTTATGAAGGGAATTGGATGCAGATTTCAAAGTTTTTAGATGATTATATTAATAATACAAAATGCTAGATTACATGACATGCTAATTCTTTTTCCTGTAGTTATTTGACACTCTCGTATTTGACACTCTCGTATTTCACTTATCTTCTCCAATACATTTGGGCCTGCGGCTGAACAGGGGTATGTTTCTGGCTTGGAGGCCCTGGCACCATATTACCATTCATTTGTGGTACCATTTGTCCAGGGTGTGGGAACATCTGATTCTGTGGGATTGGATATGGGTAGCCTTGAGGAATTACAAACTGGGTAGGCATTGGAGGTTGACTACCAGGAGGCAATTGGGGCATTTGGCCTGGAGGCCCTTGGCCAGGTGGGACCTGGCCTATCTGTGGGCCAGGAGGCTGCCCCATCATTTGACCAGGAAAGTGACCGGGAACTTGGCCAGCAAATTGTGCAGGCACCCCTGGTGGTAATTGTTGTATTGGCTGGTTGGCAAAGTTGGGCGACTGTTGATTCGATGCCTGGTGTTGGTTTTGTGGTGATGGTTGGGTGACGGGATACATCATTGGGTAAGGATATTGATAATACTGGTTAGGCGCTTGCGCTTGCGATGGTGGGCTTTGACTCATAGCAGGCATCGGTTGAAGCTGTGGGCGGTCCACCTGGGGGGTCTGGTTGCTTGGGGCGCCGCTGCTTGGGGCGCCGCTACTTGGCGATGCTTGGATCGGCTGCTGTGGGGGAACAGGGGTGTGGACTTCTTTGGGGGCTGGCGGCTGTTGTATGGTGGAAGGCTGAACAGGGATTTGTGGAGGTTGGGGTTGAGGGTGTGGAGGGTGAGGGTGTGGAGGATGTTGATGCTTGGGGGTCTGTACCTTGGACTGGGATGGGGGAGGCGACGTCTTGATTACTTGTTGGTCGGTGTTCTCAGGCACAACTCTCTCGGATAGATCAGTGTTGACGATGGAAAGTAACAACGTCAAAGGCAAGCTTATGGGGCTCCTTAAGTTTCCTTCTTCCAACTTCTTACCGCTGTTATTCATTTCTTCCAACATGGCCTTTCTTTGGGTCAAATCTTCATAATGGTTCATGCTGTTTAATAGCTTGAAGCAGTCCGCCAGACGTTTACAGGCGTCGCTGGCGTTCATCAACTGGTTGTCACATCTTTCGTAGACACAACTTAACCCGTCCCAAGCCAAAGCAGAACTAAGGGAGATCTCGTCGTTTTGTAGTCTTAAAGCCTGGGAATAGGCCGATAACGAATCTGGCAATTGGTTCAAGTTCAAGTACAAATTTCCGATTAGCAACCATATGATGGAATTCTTTGAGTTTTTTTTCAAGCATATTTCCAAGCAATCAAAGGAGTTCTTGAAGTTGTTCAACTGGAAGTAGTTCAAGCTTAAAAGGAACCAAGGCAAGTAATCGTTGACCGATTCCGTAAAGTTGATTAAGCTGTTTAGGATTGAAATGGAATGTTCATAATTCTGATACATAATGTAAATGTACGCATTCAAGATCAAGAGATCATAGTTGTTAGGAATTATGACTATCGACTGATTCGAGACCTCCAAAGCATCGTCGAAGTTGTTTTGTGACAAATAGGTTATGATCAACTTGGAATAGCTGGTCAAGTAGTGGCTCTTGTTCAAAGGTAAGTTCAAAGTACTTCTGAAGTATTCTAAACTCTTGTTCAAGTAATCGTTGTTTGTGTTGTTGTTGGATTCAGACTCCAATACTTTATTCAAGTAGAAGTTACCCAACGTCAAGTATATTTCATGTTTCAAGTTATTATCAGGATTCAAAGTTAACGAATAGTTGATAGAGTTCAAAAACTCCAACTCTTTGTTCAAATTCAAGTTGACTAGGGAGTTAAGAAACCAGTTTTTGCCCAATTTCAGATTCAACTTCAAACAGTCTTCGATATATTTCAACGCTTCGTTATATTTACCCGTTTTTAGGTACAAAATCGACAAAGTGTAATATAACTCATCGTTCAAGTTAGACAAATTGTAATTCGACTCTATTAACTTGATGAGTTCTCCCATCAGCTTGGAATCTTGTAATTTGATCAAGATTTGGGATAATTTTATGATTGATGGTTGGTGGAAAACGTTAAACTTTATGGAGTTTTCTAAACATTGTTTAGATTTGTCATAGTTGTCAAGGGTATAAGCCAAATCTCCCAACTGGCACCAAGTTAAAGCAAAGGATTCAATAAGTTCATTTTCCATTTTCTCATAAATGACAGTTCCAGTTATTAATAGTTACACAAATTAAGACAAGTGTCTATAAGTCGACCAGATCAGGACCAGGAATTATCGGGCGTTAAGGAGTAACAAGATAGTAGTTGGTTTTCTGATGGTATTCTCTTGTTGCTACTTATGACTTGCTGAAGTGGAAATCTTTCAGTTGGACGTGGCAACAATAGCTTGAAATATCACAATCTTCGCTGAAGATTTCTGGATGAATTTAAAATGGTAAAAACCTAGATCAGACTATCCAATATGGTACTGCAAATAGTAGGCTAAGTTAGGTATCGGATGAGAAGTACTGAACTCTGGAACTTTCAGCTATTAAGTGGTCAATCTTTCTTTCTCAATATCGATGCTCAATGAAATATTGTTGATTTTATCCTAAAGTATTTTTATAAAAAAAATAAACTAGTTTGCGTGAGGTGCGTTGCGCAGACCGCACTGTTCTGCATGGTCTTCTGCAATGCACTACATATACAGGAATTTGGGTTGGCGAAGCGAACAATTAAGGTTTAAAGGTTACAATTGTAAATTTACACTTTTGACCCCCACGCTAGGATTAGCTTATCCCCAGTAACCAGTGCCTATTATACCTTCATTGGGACAACCAAGATAAGTTTAATCTTTCGACATTCGTGGTACCTTGACAAGTTAAAACTTTTTGGTTTCTCAACAAATACCGGAACGAGTATCCGCCGGGAATGCATCAGTTTTAGATTACAAAATTGATTAAATTCAGGGGCGTAGATAATGTTTGTATGATTAGCCTGTTGCCTAAAGAGGTATGAAGTAGTCCCAGGAGAAAAAGTACGGCGAACAAGCAAGTAGCTGACGACTGTCCAGTTACAAGCATTATGCACAAATACCTGCACCGTATCTCAGTTTGGTGCGGTTCTCTATACAGGTTGGTACATGCATTCTCACCTAACTATAAGGTATAATTCCGTTTAGAGATGAAATATTCTCAACGTAGATTTTTTTATTGCTACCTATTGTCAATTTTCAGCATGTTACATGACCAAAACTTTAATTAACATAGAGTTAATGTAAGGGATACTTAGTTAGTAACCAATAGAAAGTATGTATTAAACATAACCTCGAGTTGCCCCCACTCCTCTTAACATGTATTTTAGCATCTTCACTTACATCAAGCATATCTAAGTGTCAGTTGCCGTAATATTCTGGCATGTGATGCAGCGTTTGAAAATGTGTTGTGTATAATAATAATAACGTGGAATGCGGAATCAAGGTGAAATGACTTTTTATTATGTGGCTTGAGTATTATTTTTATTGTAGACGCAGATTTGGGCTAATATTGTAGTTTGTATGGAGACTTGCGTATTCCTTGAATTTGCTCGGGTATTCATCCTTCTTATCATCGTTTCATTTTCTTTGAGCCAGCTGCTATTCTGTTTTACTTAGGTTTGGTGGAGGGGACAAGTCAGCAATGCAAGCTTCCGTCCATGTTAAAATCTAATTATTCATATGTTCGGTTCTTTTTTTTGGATTCGAATAGACCCGTGGTCTGTTCCACATATTCTTCTGAAATTCATGCCAGATCCTCACTTACTTATAATGGTAAAGCTGAGCAGCATATGTGCTAACTCCTTCCGGATGATTTTTCAATTCAAAATGCAAGTGAACAGCTTGGCTTCAGTATCCGAGAAAAGAGCAGGACTGCATGCCTATTGCATACCAAATTAACATTCCATTACTACGGTACCTCGTGCAAAATTGCAACGCCTTTTTTCCTGTTCTTTTCCACCAATTTCTTCTCCTGGTTCCAAATGGACAGTACCACGCCAGCCAGAACCACTCGGTACCAATTTGGTACCAGACTTGGCACTAACTTTGGGGCGCGAATATATTCAAGTAAACTCATCTCATCATGTTATTTAGAAAGTATTCAACTTCTTTACTTAAAAACTTGGTGGATAGTTGTAAGAGTTGTGGAATCGTACTACAATCCACCAACCCTAAAAACCCTGGATATATTCCGAAGGTAGTGGCAAAAGTGTATAATAGACCGCAAGATCAAGTATACAACAAATTTATACAGAACTTGGCTGAAGACGACTTGAAATTGTTAAATTATGATTCAAAGGTTCTAGAGAATTCAAAAAAGGATAGTCATACACATGAAGATGGAAAGGAGTGTTTAAGATGCAGAAATATCAAATACAAAAATCAATTCAAACAAGAACCAATTATTGATACGAATTTTGACGATTTGAAAGGGAAGAAATTAATCTACGTTGTTTCTGCTTATGAATTTCCAATGAACTTAGATAAGAAAATTTTGAATAAAAATCCAATAGTAGTATTGAACAAATTGGATTTGATTACTTTGAACATGCAAAACTTCAATAAATTCCCATTTTTCAAGCAATATCTAAGTAAAAAGTATGGGATAAATCCTAATCAAGTTTTTCATACCAGTTGTAATAAACAATATGGGATAAAACAACTTTATGAATATTTAAATGACATTCCTGAAGAATATTATATGGTTGGAGACATAAATTCTGGAAAATCATCCCTTATATCCTCCTTGATGTACTACAAGAATCATGACTTCAGAATTGGATTCAAGGACTGGAAACTCAAGAATGGGCCAGGAATAAGCAACTTTCCAGGTTTCACGAGGGACTTGATTAACTTTAATTTAAACCAATTCAAGTTGAATGATTTACCAGGCTTAAACCAGTTCAATTTACCCAACTTTGAGAAGTTCAAGAACATCTTTAAAAACGTACAAGTCTATAAAAGAGGTTTATTTAACTCAAAATATGACACCTACAAAGAAGAAATACTATCTTTTGGGGGCATTTTTTATGTAAAATTCCCTAAAGGGATTTTTCAGGTCAAGAATTTGATTAATCTTAAACCAATCAGAATATCCAGTTTTGAAAAGTTAGAAAAGTGGGAGAATGATTACAAAATGAATAAATTGGATAAGTCATTGGAAGCTCAATTTGTAGTTAATCCTAGTTCCCATTTAGTGAAATATTACATTCCACCATTTATTGGGAAGATTGATCTTGTTGTCAAAAACATAGGATATATTGAAATAACACCTACAGGAAAAAAGCAAAGTAATGATTTAATCGAGGTTTATTTACCAGCAAACGTTGAGCTCTCTATGATTATAAGGAAGCCTATTGTTCAGTATACACACAAGACAATCAGTGGGAATGATAAGAAGGGCAACAAACTAGCACTAAATGAGCTACATAAGTCTACCAAAGTAATTAACAACTATGATGGAACCCCATTTCACTCCCAACTAATCCCACATATTGTTGATGCCTTTAATTCGGTAACTACTGCAACAGGAAAGCCTTACACTGAAGACACACAAATCACAAAAAGTAATCCTACAGAATATTGGATTGAATAATCTCTGTGGAAGACTCATTATGTTCGTTTGTGATATGGCGCCATATTTAAGTTCATCGACTCATAAACTTAAACAAACTGAAATCCCAAAAAATATTGACAATAGTGATATTGAGTTATATAAGGGGTATTATTGGGCACTATGGACTTCAGTTCCTGCTGAGGGTTACGAGAATAGTAAGGACAATTATTATGCATTAGACGCAAAGTACTGCGGAATTAATTTATTTTTGTATTTATAACTTTTACATTTTTACTGTCGTCGACATAAAAATTCAATAGTAATCATAACTAAAACAGACGATCAAATTATATCATAACAGTATAGTACGCTGAGAACACTTATTTGCAACTAAGAAACGAACCAACTAAATCGAAGTAAGTGAAGGTTTTCTCAACTAAATCTACTAAACTGAGGCAATAACTTGCATGAACAATATAAAACATTGAACAGGTTACATCAAGCCTGTGGACCGACATAAGGCACTTGTAAATAGAAAAAATAAAAATTAATGAGATAAATTAAGATTAAATATTTTCTAGCAGCTAGTATTAACTTTGACTGCATTGACTAACTAACATTGACTATAATTCTTGATTACGGAAAAAGCAGAGGATAAAATTTTCTTTGCCTTCATCAAAATTCAAATACGTTTTTGAGCATGTTTACGTAGTAATAGTAATAATAAAATGCATATACGAAGGATTATTAAATATTACTGTAATGGGTTTCCCAGCTGTATTGTTGGAAAAATTATTGTTCGTTTCAATATTCCGTATCAATAGTTCCATGCTTGAGATTCGGCACTTTGGGCCAACAGTGGAATAACCACCAAAAAATGTCTAGAGTGAACGCCTTTGAATATATAGAGGTAGTATTGCATCGAGCATAGTATAGAGAGAGTATAGTATAGTATAGTATAGTATAGTATAGAGAGAGTATAGTATAGAGAGAATGTAGGGTTCCTTGGTAATAGATATAGTCCAGTGCAAGCACAATAACGTCATAACCCACAATTCAATCATATTGCTAGCTTCTCCTGGTCTCTACTGGTCTTTACTGGTCTCTACTACCTCCTTGAACAGACTGCTCTTCTACTGGTCTTCCCTGTCAAGCAGCTCGCTCTTTTGACTCGAAACCTTAATTTGCAATCTCGTCACCTAATGTTGGCGCATCATACATAAGCGAATACTATAGGAGGGCCCTTGCATTTATATAAGATATATATTTGACAAATCCCCTGCACTCTATAGATCAGCCATGATATCAACTACTATCGTTATAATACTTCCAGAGGTTTGAAGGTTCTGGAGACTTGATTATAATTAGAAGTCATCAGCTATTGTTTTCACAGGAGTTGATTTCAAAACACGAATTTTTCACTCCTTCCAAACGCGATGAATAAAAGTTATAAGAACAGACTTTGAAGCTTTTGAGGTCCAATATTGTTTGAAGATTAGTTAGTACATTGTGATAGCATCCATCCTCGTCTGGTGTTGTTGAAATTGTTGATTTTCATTGTCTAAGTATCACTTATAATTGTATTGAGTTAAATACTATTGTTGTCGTATAAAATACCTGGTTTATAACTTGTTTTGGTAAAATTGTTGCATCATCTTCGCCATTCTTGGAATAATTATATTTGTTTATTTACAAGTTTTCGTCTGATTATATTGTTGGTGCTTGATTGTTAGTACAGTAGCTTAGTTATCAACATTCTTTAATCATTTTTACTTGATTGTATACCTCATTGATTACATTCCGTTAAGGTTAGGATATATTGTCAACCTAGTGGAGGGTCTATTGTGAAAAAACTTTATTGTATATTGTAGTGGGTCCATTAAGTTCATATATATTCAATTATTTCCAATGATGAACAGAAGCAAAAGCCATACCAATCTAATGGAGAAAAAGAGAAGGCCCTTAAGTCAATCCTTATCATTTGCCAACTTGAATTCTAAATTATCAAGCAAATCATCTTCAACAACCTCAATAAATACAAATTCGGTTAATAACATCAAGAAAGTTGGTGCAAACAACACTATTAACATGAAACCCACTCCATTCGTATCAACTTCCATGAAACCTTCTACTTTTAAAAAGGAAAAAGAAAGAGAAAACGCTTCAAAGAGAAACTCTATATCTGTTTCTTCCAGTTATAGAGGTATTTCTGTTGAAACTGCCTCACAATTAACAACAAAAGATAAACGTAAAAAGAGATTTTCCATCATGTCATTCATTCAACCTGATGAAGACGAAAGTGATTCCATATCGAGTACTTCCTCAACCAGTCCATTCACCCCGTTGTCTTCTACACTTGATAACAACTCCATAAACCTACATGCCATCGATATCGACGATCTAGATTCAGGCGACGAAATCAATATTGAACCAAAAAAGAGAACTTCCAACCTATCAAATATCATGGAATTCTTTGACTTGATCAATTTCGATGAACATTCGTCAATAAACAGAAACCTGATAGAATTAGAGTCCAATTATATTGAAAAATTCAATCTGGATGATTATAAAGTGAATATGGTCGCCAATTGCTTGGTATTTGGCTACGAAAATCCAAAGGACGATATTGGCCTTGACGATATCAATTATTGGGACGACGAAGTAATCGAAGTCTAGTCATACAGTAGTCAAATCAGCTTTTCGATTCCAATCAGGATTGAAATCACTATGCTTATTTACGTTTTTCGTGTCGTGTGATAGCTTGCACGACTTTTGTCGCATTTATCTAATGAGTCAATTTTTCACCTTGTATAGTAGTGTAATAATATGTTCAAAAGCTTGTTCAGACGTTCATTTCTATTAAGCACCACATGTGTAGTTGGAAGTAGTTTCCTAGCGTACAAATACGGAGTCTACCAAGTTACCAACAACTTGCCTTCTGATTTGTTCCCCAATGAGTCTACCACCCCGTTGGCTAGGATATCACTGCCAAAGTATTGTACAACTAATGAATTCAAACAAGCGGTAGAGAGGTTAAGAAAAGTCCTTAGTAATGAGCAAATTAAAGACACAACAATTGAAATCGAATATCACACACGTAACGAATTCACTCCTCATGAACCACAACCGAACGAAAAGCCCAAATTGGTTATATACCCCGAATCTACTGAACAAGTTAGTGAATGTATGAAGATATTGAACGAATTCAAAGTACCTGTTGTGCCCTTTGCGGGTGGAACTTCTTTGGAGGGCCATTTTTTTTCTACAAGAGAAGGGATTGTTATGGACACATCCAGGATGAATAAAATATTGCAGATTAACTACGATGATTTAGATGTTAAAGTGCAAAGTGGAGTCAATTGGGTCAAGTTGAATGAAACGTTGGCAGGAGATTCATTAATGATTGGGTCCGACTGTGGTCCGGACGGGTTGATCTCCGGGATGATTAACACCAATGCCTCAGGAATTAATGCTTCCAAGTATGGAGCTATGATTTCCAATGTGATTTCGTTGACAGTTGTTTTGCCTGATGGAACTATTGTGAAAACGAAACAAAGACCTAGAAAGCTGAGCAGTGGTTATAGTTTGACTCAATTATTCATTGGTAGTGAAGGAACATTGGGAATAGTTACAGAAGCTACTCTCAAATTACATCCTATACCCAAGTATGAAACCGTTATTGTAGGCCAGTTTCCATCCTTGTTAGATAGTACTAATACTGTGAGTCAAATTTATAGATCAGGAATTCATCCAAACGCAATTGAGTTATTAGATAAAGATATGATGCATTGTATTAACTATTCGGGATATTTTTCAAAAGAATGGGAAGAAGTTCCAACATTATATTTTAAAATAGGAGGGTTGACCAAAACAATGGTTGATGAACAGATAAAAGTATTGAAGGACATCAGTGAACAAAATAATTGTAGTAAATTTATCAAGGCTAAGGATGAAGAAGAAGGTAAAGAATTGTTTAATGCTAGAAAGAACGCATTCTATGCCATTTTAAATTATGGAAGAAATGAAATAGATGAAAATGTTAGATTATGGGTTACAGATATTGCTGTGCCACTAAGTAAATTATCACCAGTATTGAATGAGATTTATGAGATGATCAGAGAAAGTGGTTTCCAAAGTATTATTCTAGCACATGCAGGAGATGCCAATTTCCATTGTGATATATTTTATAAAGAACACGAAAAGAAAGAATGTGAAGCATTAATTGACAAAATGATGGAGTTGGGGTTAGTTAATGAGGGAACTTCATCGGGGGAACATGGCATTGGTAATGGGAAAAGAAACTTTTTAGTTAAAGAATTAGGTGAAGATGCTATAGATTTGATGAGAAGAATAAAGTTTGCAGTGGATCCCAACCGTATCTTGAACCCAGATAAGATATTTAAGATCGACCCTGAAGATGGAGGAGAATTTTAAAGAGATATTAGTATAAAGATAAAGCCAAGAATAGACAGTATAGAGGGTTGAAATTGGCTATGAAGTATAAAAGAAAGCTATGGGATATTAACTTTAGAATAGAATATAGAAATAGAATATAGAAATAGAATTTAGAAATAGAATATAAAGTTTAACTTATAAATAGCAATAGCACTAGATCTGATAAATGCGTTTTAGCAAAGTTTAAGCTTTATTATATATCAATACAATTGTATATCGATATAATGTATTAAACTATTTTATAGTATTATTGCAGTTTTATTCAGTATTTGTGCATCATACATGTCATAATTTATGTATAGATATGCAATGCTAAAAATCATCTCCACACGCAATCTGTACAAATTTTACTGAAAAGGGTTATAGAGCAATAGTAGGTTTATTATTTAGATATTGACATTTGCTACTATATCAATATTTGTGTTAGTACAAAATTGTCACTTAGTTTATTACTATTATTGTCAACGCCACCTTATCCCAGTATCCCATATTTAATTAACTCTACTAATCTCTTATCATTGGCACGACATCTCCTATCTTATCTACTATCTCTACTCAATATCTTATCGTTATCTCAATTATTATTCAACAAAACTCTTTGCTGTCAACGGGATTACCTACTATCTTACAACCCCTTTAATGCCTTATACTTCATTGCTTCCTATCACAAACTCTAAATTCTTATCTCCCTATGTTTATTTCTTCTTGTTGAGCTTAATCAATAGGAGAAAAACGAGCACAGAAAATGTGAAAATTTTTATCAGTCATTTATCAAACAACAAAGATAACGAATAGTCGATAAGACCTTGATATTTTTACAGCAGTGTGAGACTTGAAGTTAACCCTCAAACATAACTTGCTGTCGTAAAATCCTTATCATCTGCTTCCGCCGGCTTATATGATGTCGTTCAACGAGAATTTGGACCTGAAGTTGGATAACTTGAATCTTAATGATAAAAGAAACATAAATATAAATCCAAGGCCTTCACTTTTATCGACGTCTTTAGCCAACCAAAGACTTGAGAGGAACAATAGTGACAGTACTATAACAGAGAGTTACGCTGATTCCAATAATCCTAATCCAAGCACCAATGAAGCTGAAAATAACATTACCACCAATCATAGTATCCCTACCAATAAATACCGGGATGAACATCCAGAACCTGAGCTCCTAGCTACTTCTGTGGGTAAGGATTCTAATGGTAGATTGATACCTTCATCTTCCAACATTTCCCTTTTCTCCCTAAATCAGTCCCAACAATATTCTGGAAGTCCGCAACTTCCTTCCATACAGCAACAAACTCCACAACCACAAGCACCACAACAGCAACAATCGCTTACAAGTCCACATCTTGTGCAAGGACAATTTGAAGAAAATTATAGTTATCAGAGTCCTAAAAATTATTACGACCGTAAATCTGGTATTAGAAGTAGAAATTCCATCAGTTCATTGAACCAAAAGAGATTCGAAACATATTCAAGATTAACCAGTCCGCCGTTACAGGAACAGGCTGCAAATATGGGACATTCAACTAGTCAATCAATTCCTATTAACAATAAAAACTTAAATATCAACAACTTGAATAATGCCATGACCCCAGATTCGCCTAATTTGGACCCGACTTCGTTAACTGGCTCACCTTCAAGGTTTTGGTTGAGTAACCAAACTCCACCCAGATCATTAAATAATAGTTACAAGAGGTTATCGACGTTGAGCGATTACCAAATCCATAAAAACTTGAACCAAGTTAGCACCCAAGTTCAAAACTACCAACTCAATGCCAATACTACTGCCAGCAATGTAAGCAATATCAACAATGTTTCGAACGCTCCTAATGCTTCGATGCAAGCAGTATCCACCATCCAGTCGGTTCAACCTATGAGCATACCCAACTTCAAGAATGGTGATGATTCACCTATTTTGAACCCGGTTCAGACTCCAAACGAAGAACAACCTATGACTCCGCTTTACTTGAACAACGAGTACCTTCAGCAAAGTTACTTCCAGTTGAACAAAAGCCACGATATCAGTGAAGAGGATGAAATGGAACACGAGATGAATGAAAATGGTTATTATAAGGGAGATGATATGAATGTAGCATAATATAGAATACCTCTACTTTCTGGTTCTGTTTCTGTTTCTGTTGTTTCTGTTGTTTCTCTTCTTTCTCTTCTTTCTCTTCTCTCTTTTGCACTTCTTATCTCTGATCTCCGCGAAATGTGAATTTTGCAAAGGCAAATGTCTAACTATGAAGGTATGTAAGAGATCATAAGGTTATAACTTCAGATTGCTAACTTCAGACGAACACAATATAACTGCTCCCGAACGAACAGAAAGGAGTGAGAGAGGAAGAACCCACCAAACGTTGGCATCGGCCGTTGATTCGTTTTTGAATCATTCCAGTTCTCAAGAAGCCAATGTAGAAGCATTTACCAGTGCGTTAAGAATGATCAATTCGGAGGAGGGAAACGAGTTGGCGTTGCAGTTGGTACAAGCATTGGAAAATCCTGATTTGGGAGACTTTTCCCATGGAAAAAAGGGTATAGATGACCAATACATCGACTCTTTAGACCGAGTTGATGTCAAGTCCCTTGACGATGACGCCGATTGTCCCATTTGTACCAACAAGTTCAAAGATGACAAGTATCCATTGATCGTGAAACTTCCTTGCAATTCTGGGAAGAAAAGCCATATTTTTGATATGGATTGTATTGGCCCTTGGTTGAAAATGAATAGTACTTGTCCATTATGTAGATTTGATCTTTTGGAATTGGATAAAAAGAGAAAGGAAAAGCTAGATAAGGAACTAGAAGACTTAAGGAAAGAACAAGACGAAGAAGAGGAAGAAGACTGGGAATTATACGGGTAGATTTATGATAGAGGACTAGAGACATAAGATCAAACTGAAACAGACGAGCATGCTACGCCAATTAGACTAGCAAGAGATAACCAGAGTCCACTTGAAGAGTTCCTCAAGAGTTCCTCAAGAGTTCCTCAAGAGTTCCTTCTCCCTTATACAACTTACAATATATATTTACAAGATTAAAAGTGTTTTTTGAATTGATCGGATTGTAATAATTCGTCGACCTTTTGCATAATTGGATCATTAGAGTCTTTATAAGTTTCAGGAATCTTGAAGTCTTTAATATCATCCAATTCTTTCACCAAGTTTGTAGATTCTCTAGTACTAATTTTAGCAGAATACTTGACTCCTTCTATGGCATATTTGTTGACATAACTTAACCATAAATCAACAACCTCTGGATTAGCATCATATCCTATCACTTTATAGTTGAAAGTAGTTCTAAAGAAATTCTGTTTGGTCTTAGCTTGGGCAAAAGGTGATTTAATAACAGTATATAATCTTTTTTCAGTTTTTTCCTTGATTATAGGAGAAACAGGGATTCCTAAAAAGTAGGCTGCTCTACTAACAAACTCACTAGCGAGTTTAATGTCTTCTTCACTATAACCTCTAAATTTAATGGATGCAATCTCATTTCCATGAGTTTTGGGTAATCTGATTGGCTTATACTTCAATAATTCAACATTGATAGGAATTGGAACTCCAGCAGAAGCATCGATACGGTTAGGAGTTATGATTTTAGGGTTGTATGGGAAGTCTCCTTGCAATAAACTACCTTCAAACTCTTTCTGTTCTATTTGTTCTTGTTTGACTTGTTGAATATATTCAGATGGTGAAAGTCTTTTACCTTCATTTTCAGCCTTTTTCGCTCCGGAAACTTTCTCAGATGTAGCAGCAGCCTTAATAGAAGTACTGACACTCTTGCCAGCACCTTTCGCTTGCTGCAACACTCTGCTATAACTCATATACCTAACGGTTTGGATCATTATGTTGAAAAATTTTTGGCAGTCGCATTTGTCTAATCGCACGCTCATCTCAACCTTAGTATGGGAAAGAATAGTAAAGATAAACGAGACTTATACTACAGAAGAGCCAAAGAAGAAGGCTGGAGAGCCCGGTCTGCTTTCAAACTCATGCATTTGAACGAAGAGTTCAACTTATTTGACGGAATATCAAAAGTGGTGGACCTTTGTGCTGCCCCAGGAAGCTGGTGCCAGGTTTTATCTAGACAGTTATTTGACATTCAGCAACAAAAAGACGCCAAAATCGTTGCTGTTGACTTGCAGCCGATGACTCCTATCGAAGGGGTAACTACCATACAAGCAGATATAACCCATCCTAGAACTTTACAGAAGATTTTGGATATTTTCGATGGGGAATTGGCTGATTTTGTTTGTAGCGATGGAGCACCTGATGTTACTGGTTTACATGATTTAGATGAGTATATACAAGCTCAATTAGTATTATCTGCATTGCAATTGACGACTTGTATTTTGAAACCTGGTGGGAAGTTTGTGGCCAAAATATTCAGAGGAAGAGATATCGATTTGTTATATAGCCAGTTAAGCTATCTTTTCGAGACGGTAATTTGTGCAAAACCAAGATCTTCTAGAGGTACATCATTAGAAGCATTCATCGTGTGCTTGAACTATCAGCCTCCCAAAAACTGGAACCCCAAATTACAATTAAATCAATCCACCGAAGAGTTTTTCGAAAATATTGATATTGGCAAACCCAAGAATCTACAATTTTTAGACTTGAATGACGACGAGAGGTCTATTGCTAAGTTTGTAGCTTGTGGGGATTTAAATGATACCGATTCAGATGCAACTTACGGTTTAGAAAACCAAAAAGTGGTGCTAGATCCAATACAAATGCCTACTTCTCCTCCATACAAACAAGCATTAGAAATGAAAAGAAGAGGTGATTTAGCAAGAAAGTAAGCCTCTAAATCGGGACCGGAAATCTTATAAATATTACAATGTATATTATTCTACGAAATTATTGATTAGTTCTCGTTCTTTTCGTCACCTTTAACGAAAGCATCTGGTTTTAAGGTTGGGAACAATAAAACTTCTCTGATAGTATTAGAATTGGTCAAGAACATAGCTAATCTATCAATACCACAACCCCAACCTGCAGTTGGTGGTAAACCATATTCCAAAGCATTACAGAAAGTTTCATCGACCATTTGAGCTTCATCATCACCTTGAGCTTTTTGTCTGGCTTGTTCTTCAAATCTAGCTCTTTGGTCAAATGGATCGTTCAATTCGGTATAAGCATTACAAATTTCTTTGGTAGCGACGAACACTTCAAATCTTTCACACAAACCGACGACATCTCTATCCCTTTTAGCTAATGGTGACATCATTTGAGGATGTCCGAAGATAAATGTTGGGTTAATGGAAGCATCTTCTAACTCACCGACTAATTTATCCAACATTCTAGCATTAGTTAATGGAGGTGGACAGTCTAATTTGTTGTCAATTAAAATTTGTTTCAAGAATTTACCAGTTTCTTCAGTGTGTAATTGATCACCTGGTGGGAACTTAACATTAAAGACTTTCTCTAATTCTTCAATCATATTGATTCTCTTCCAAGGTCTTGAGAAATCTAAAGTTAACTCTTCGTTTTCTGGACCATTTGGATGGTAGGTGATTTTGTAATCACCAGTAATTTCTTTAACCATTTCACTGAATAACAATTCAGTCATGTCCATTAAATCATAAACATCAGCATAAGCTTGATAGAATTCACAGGTGGTGAATTCTGGGTTATGAGTCATATCAATACCTTCATTTCTAAATTGTCTACCGATTTCATAAACTCTATCCATACCACCAACAACCAATTCTTTCAAGAATAATTCAGGAGCAATTCTCATATACATATCGAGATTTAAATCATTGTGATGAGTAACAAAAGGTTTGGCAGTGGCCCCACCAGCAATGACATTCATCATTGGAGTTTCAACTTCAATGAAATCTCTGTTATCTAAGAAACTTCTAATATATTTGATGATTTGAGATCTGACCTTGAAACGATCTCTGACGGTATCGTTCATGATCAAATCCAAATATCTTTTTCTATATCTTTGTTCTTGATCTTTGAAACCGAAATGTTCAGTTGGTAACATATGTAAACATGGTGTTAACAATTGGACTTTGGTAGCGAAAACTGAGATTTCACCTTCACCACCTTTGGCAGGGTTGGTTCTACCTGGATAACCAGTAATACCAATAATATCACCTCTTCTTAAGTATTCATGCATTTTTTCATATTCTTCAACACTTGAACAATCTTGAGCTTGAGCCATGATTTGGATTTGAACTCCGTCACCTTTTAAAACATAGAATTTTAATTTGGAACCACTTTCTCTCTTACTCATAATTCTACCAGAAACGTTAACTTCAATATCTTTTAAAGTGTCACCTTTCTTTAAGTCACCATATTGTTTCAAAAAGTCTGGGACACTAATAGAAACTTGGAATTTATGAGGATATGGGTCAAATTTGGAGGAATCTTTTAAATTCTCTTGTCTCAATTCATTCACTTGTCTAGATCTGATTTCAAAATATTGATTTGGGTTTAAATCGGCTAATTGATCTTTCTTGGTAGCTTTTGGTTTAGCAGTATTGTTAGCAGCCTTTTCAGCTTTTCTAGCTTCGATGGCCCTGGTTTTTTGTCTCTTTTTTAATTCACTTTTGGAAACTTGTTCGCCAGTAACTTCATCTAAGTAAGTTTTTTGTAACTGTTCGGTAACTTCGTTAACAGACATCTTGTTCTTATTACTTTAGTTCTCTTAGTTTATAGTCTTCTCTATAGTTTTCTCAGTGATGATGAAAAATTTGTCAGTCGTGCGAAAAGGACTGAAAATTTTTCAGTATAATAATTAGTCAAAGTTATAAATATATACAACTAGAAATCATGACTAACAAACAGTATAAGGAGCCAACCGCCAAAATCATTGATATTGAGGCCAGTGTATTGTTGTCATTAATCAGACACACCTCAGATAACTATCCATCGATCTATTCCGGTGCCCTTTTTGGATTCCAAGACGATAATGGTAGCGTTGATATTTCACACATTTGCCCATATCCATACGCGGATCAGTACGAAGGTGGTAGTTTAAAGAGTAAGAGTGGGATCAAGTTTCAAAACGACTTATTAGAGTCATTAAAATCATTAGGATTTGGGGTTGAATTCCAAGGATGGTTTCAATCCACTATTTCAGGTAATTTCGTCACTACCAATTTGGTTGAAGCATTGATCCAACAACAGTTTAATAATAAGAATAGTTTCATATTGATCCACAACATGGCATCTATGGGTAAGGAAGTTGATTTGAAAGCTGTCAGATTAACTGGTAATTTCATCAAGAACTATTCCGAAGGTAAATGGAAATCCAAGGACTTGGAAAATAATAGATTATCATATTTGAATATTTTTGAAGAGATCCCAATCAACATCAATAACCAATATTTAATTGATTTATACTTGTCAACCAACTTGACCAAGTTGAACAAATGTACTTCAATCAACGAGTTTGATAACTTGAACTTGTTATCCAATCAAAATGTCACTTCCAAATTATTAGAAAGTTTATCAAGCCAAGTTGATAGTTATAACTACGATCAAAACAATTTCAATTATTATCAAAGACAATACCAAAAGGAAATGTCTAAAATAAGTCAATGGAAGAACAATAGAAAATTAGAAAACTTAGAAAGAAGCAAAAGAGGCGAGTCCGAATTGGATCCAAATGAATGGCAATCGATTTTCAAATTACCTGTTGAACCTTCAAGATATAATAATATGTTATTTTCAAGTGCTATAGATAACTTGGCTGATGATTTATTAAAGAAATGTGATGAAGAATTGACAAAAAGTTTTGCAATCGAAGGTAAAGTAACTGATAATTAGTGTATAATAATTCATATCGACGCATACGTTTTTCTATGAGTTTCTGGGTTTCTGAGTTCTCTAAGTTTTCTGAGTTTCTGAGTTCTCTGAGTTTTAATTTCTTATCTCTGAGATTTCTTATCTCATTTCCTGAAATCTCAAAAATGGCAAGACCAAAAGTAAGTGCAATCGATTGGTTGTAAACCAGTCTTTGGCGGTTGATATGTGTACTCAGACACGACAGTAGTCAAAGGTATATATCTCCGCAGTATCAAGGACACAGCTTTTCAGATAGACTAACAACAGTATATTTTACTTGTGAGACATGGGGAATCAGAAGGTAACTGTGATAAGTCAGTTAATAGATTCACACCTAATCACCTAGTAGCGTTGACAGAACAGGGCCACGACCAAGCTATAGCCGCAGGAAACGTTTTAAGAGAGTTTCTTAGTCAGGACGCTTTGAACGACGGCAGTAATGGCAAGAAATCAATAGTGTTTTATACCTCACCATATAAAAGAGCAAGGCAAACATGTCACAATATAATTGAAGGAATCAAAAAAGTGCCAGGAGTCAAGTACACAGTCAACGAAGAGCCTAGAATGAGAGAACAAGACTTTGGCAATTTCCAAAGTACCCCTGAAGAAATGGAGAAAGTATGGGAAGAAAGAGCTCATTATGGACATTTTTTTTATAGAATTCCTCATGGAGAAAGTGCAGCTGATGTTTATGATAGAGTTGCAAGTTTCAATGAAACGTTGTATCGAAAATTCCAAAGTGACGATTTCCCAAAAGTGCTAGTATTAGTTACCCATGGGATCTGGGCAAGAGTGTTTCTAATGAAATGGTTTAGATGGAGTTACGAAGAATTTGAAGCATTAAGGAATATACCCCATTGTCAATATTTGATAATGAAACAAATCAAGGGGAAATATCATTTGAAAACACCACTTAAAACTTGGGACGATTTGGACGATAATGAACTAGAGAACGATACCGACATTGAAAGAGAAATTAGAGATGAAGTAAACTTCAATTCAGTGTTTAAACTAGGGTCTACTGTAGATGATTTAGATATCAAGAGTATAATCGAGGCCCAGAAGGACGCAATCAAGCACTCAAAGTCCAAAGATAAGTTGATTAAAGAAGCATTCAATAGAATCACCAGTCCCGTAATAGATAGAGATAACTCCAGCCTAGATAGTGCTAGGAACAGTCCAAGCTTGGAGCCAGATAGCCCCAGAAATAGCCCCAAAATTAGCCCTAGACACAGTCCGAAACTAGATCGTGCCAGCACTCTTAAGCTTATGCACCTGAACTTGTCAGCCAGTGATGCCTTGAAAGCTAAAGACGTGTAGAGGATATATAGAGTAATACTATTGTACTCGCTACAGTTTGATTCCATTACATCATACTTCCACTCTTCCGAACTATTGCTAGCCTATGCTTATGAAAATAGTCCCACTATCGTCGCCAGCGCCCGGCCTTCCTACCACCGCACGCCAGCGTCCCACCACCTTCGCACCAACGTAGTACCAGCTGCAACCACACTCACTAGCATTACTACCGTCTCCCATACCACTTCGACCCGCGGTGTCGCATCAAGTGACGTGATCGGATGATGGTCGACCCGTCGACATTCGCATATATAAGTATTATCATAAGTTTCATATACTTAATAAGAACTAATAATACAAAATGGCTCGTCAATTCTTCGTTGGTGGTAACTTTAAAATGAACGGTACCAAAGAATCCGTCACCCAAATCATTGAAAACTTAAACTCAGCTGATTTACCAGCAACTGTTCAAGTTGTTCTTGCTCCTCCTGCTCCATATCTTGCTTTAGCAGTTGATGTCAATAAGCAAAAATCAGTTGAAATCTCCGCTCAAAACGTCTACACCAAAGCTTCTGGTGCTTATACTGGTGAAATTTCAGCCAACCAAGTTTTAGATTTAGGTGCTACTTGGACTTTAACTGGACATTCTGAAAGAAGAACCATTATCAAAGAATCTGATGAATTTATTGCTGAAAAAACCAAATTTGCTATCGAACAAGGTTTATCTGTTATTTTATGTATCGGTGAAACTTTAGAAGAAAGAAAAGCAGGTATTACTTTAGAAGTTTGTGCTAGACAATTAGATGCTGTCTCCAAGATCATTTCCGATTGGTCTAAAATCGTGGTTGCTTATGAACCAGTTTGGGCTATTGGTACTGGTTTAGCTGCCACTCCTGATGATGCTCAACAAACTCATAAAGAAATTAGAGCTCATTTAGCCAAGACTATCGGTGCTGACCAAGCTGAAAAAGTTCAAATCTTGTACGGTGGTTCAGTTAACGGTAAAAACGCTCCAGAATTTAAAGACAAAGTCGACGTTGATGGTTTCTTAGTCGGTGGTGCTTCTTTAAAACCTGAATTTGTTGATATCATCAAGTCAAGATTATAAGTAAATATACATTGATCTATGTCTATATCTTATTAGCTTCTATTGTTGCAATTGTTTCGTCAAGATTCCAATTCTTATGTTTTTGTATTGATCTTATGATTCCTATTAACTCTTCCATGTATATATTGTTTAAATGCTTGTCCAAACTCATATCTGTTTCAACCAATATTTGTTCATCACTCAATTGTTGCAAAATTGTTTTCAAGTATTCCTGTTTCTCTTCAACACCGTTTATGTAGTTGGAAAACGAAAAAAGTAGTTTCTGGCTTGACTTCTTGTATTTCTTGACCCACAACTTCACTTGATCAACTGATCCACTAAAAGAATGAAGCACTATTTTGGGGATTGCGTGGTATTGCGTTAAAATATCATAATTTGGCCCTTGAACTTTGACACAATGTACAGAAACCGGCACTTTCAAGTCATCAGCCAACTGCAATTGAAGCTTAAAAATACGGATCTGGTGCTCCATTTTGACTTTACAGGCTGATAGTTTAATTCCGTCATTTTGAACGCTTTGGTTGCCAAAATACCCATTATTGGGGATTCTGAACATCTTATCTAGACCTATTTCTCCTATACCTCCTCCATATTTCACAACCAATGTCTTTATTTTTTCCATATATTCGTTTATATCTATGGGATCAGGAAGTATTTCCAATAATTCTGGACCTGGTGGCGGATGAAGAATCGTATTATAGTGCTTTGTTTTATCTTTAGTGTCTCCAAAAAGATGACTGTACCATGGATGGATTCCAAAATAGGGGGAAATAATGCTTTGGTCAACTGCATTCACTAGGAACTCTATAATGTCGATATCAATATGATTAGTGGCCATTAAATGGAAAAAACGATGTTTTAGTTGGCGATGGGAGCTATACTCATTTAGCGACTCCGCCAATAGTACACCTTTTTCCCTACTGATTTCGGGACTCAAGTGACAATGACTATCATTTAAATGTTCCAAACACTTTTCAAACGTCTTTAAATCAGTAAGATCCAGAGCATAGCTCTTCTTCAGATCTTTCTCCATTGTTTGTCATAATCGAATTGCTAAGAATTTCGCGCCAAATCACATCAAAGGGTTCATTAACATGACAGTAATTATCGGATCATTGTATGTACAATTGGCCATTATAAGGCCCCAAAGGGCGCCCAGAGTTCCATTCAGGCCCAAATATACCATGGTACCAACTTGGAGCACTCTGAAATGCGATCTAGTGCCGGATCTATGAACATTACTAACTATTAGATTCTTACCTTATACAGTTCAATTTGAAGTTGGACCACAATCAGAATTGTTGAATGAAAATGCTGAAGGGTCCACTAGAAACTCCAGAAGAGTTTCAGAAGCACACAACCGGAAAAGATCTAGCGGAACAGGTGTCAGACCAATGCAAATCAATCAAAACTCCATTTTACCTTCCTTGAGTATAGCAAACTCCCATCAACAATCTCCCAATTCATCACCGGGGCACGTTGACATCAACCGCAGAAATAGCTCGGTAGATGGCGCCGAATCCGTGGAAGAATTCTTTTTAAAGAAGTTCGAAAACGATAAAAATAAGGAAATCGGTGAAATCTTTGCTGAAAATTTGAAAGAAAAGCTATTACCTCAGTATATCCAACCTAAATCCAAAATCAACGTCAAAGATGGCTCTGTTGTGGATTTGAAGAAAGAGAATGACGATTTTGGATTACCCTCTCTCAAGATTTCCAGATCTGGGACAAACTTGTCGAGTATGAATTCCAACATAGGTTCATCGGGGTCACTTTCTTCATCACCTGGAAGCTTGCCTGCTGGGGCATCAAGGGCCTTTTCCTCCTTGAATAGGTCTGGATTGTCGAACCTAATGTCTTTAAATAATAATAGTTCCACATCGTTAATCGACCCTATCACCGAAGAAGAGGAACAGTCAAGTGTCAACGAAAGCGAGGTGATTGATAATGGCTATGACAGTGACAATGGATGGAACAACGACTTCAATGAAATCAACAACCCCAGAACAAAATTGGCTCCTTTTGGTGGATTTTCCAACCCTAAATTGGAGAGTGGGATAATCAGTCAAGCCAGTGTGTTCGAAACTTCTCCTTGGAAAGTTCTATTTGCAGCCAAAGGTAATGGTTCCCTAATTAAAGCTGTAAAGAGAGCTGTGGATAAAGACATCATCCATAAGAGGAAGTGGGTCGGCACTTTGGCTATGCCTACTGATGAGGTGCCTCAGCACGTAATCTCCGATATTTCAAAAACTTTGAAAGACCAATACTTCAGTGAAGCTATATTTCCTTCAGATTTGACATTTGCGGGTCATTACAAGTCCTTCTGTAAACAATTATTATGGCCCACATTACATTACGAAATCCCAGATAATCCTAAATCCAAAGCGTTTGAAGACCATTCTTGGGGCCATTATCAAGCATTAAATCAAATGATGGCTGATAAAATCGTCGAGGTATATTTAAAGGAAAATGGAGATCTGGATCCTGAGGATCCAGAGAACTTGATTTGGATTCATGACTATCATTTGTTGTTGGTTCCTCAAATGATTAGAGAGAAGTTACCAAACGCCAAGATTGGTTTGTTCTTACATGTTTCTTTCCCATCTTCTGAAGTTTTCCGTTGTTTGGCACAGAGAACAGCTCTATTGAAAGGTATGTTAGGTGCTAATGCCATTTCGTTCCAAACCGATGAATACGTAAGACATTTTCTCCAAACCTGTGCCAGATTGTTGTTGGCAGATGCAAACGAATATGGTTTGACATTGGATGGAAGATTCACTATGGTCAATACAATTCCAGTTGGTATTGACGCCAATTCTCTTTCCAAATTGGTGGAATCCGACAAAGTCAAAGATTGGAGACTAAGAATCAGGGACCGTTGGCACGATCAGAAGTTGATTGTTTCCAGAGACAAGGTAGATAAACTAAGAGGAATCAAAGAAAAGCTTTTATCATATGAAGTATTCTTGAAAAGTAATCCAGAATTCATCGAAAATACGGTTTTGATTCAAATCTGTAGTGACACTTTCAATGATGATTATTGTTCTGAAATCATGTCCATTGTGTCAAGAATTAATGCAATGGCCGAGAACATTTCTGTCAGTCAACCAGTCGTCCTCATACAACAAGATATTGGGTTTGAACAATACTTGGCCCTACAAGCTGAAGCCGATCTTTTTGTAGTATCATCTATGAGGGAAGGCTTGAATTTGACATGTCATGAGTTCATCATTGCAACTACCGAAAGAAATTCGCCTTTGATGTTAAGTGAGTTCACCGGCTCCTCGCAATTGTTGGACTGTAATGGAGAAGGGGCTTTGTTGGTCAACCCCTGGGATCTCAGGCACTTTGCAGAGACCTTTAAGAAACTGTTGACCATGGACTACAAAGAGAAACTCGATAGATGGAGAAATTGCTACGATGTTGTATGCCATCATGACTATAAAAATTGGATCCATAGAAGTTTATTAACTATTAATGAAGCCTGGGAAATAAACTTCGATAGAAACACCAGAAATGTCCAAAAATTCGATGTGCCAGTCTTCAAGAAATTCTACGAGGGCTCCAAAGGAGAGAAACGTTTGTTTATAATCAACTTAGAAACAGCCTCTGCTTTAACAAGCTTTGCTGCACTGAATGACTTGAAATCTGTCCCTTCTTCTACCTCATCTACAGTCAAGAATTCAGATATCTTGCCCCCAAGTCAGTTACACAGCATATTGAATGATGCGTTACTAAGCGATCCTAATAACTTGGTATTTATATGTAGTTACTTGAAAAGGTCTACATTGGACTCTATGTTCAAGAGATTCCCTCAGTTTGGATTGATTGGTGAAAATGGAGGCTATATCAAACTAATAGGCTCAAAGACGTGGCTCTCATTGGTAGATGAGTTGGAGCTGGCTAAGTGGATTCCACAAGTCCAACAAATAGTTGAATCTAAGGTTGAGAGATTGCCTGGTTCCAAGTGTGAGGTTGAGGATTGTACCATTATCTTCAGTCCTGGAAGATCGTTCACAGAAGATAGAGAAAGAAGTATAGACTTAATGGGAGATTTGATACAGCATGTGAATGAAATATTTGACGAGACCGAAGGGATCCATGCGTCTTTAATCTGGAACACTGTGATTGTGCAACAAAACCAATTGAGTATAAGAGCATTGAGGTTCTTGGTGAACCATTACAACCATGCGTCTGTAAGTGATTTCAACGCCAAAGAGCTCAATGGTTCTGTTCCAACAACACCTATCAAAGAAAAGTCCAACAAACTCGATTTCAAAGGGAAGATTGGGGGACTTTTCCTTAGTGGAGGTACTACCTTGATAGACGAACCATCGTACCATTTCGCCAACACTATGTATGAGGAGGGAGCCATTGCCAATGTCTTAACTGTCGCAGGGTTTAGCACCGAGACAAAGTCGACGTCTGCTAAGTATGGAGTTGCAGGTAGAAACGAATTGTTGAGTGTTCTTAAAGCGTTCAGTAAAGAATGAGCCAGTCCGATGTATTTAAATATAGAGCTAAATATAGAGCTAAATATATACTTCAGTAGCATGCCTATGTGTAGCATGCCTCTGTGTCAGCATTTCAAAATTGTTGGTCCTTATAACTTTGGCCCACAACCTTATTATATTCATTAAACGTATTCATTAAAGCAACTTCATCATCCTTACTTAGTTTGTCGAATTTGTTCCAATAATAATTCACAAACTCGTCTTCAGTTACACCCGTGGAGTTTTTCGACCTTTCTACTACCCACAAACTTTCTTTTGATCTTTTATGGGTCTCTCTATCGTCCTCCATTCTAAGTAAGATCTGTTTTTTGGATAATTCGTTACGATTGTTGCTGTCTTTAGGCTTCAAATGGAACATTTCGTTTTCTTCTAGGTCTTTGGTCAAAGGAACGGCATGTTTCAATAACCTTAAGCGTTCGTAATGACTTTGCTTACGTTTTAATAATAACAACTCCCAGGTCTTCAAGATTGGATCACTATTAGTAACATCATCGATATTGATATCAGGATAAGGCAAGTTTTTATCGATATTGTCTATTTCGTCGTCGTTCAACTTATCAGCTTCCAAACTATTGTATTTCGATTCGTATTCAGAATAATCGATTTTCAAAGTCTTGGAAATGTTCTTCAAACTATTAAATACGTTATAAAGATTATAGTTACTAGATCCAGGTAACACCTTGAGTAAAATATCAGGCAACGATGCTTTCAAGTTGGTTATATAAGGGAACGAGTAATTGGAGTCCGGCTGCAGCGAAATAGTGAATGACTCGTTAATCAAGACATCTATAAACTGGAAAATGGTCGATTTTGTATTCAATTCAATGGTTTCACTTTCTAGTATATCCAATATCGATGGGAATAGATAGTCTTCATTTTCCCAGTTCTTCATGGCGAAATGGGCCGTCTTCTTCAAACTTTGCATGCTGGGGTTTATCGTCCTAAGCAATTGGTTGAACTGGGTGTTGGCCTCGAATGAATCCATCTTGCTGTGTATTCGTTGTAATTATTCTCTCTACCCTTCCCACTAACAGTGCCGCAGAATTTGTCGCGCTCCTGCATCTCTCATCGTGAAAATTTTTAATCAACACTCACACTAGCAATACACATTTTTTAGAAGCTTAGAACTAAGTACAATGGGTAAGTCAGGTAAAGGAAAAGGAGGAAAGAACAGAAGAAGAGGAAAGAACGATTCCGCTGGACAAAAAAGGGAGTTGATCTACAAGGAAGAAGGACAAGAATATGCACAAATCACCAAGATGTTGGGTAATGGTAGAATCGAAGTCAGTTGTTTCGACGGTATCAAAAGAATGGGACATATTAGAGGAAAATTAAGAAAGAAAGTATGGATGTCCCAAGGGGATATTATCTTGGTTTCCTTAAGAGATTTCCAAGATGAACAATGTGATGTTGTCCATAAATACAACTCTGACGAAGCAAGAACCTTGAAGAATGTTGGAGAATTACCAGAAAACGCCAAAATCAACGAAACTGATACTTTCGGTGCTGATGACGAAGAAGATGTCAATTTCGAATTTGGTGCTGAAGATGATGAAGACGATGAAGATGAAGAAGATGATGAATTAGATATCGATGATATTTAGCATAGTTGTATTTATAGGTCATTAATTTATTTTTATCTAATCTGGACGTAGACAAAGACGATGGGGCCCAGGGGCGAGGGGCGAGGGCCAGACCGCCAAAGGCTGGGTCTTTCGTCTCTAAGGAGCCCCCAATTTCTCTAACTACACCTTTTACTTATGAACGTTTATTTTACACTATCTATGGGTGGTTTGGGTGGTAGTTTCTTCGTCACTACCTAATTCAAAACTGTCAAATCTTCTTAAACCAACAGTTTCTTCATTATACTCGTTATCTCTTGAAATCTGCATTGACCTTCTGAGAGAGGAAAAGCCTCCAACTCCACTGTCCATTGGACCCATGTCTTTGCCTGAATGAACACCGAAAAGCTCTCTTGTTCTTCCTTCGTTTTCTTTTCTGGAAATATTCAACAAATAAACTCCACTGAAAATAATCAAAAATCCCACCAATAATGAGATAATATTAACTGATGACGTGGTGTTGAAGCCTCTGAACAATATGAAAGATGCAACTAAAGTACATGTGGTGAAGGTCACGTAGTATAATGGGTTGACAATCGAGGTATCGAATTGATCTAAGGCCTTATTAAAGTAATTCATTTGTGTAAGAATACAAATCACAACAACAGCTACGAAAAGATACGTAGATAAATGTGTGAACTGGTTCTTACCGTTCAATGTTAACTTCAATGCAATACCAAAAGCTTTAATGGACATGACAGAAATGGAACCAACAGATGAACAGATGGAAATATAAATCATTGGGTTGGTATGGCCATATTTAGGCACGATTTTATAGATCATAAATAAAGAATAACACAAAACAATAAAGCAATAAAACAAGAAACCTGGTTTGGCAGCATATGCCAATATTTCATCGACAGTTTCCACTTCTTTATCAGGAGGAGCGTGCAACACAATGATGACCGATCCTAACAAACATATAGCACAACCCATTTTCCCTAACGTTCCCAACTCTTCTTTTAAGAAAATGGCTGCTAAAACAGCTCCAATAATGACAGATAACGCTCCCAATGGTGTAACTAAAATAGGTGGTGCAAAGGTATAAGCAGCGAAGTTTGCAACTTCACCAATGGCCATGGTAACAATACCTGCCCACCAAATGGGATTGCTTAAATATTCATGGCCGTCGACATTACTTCCTCCGTTCCTGTTGGAAGTATCCATCAACCCTTTCTTGGTGATGATGAAAGATGTCCCAATAGCTAATGAGGACGAGATAGCTAATGCTAATCCAATATACTTATCTTCCATGATTTTGCCCTGTTTTTTCCCTACGTTTCTTTGCAAACTTCTATTTTATTTGAGTAGTTAAGATATTCTTGACTATTGTGATGGATAAAAGATCTCTTATTACTATATTAGCTAATTTTGGGATCCTGATCTTGATATCTAAAGTTCAACACTTTTTCGCGTTGGGAGGCTGATGATGTTTACATAAACAGAAATCGAGACAAATAGCTGATACTGGGCGAAGCAGCTACTTTGTGCTGTTGGGAGATTGTGGTAGTATATAAAGGGGGTAGAGGTAGTCTCCAGCGTTTTCTGGGGAGTTTTGGAGGTATTTGGGGCCTTGTATGCATACATTTGCAATATCGCAGTTTGCTAAACTATACATGATTTAACTCTAAAGGGTAATTTTTGGACCAGAAGTTGGTATACCTCGTGCACTTGTATGTAGGCTGTATGTGTAAGTAAGTGTATATTTGAGAAGTATGGGCGGTTTTTGAACGCATTTAAGGTGTACTTTGACAGATTGTGATTCTGCAACTGCATGTCTGCAGCTATTTGCAGCGGTGTTGCAGCAGTGTTGCAGTGGTTGCAGCCAAGCAGCAGTGGTTGCAGCCGTAACAGTAGTTACAGGTCTATAAGTACCACAAATGGCTCCCGAAGCTCACCTCCTCTCAGTAAAATACCAAACTTTCAGTACAACAGACCTTGTGACCTCATCCCCCTTGTCCTCATAGTTTTTGCTGCAAACACAAATATATTTTGCAACCATGTTGAAAATCGATTCCCAAATTGTTTCACGCTATTTTCCTGAATTATACATTGTTTGTCGTAGTATGTTGTTCTACTACAATTCCCTAGTCTCCTTGGTACATCGACTGAAGCTTTATACTACAACAAAAAGCTGTTTTGCTCAGCTTTATTCGTTTGTGACTACCTCATTACAAACCAATCTTTCTTTTGACGACCTGGCTATTCACAATTTATGGTTTTCCGGTCATGTTGCTACGTTAGTCGGTGTTGTGGCATCTTTATTCCAAGTGGCCAATAAAAACTTCGCTCTTAGCTACTATAATATAACCTTATCAAGCGCCATTGTCACCTATATGATGGTTACGGTAAAACATTTATCACTAGTCACTGAATCCACACCGAACGGGATTATTCCTTTGTCTTTTGTCATCAGATCGGAGAACACTTACTTATTGATCACGGCAATGATGGCTTTCGTGTCCCATAAAGATATTCTAAAGTTAATCCCCTTTGGGTTCTACGCAATAGTCAATATTTATGTTCAGATACTTGAAGAGTACTTTAAAGAGTCTCCAGTATCTAAAATGTTACTGCCTTTCACTGGTTCTCTAGAGGAAAAGGTATTAAAAGCGTCGCTGGTATTGGAACTCCTTCTATTATTGGATTACACTTCAGACTATTTCCACAATGGTGGCCAACATGCTTTAGTATATTTGATGGTACTTCTTTCAAGACTCGAATCTTCGGACCAACTACGAGAAGTGGTGCACGGCGTACTAGATTTTTGTAACCAGGCGGTGGCTATTTCCAGAAACCAATACCTATGTGACACGGTTCTCACTGTAACGACATCAGTGAAAGGGTTGGTCCCAATCAGCCTTCCTGGCCGCATAGCAGCTGTTAAGAACAGTAAGGTTAGAAATAGAGTAGCTTCATTCAACTTTGAAGCTTTCAAGATTGTCAATGATACTTAGTAATGTACATCTATCCTATATAATTCTGCAGCTAGCAGACATTCACCAGCTAACTCTCCTAGCTGGAGAACTCTTCCTTCAAGTCTTGTAATTTGTACCATCCCTCAGAATCTTCCCACATATCTTTTCCTTTGGACATCAATGCTCTCACTGTAGTTCTTGCTTTATATTTCCAGTCTTTACAAACAACGTCATCGGCTTGGTGTTTACCTGGAAGTTCCCCTAAAGATTCGTATGCTGCTGTCAAGTCAGAACAGGCCTCGACCGCTTCATTCCACACACTTTCATCGGTCTCTAGTTCGGGTCTGCTAGAAACAGCTCTATAAGCCTTTTCATGGCATTCCAAAGCGGTCCATGGTCTTCTTCTCCATAATTCGACCCTAGAAACGATTCTCCAACACCTCGAATTGGAAGTAATCACTTTTGGTAAGATGTTACAAACAAGATCAATACAAGAACGTTGATAGTGAGTCAATCTTGTATCGTCTCCACTAGGAAATTCGGTGGAAACCAAGATTTCTACCAACTTCTCTATCACTGGGATATCTATTGACTTCTCTCCGTCATCGCTTGACTTCATTTCTATCAACTCTTTAGTTGCAATCAAAACATCGTTCCATTCGTGCAATTGCATGGCAACAATCAAGTAATTCTCATAGATTTTCCAGGACCTCTTGTTTTCGTTGGCACTTCTAAGAGCCTTCTTCAAAGCATTGAAGGCAGCACGAGGCTTATCCAGTCTTAATAACGCTGTCGCCAAGTTGGACCAAGCATGAGAGTTAGTATCATCTAATGAGACACATCTGGTGAAAGCCTCAGCTGCTAATTCATATTGTTCTGATTCCAAACCACAGCAACCATAGAAAAACCAATTTTCGTAACTTAAAGGATTGGCTTTTAAACAATCATTCATGTGTTTGATGGCCAAATCGATGTTCTGTTTCAAACCTGAAGAGGCAGGTGGAGCATAACAATACTGAGACAACGATGCCTTGGCCCTATGATATCTTCCCACTTCCCATGACTTTTCCCATAAAGTTGGGTCTTGTCTCAAGTCTCCAAGAATGGAAATAGCCCTGGCATCTTCAGGATGGCTGTTGATTCTCTCTACTAAGATCTTTTCAGCAGCAGCTTCGTCATCCACGGCAGCAAAACATAAAGCAGCCTCACACGACAATTGCAATCTTTGGTAGATCTCCAAAGCAGAACGTAATACACCAATTGACATGTACTTTTCAGCTAATCTGACATCCATAGACCATTGAGGCATCAAAACCATCTGATGGATGAACCTCAATCTTGAGGCAGTGAATGAAGCTTCATCAACAGTCTCAGCTTGTGGAATGATTCTGGTCTTGATTTTGATACCGATTTCTTCAATCAATGAAGTCATTTGAAGAATCCCTCTCTCGATGGTTTTGGCTTTGTTGGTTTCCAACACGGATCTCTCCCATAATGCCCTTGAAAATATCGACCAGTTGACATTTTGGGAGTCAACGTATAAGATTCTTGAAACCAATGCCAAAAGTTCTTCTTCGATCAAAGGATTTTGGGCTGGTGACGTTTGTCTTAAAGTAGTCAACCTCAACAATAATTGGATATTATCCAAGTCGTTCAAAGGTGGTTGTTCGTTAGGATCCAACTGTTTAAGGGTGCTTGGAATATCTTCCTGTCTAATTGCAATAGGAATCAACTTTTCCTCGTTATCTTCGTCTGCTTCAAAAGAAGGATCGAATTTGATACGTTTAGAGTTTGGTTCATCAGGTATTTCCATATCCTCAAGAGACTCAAAATGTGGTCTCTCTAACAAGACATCAGAATTGAGTTCAAAACTTTCAGGGTTCGAGGTTTCGGACGACACTTCGGCCCCATAGTAATTTTCACCTTTACTCTTGGCCAAAACAAGCAAATTAGAAGTGAGAAAACTTTGATATTTCGTTCTTTTGGCCTTACCACCAGTTAGCACAAGATCGAGCCCAGAAACAGTACGGGCCTTGCCTAACAAAGGGGTGGCTAGGTGCTCGGTTTGGCTGTGGATATTAATTCTGGCCGATTCAAGGAAGTAGATGACTTGCAAATTCTTCTGTAACTCTAAGTCATTGTCAGCAGAAGAACACAATGTGTTGACGATTTCAGGGACCAATAACAAGGTGGAAATGGTTGGAATGATTCCTGGAAGCTCTGAGAATAGCGAGGAATGGACCTGTAAAAGTCTTGATCTCCACCACATTACACTTGCCCCCATTGCATTTTTGACATTGGTGTCGGCATACTTCAAGGTGGAGTCGACAATTTGATTGGAAGGAACTATACTTGCTTCATTTACTAAGGATGATTCTTTGGTGATGCCCATAAGCTTCTCGAACATTATACTTGATATAATGAAAAAGATGGGATCCGTCATTAAGTCATAGGCAGATTGGCCTTCCAAGGACAACAACTTGATGGCTTCCAATTGCAACAAGTTCTTATCAATACTGAAGTACATGGACTGGTCATGACCTATACTTGGGCCCGTAAAGTTCAACTGAATAAACGTTTGTAAAAATGCAATAGCCAATATATGGAAATGTAAAGCAGCTTCTGGGCCGAATTTGGTGTCCAAACTGGTTTTCAAGCTACCTACATAGTTTTCCAAAACAGTGTACAAATCCTTTTGTGGATATTCACCAAGAATCGCCTTTGTAGCATCATTAAACAATATTTCATCATATTCGCTACCTTTTAAAAGCTCAGATGATTTCCCTTGAACTATGTACAAAATGGGGTTAAAAACAGTCAGCAAACTGGATTCGGTCAGTAACTCTTCAAACTTACTTGCTGGTGCCGACAACAACAACAACGACAACGCCTTTCTGACACCTACTGCTTCCATTCTTGTTGAGATGAGCTTCTATAAGATTCTTGAACTTCGCGACTTAGTAATCGAGATGAGATGGAAAACGAGAGATGGAAAGCGAAAGATGGAAACTAAGAATCTAAATTACTAAACTAAAGCTTCGGATTCAAATAATTCTATATGTATGCACTAACTGTTAGAAATGAGTCTCGACAACCTCTTTTTGTTTTCGCCCGAAGCGCTTTCGGATCTCTTGTGTTCACTTGATTTTCTACTTTGTTTCAAGGAATTTCGGATCGAAAGTCTGTTCATTTTGGAGCCATTTTCAGGGTTTTCGTCGTCAGATGCCCAGTCTATGACCTCTTCTTTGACTTTAAAGTCGGAGGGATTGGGTATGACGGAAATCTTCTTTTTGAAATGAGGGCGATCGGTTTGTCTTGCAAATTTCCCATCTAGTTCTAAGTCTATTAAGGAATCCTGGCTGTTGAATGTGTCAGTTGGTTGAACAACTGGGGTGGAAACATTGGAATCGGATTCAAGTCCGACTTCCAAGTCAATCAAGTTAGGTTCTTCGTGTGATGGTTTTCGGGACGAGGATCTTGATCTTGCTGAATCATCAATAGTCAAGGAGTTTAATTTTCTGTTCAATACTTCGGTGGTGAGGTTGGGATTGCTTGATGTTCTGTACTCTCCCCATGGATTTGAACTTTTCTTGGTTAATTCTGGTGATTTGGGGACTTCGGGGTTTATTTCGGATGCTCTTGGGAACGGATTCTTATTCTTAATGCTGGCCATTCCTGGTGAGCTACTATATGGACTACCATCAGGTATCTTATTTTCTATTGATACTCTCGACCTCTCCATGGACAACGGTTGTGCTGGTGTAGAAGGTTGGTTTGGGGTCTGAACTTGGCTTTTGATGTGGTTCTGAGTTGGAACTTGAGCTTGTGAAGGAATTTGACTCATTGCTTGAAGTTTTGCATGATTTATGATCTCTGTTGGGGCTTCCTGGGCCTTGACACCCGGTGGGACTCTAGTTGGTTCAGTTGGGGCCTTGGTTGTCTCGTGTGTGTTAGATTCGCCATGATCACTGTTAAGTAACTCTAGATCTGAAGGTGCAAGTGTATCTTCCGTCTTATCTTCCTTTTCAACAACTTCAAATGGTTCTGTCACTTGCTTTATAAGATCTGCATTTGAAGAATTGTTACTCTTGGTAAGCCTGATATCTTTACTACGAGCTTCTGCAATTGATTCTTCGTCAAGTTCTTTAGAATCATCCAACGGTGGTTCAGACTTCACACTTTGAGCAGTCTTTTGTGGTTGTGGTTTTTGTACCTCTTGTGGAGACCTGGATTTGGAGCCAAATATATTGTCAGCCAACTTCCCAGCATTATTGCCGACTTGTGATCCACTGCTTTCCCAAGCTTCTTTGTTTTGTAGGTCATTTGAATAATTGCTTGAGCTTGAATTGTTCATGTAGCTTGCACTGTTAGATACTTGTACTGGTTTTTGGTGCATACCCTGTTGTTGTTGCTGTTGTTGATAAATCCATTGGTTCATTTGGTAATGGTATGCTTGGTGTTGGTAATTATAATGTTGTAATTGCTCAGGACTCAATTTTTGTAATTCCTGTGGAGGTAACACAGGTGGTTGTATTGGATATTGCATATATTGTAATGGGTTAGAAAACATTTGACCTTGAGGTACTGTAGGGGATTGGCCATACACTCTCTTGTCCTGGGGAGAACTGGTAGATTCTGGGTTGGGATTAGGAGATTTGATACTCGTTGGTGCATTATTTGATGCAGTTTTAGCATCGTCTGTTTCAACAATGATATTTTCTAACGATGGGTATCTTTCTTCTACATTATCCAAGTCTTCAATTTCGCCAAAACTTTCGTCAGCTTCTAAATTATCTTCTTCTTTATCATCTAAAGGTTCACTTTTAACAGAAAAATGTTCGCTTTTAACTGATTTAGAGTCTGGTTCAACTGAATTGGCCTTGCTACTAACCATGCCTTCTGGTTGAGGAGTTTGTAATTGAGATTGACGTTGTTGCTGTTGCTGATAATAGATTTGTTGCTGTCTGAGTACTTCGGATTGTCTTTGTTGCTGGTACTCATGCAATGCTTGAAAATTATAAGATCCTGACTTGTAAATATCTTCTACTCCCAATGTCTTGAAGTCTATATTGATCATGGAGCATACAAATTTGATTACCTGCACTATATTTGGCCTGAACAACGGATTTTCTTGTAATAAAATGATGATCAAGTTTTTCAAGTCTCCTGAATATTGTGGAACTGGTGGGAATTGGAAAGATGCATGCAAAATGGCAATGTCACCATTAGCCTCGAAAGGTGTGGTATAGTAACAGAGCTTATAAAGGAAGCAACCAAGCGCCCAAATATCGGCCTTTTCGTCGATTGCAAACCCCCTGTAAAGATCAATCATCTCGGGAGACCTATATTGAGGTGTTGTTTGATACATTATGTCATGACTCAAAGCTTGAAATTCCTGTTGATTTTTAGGAGCAGGTATTGGCCCACTAGTAGAACCAAAATCACATAGCTTGAATCTGTGGTTGGCGTCTATTAACACATTTTCAATCTTAATATCTCTATGAATCATTTTCGATTTATGCATTTCAAAAATACCAATGCTGATGTCAAACATAATTTTCAAGATTTCAGGCTCCGACAATTTTGTCTTGATTTTAGCATTCATAAAGTCCAAGAGCGACTTGTTGGGACACAATTCCATCAAAACCAATACCTGATACGACCCCGAGTCCAATCTTTCAGCATGGGAATCATAATACCTTACTATACTACGAGAATGTCTGAGCTTCTTCATAACATCCACTTCCTTCCTCAATTGGTCTAATCCAGCTTTGTCCGGGACGATAACTCGCTTCAAACATGCTATCTCGCTATCGTATTCCTTTGGGTCGATTTTCACCTTGTATATATGAGCAAAACCACCTTCGGAAAGATACTTGACTATTTGTACCTTGTGAGTACCAACTGTCAACTTGGTGCCTTCTGGTAACTTTGTTAACTGGTCCGACATCTCAATTGTAGCTCATTCAATTGCTAGCGTCTTTAGATGGTCTTGTCTGCCGTGGATGAGTCCGCTTCTGGTCTGCGTAGCAATATCAGCTTTGTTTCTGTCTATTGACCCTTGATCTTGAAGCCAATCTAATGATCCTAATTTTTGAGTGCGACTTAGCCACTACACAAAACCACGTAGAACGAGGTGGTGGTAGAATAGTGCCAGTCGCGGTATTTTAGGGCGAGAGCTGCGTATTCACATTAAAAGATGGCAATATACATTAATGCTATTATAGCTTATGGGCTACTATGGGCTATTGTTCTTACAACTTCAGGGATTCTAGAAGCTTTTCCATTTCTTCCACCGTATAAGGAATATACACTTTCTCCACCCCTGCTTCGTCTTTGGTTAGTGTGCACATGTTGTGTTCGATGTACTCTGTCAACATGGACCTGAAACTGATCTCGTTGGAAGTAATGAAGTCTTCTATACACTTTTTATGATACTCTTTGAATTCGATACTCAATCTCAAATTTCCTCTCGACGATTTCAACGAGTTTTTGGGGTTCATTTGTCTAATCTTATCCAACTGTAAGTTGAGCAATATTTTATACATCTTTTTGGAGTTTTCATTCAATGCACTCAAGACAAACTTGGCTCCTCTGCTACTTTGGGTTCTCTTTGCCTTTCCAAAGTTGATAGCATCTTTGAAGGACGTTTCTGCTATATATGGTTCGTATGTGGTTAGTTCGTGGTACAAAAATTTGAAGTTTTCCACTTTATACAGATCCCATAGTAATGGGAAATTGATGTTCTCTACTGATGCTAACAAGCATATTTCGGGAATACTTGCTAATTGTGACAACTGAATTTGTAATCTCTCATCTCTCATGGGTTCTCCGTCAATACAGTGGATAACAAGTATGATTTTGGGGGGTACCGTCTTTTTGGTGGGTCTGAGTTTGTTCACCTGTCTAATTAAGATGGGGATGGCTTCCGAAATACCTTTATTGAGGCCCGGATGATTATGGTGTGCTTTAGGAATGAGCTCATTCAAGATTGTACGATATACGTCTTTGATTTTGAATGCTGGGTTATACCCATTGATTGCCATGATTTTAGGCGTGGGTTTTGGCGTTGCATCGTCAAGTTGATAGAAATCTTGCAACCACAGTACCAAATATCCACTTGCAAAGTCATTTAAAAGTTTGATTTTCGATCCAAGTCCATAGAAACAAAGATTGAACCCTTGTGACACCTCAAAAGCCCATTGATGATACAACTTTTCGTTCAACTGTCGTAACTGGTCCTTTTCTTTTATGTTGAATTTGGTCAATAGCTCGATGTTGTCATGAAAGTTTTCATAGTTTAAGTTGATTCCCAAACTGGACAATGACATCACCGAATGCTTATCTCTATTACTCAACTGATCAAAATACCCTTCGGTACCATTAACGAAATATGCTCTATCTTCTGCTGCGTCATTAGCAGGTTCTGCGTCCCAATTGATGTCTGACAAATACTTCTCAATATAGTCTTTTGATATTGCACCATCTTGAACTCTTGGGACCGGAAGCATTTCTAATGATGAGTCTTTGCTTGACAGGTTGGCTTGTTTATTGATTTTCTCCACCCCTGTCACCACAGGAGCTTTCGGTGTTGAATCAACAATTCCAAGCGAGAACAAATAACTTTCCTTTTCCGAGTTTTCTTTGACAGGCTTGGAGTCTGATAGTTCAAGCTCGTCTTTTGACAGTCTATTCTGGCTCAAACTATCTTTGAAGAGTTCTTGGTCGTCCAAGGTGAAAATAGACAATATCTTGGATTTATTTCCTTTCGGGACTTTTGCTGGTGTAACGCTAGGAGATTTAGAAGGACTGGAGTCCGATGTGGGTGTTCTTTTCCGAGGCGAACCTGCCAGTATAGTTGCAGTAGGTCTTCCTCTTTTTTTGGGTAGAATCGCTAAATCTTCAACAAATTCCTCTTCTTCTTCCACCAGCTCTTCGATATCCGAATCTTCTTCCTCGTCTACTTCTTCTTCTTCTTCCCCGATCTCGACCTCTGAGCCCAGACTTTCTAAATCCTCGTCAGATAGAAATTCATACTTAATTTTCTTCCCTCTCGTTCTTTTAAGGGGTTTATCATCAGCGATCTCTGTTTTGCCATTTTTGCCTTGTTCAACTTTGATTCTTTTAGGAGTCAGCTCGTCATTGGTGTCTTCTTCTACGGGAATTTCACTGCCATAATGGTCAACGGTCTCTACGTCGTCTCTGGACTGCTTTATAATGGCTTCAGCTATTTGCAAGTCCTGTTCATTTAACTCATCGTCTTGAAAACTGTCCTCGTCATCTAGAGTACTGGATATTCTTGTTCGTATAGCTCTTTTTACAGCAGAATTGTTCAAATCATCCATAGACCTCTTAGCAGGTGAAGGGAGACCAGCTCTTCCTTTCGGAGTTCTAACTGGTGAAATTATGAACCTTCCTGTTCCATTTGCATTATCAAAAAGTCTGTCTTTCTTTGGAGACTTGGATGGAGACTTGAAAGGTGATTTGAAAGATCTCTTACCGCTTCTTACTGGTGAATTATCAATTGGTGACGGCGAAAGACGTGGAATTGACCGGCTGTTTTCTTCCAGACTCATCCTATACTCTATTCTAGCACCTATATTATATATTAAACTGTCTGCGCCCGACTACACCCTAAAAAAGTGGCAATTCCAACGATCTCAATGAATACTTGGTGATGATTGTTATCTCGAGAAATCAGTTTCGCATCTCTTCGCATTTTGAAATTTTTCAACTATCAAGATGTTATCTTTCTGTCCGTATTGTTCCAATATGTTGCTTATATCCCTGGAAGATGGTGATTGCAACAAGTTTTATTGTCCCACATGTCCATACGAATTCAAAATCAACGGGTTCCAAATGTACGATAAGAAGAAATTACCTAGAAAAGATGTTGATGATGTTTTAGGTGGTGAAGGTGCTTGGGATAATGTCGATCAAACTGCAGCACAGTGTCCAAAAGATGCGTGTGGAGGTGACAAAGCATACTTTTTCCAATTACAAATCAGATCGGCTGATGAACCTATGACCACTTTCTATAAATGTGTCAAATGTTCACATCAATGGAGAGAAAATTAGAGAAATGTAGCATTTTTCTTTATATATTAGAACTTGGGTAATTATGGTGTTGTGTTGTGTTTTTCGTGTACATATGAATCATTTAAGCATTTTAAATCGAATCCAAAGTAATAATCGGGGTCAAGTTTCAATCTCTTTGAGATTTGATTAATAGTAGGAACATCAACGTCTGTGGTGGATTCTGGTACATTCAACTGGTACGAGATTTCGGTGGAGTTGAATGAAGATTGCACTACTTCTTCGTCTTTTATTGTTGGAAGTTTTGTGGCAACGCCATATTCATCCACTATCTTGTCATTGAAACTTATGGTAAGGTGTGAATCGCTAACGGTACTAGTCATCGATATAGTCGAGTATGATTCATGTCCAAATAGTTTGAGCCACTCGCTTTTATGTTCCTTCAATGGTCGCTGCCCTGGAAGCTGTCGTATTAGATACTTTTTATAGATTAATTGACTTTGTTGGATAAACCAATTGAACTTATGGTTGTTTCTCTCTTTGACTATCTGTTGTAATGGTATAACTGTTTCTGTTGTTCTTTCTGGGCCCTTGGAAGGCTTATTAAACTCCTCAATAGGAGGTCCTGATTTGGTTTGCAAGCCTTCAGAAGAATAGTTCATATACTGTTTAACGAAATTCAACTCGTTTTGGCATTGGTTAAAGTCCCATCGATTGATGACTTTCACGGGCCTGTCAAGTATCTCCGGCTTGGGTATTCCAGCTCTAATTGCGGTGGTGTGGTCATATACAAAGTCCTTTACTTTATTGGATATACAAACATCTCCAAAGATTCTAGACATTAAAAACCCTGATTTCCATGTTTCTGGGGATTCTACACATGGGAATACTTGCTGTGGTCTAAACAATTTCACAAACTGCTTGGTTTCAGAATACGATGAATGTCTAGAAAATACAAGCTTGATATCACTGGGAAGTAGTTCAGTGCCAACTTTTAGCCATATTCTTTCTCTAAACTTGTATATTTCGTGCCCATTTGAAGTTTTATCGATTAACTTCATACTCTGCTGCTCTTCAAGTGAAATCGTGTCCAAATTTAAGGGTAAAAAGCAGCCTGCAAAATCAATTATGTTGAAATCGATATATTGGTTGATTCTGATTTTGAATTTTGCGTTTGTTCTTGCTCTTTTGCCAATGTTAAACCCTATACGATTGCCCTTATGCTTTTCACTTATATCTAGATCAGTTGTAACATGGAATTTCTGTAGTATCATGTTCCGTTTATGTACTTTATCTTCCACACTCAATATATTACCACCCAACATCGACACTATCTGAGACCAAGCTTCTTCGAAACCCAACGTAAGATCATGGAAAAACACCTGGATATCAGGATCGTCCTTAGGGTATAATTGTAGAAGCTTAATGACGGTTGCAATCCCATCAGAATTAGGTACCATGTCAATAAAGGGCTCACCTCTGTAGCCAAAAGTAGAATCGATATATATGTTGTCCAAAGTTTTGAAACCACAGATAAAAGGAAACAAGTGTGTGTTATTCACTAACGATTGGGTCCACCATTCTTCGGCTCTGATATCTCCTGTTACCAATACATTTTTCCTGTGACCTTGAATCAAGAACATACACGAGCCAGGGCAATGATATGAAGGAATTAGGGTTATGGCAACAGTTTCACCACCAACTACTTTCTTGACAGGAACATTATACTCTAGGACTTTCAAAAACGGCATTTTCTTATCGTACTTTGAGTCCAATCCTAGTAGTCTCTTGGTGATATCACTACAAAATACTGGAGAACTGAAATTCTGGTTGCAAAGACCCATCAAATGGTCAGTATGGCAATGAGTAAGCAAATATATTTCTGCCGACACGTTAAATCGGTCCACAGAGACCTTAGGGAACTCTAAAATATTGCCATGGAACGAAGTGCCCGTCATCACTGTTTGCAGCCAACACGGTACCGCGTGAAGATGCGATGCGATGCAAGATAGCGAAGCGATGCAAGATAGCGATGATTATGTATTAACACGAAACGAGGTGGTCTAAATAGAATTATATGCGTTGTGGATTATACTAGAATGCCGTAGTACTCAGCTCTTTTGTACTGGAGCGCCAAAGGCTGCCATTGAACAATAAATCTGTCAGCTATAGGCAAAACCAACTTACCAGAAAGACTTAAGCTATTGACTCTAGCAAGACTTTCGATGTACACGATTCTTGTATTAGCAACACCCAAGAACTTCATTATAAACAAGATGTATGCAATGGGAACACTTGTGCCGGGCCCATTTATCAATAATACTGCTGGTAATTGCGGTAATTGATAAATCTTAATAAAAGTGTCATAAAACGAGATCACCGTGTTCTTGATTGACAGCAATAAAGGTTCCCCTACAGATCTTGCTCTATGTAATGTTAAAAATGTCGAATTGTAGCTCGAATTCAAGTTATCCTCGAATTCTTTACATTTCAATATCGAAGTGCTGTCACTCGATGAAATCACCCATGTTCTTGTCAAATGTGACAAATCTATATTGCTTAGCACCTTTATCATTTCTCCTGTATGTCCTCCGGATCCTAAAAATATCATAATGTTGGATCCTTTCAACTTTTCCGTCAATTCTAGTACACTTTCTTGTTTCACTGTATTTGTAGATGGTGTAATAAGAATAAGTCTTCCCACTATTATAAACAATGGCAACAAGAAGAAAAACACCCTTACCACAATCCTTGTTTCAAAATCCATCGTTGGTGTTTCGTTGTGCCCTTAATATTCTCTGTACCACCAAGTGTTATGTATTTAACTAAATACTTGTACTATAAATTTCGATGTTTATTCGCACTAAAGTTCAAAATCTGAACTAGAAGCTTTATAAGATTTGACAGGCTTTTGTTTTGGAGCAGTTTTGGGGGAGTTAGGACTGTTTTTGATCTGTTTAACCTTGGAATCCTTTTTGGTTATCTGTTGTAGCACTTTATCGACAACAAGAGCGATTTTCTTGTGATCGTTGGTGCTTAACGAGTCTGTTTCGCTCCAGGCCACCCTTATGGGGAATCTCTTGTCCAATATAAGCAATCCAGGGCCACTAGAGTTGGCAGCAGAGGTGGCATTATCTGTCTGGACCGATTTGGCAAAAGCCTCTGCTGCAGTTCTCTTTGCAAACTGTATAAACCCACATTTAGCCTGGTGAATCACTGATATCGACTTTAATTTACCAAATCTCGATGCATAGTCAGAAATTACATATTGGGGGAGGTCTGGCAGTATTCCAAATATGAAAAATGTAGTGATATCGAGCTTATCCGTGTTTAAGGACCCATTAAACGGCAATTTCTTGATTATTCGTGACAAATCAGTTGAAACTAGTGAAGATGCAGATGCCGACCCTTTTGTGGCTTTGGGGTTGATTCTGGGTTTGGATTCCTTGTTATTGAAGCCAATGGCGAGTTTGGATAGTATTTCCTTTGCCTTATCGTTATTGGTTAACACATATTTCCCATCCTGTTTATCAGCTATAATTGCCTTCACTTCTGTATTTCTCGAATTCGACATATCATTCACCAAATGACCCAACCCACCCATCTTCAAAGCAGTATCTCTGATATCGATTGGAATAAGGAAGTTGATATCCAACATGCAAGATTGACAACAGTTTTTCACGTTGGAACATGTTTTACAGATCATGGTTTTCTTCGATCTTTTAGACCCATCGTTGACTTGCCACCTGTATACCTCAAATGGTCTGGTACATATTTTACATGCTTCACCTTGTGGCTGTTTAATCATTCGTAAATCTTCTTCTGTCCCCAAACATTTAGAACAGAGATTTGGAAAGTCTGACATTATTTAGTGAAAATTGCGATGCGATGTCATTTTTACAGTTTGGTGATAAGATAAGAGAAAATGAATATGACGTTTGGTTTATTTATATTACTTTTGGAAGAAGTCCTTAAATATTTCGTCAAGATAAGGATTGTCTTCGTCCAATATTCCCATGACCTCCTTTTTATCCAACATGCTAGCTTGTTGGCCATTAATAGCGGAACTAGCTACATTTTCCATTCCAGGTAGTCTATTGTCATAACTAGAGTACCGAATATCATTTTCGTTTTCGTTTTTACGTAAAGCAGTGATCAACAACCATAGCGAGTCGTTGCCTTCTGATGCCTGGTCTACTGCCAAGGTGGAAGCTGAGGTGTTGGCCGATTCAATGACATCTGTTATCATACTGGTCAATTCTATGATATCTTCATTTTCTAACCCAAAGTTATCCTTCACCTTCGAATCATCGCTTGTGAACTTATTGACCTCTTCGTATAACAAGGGTAGAACTTTGGAATCTTTCCATGAGGTGTAATGCCTGTTTCCTAATACTTTTAAGAAGTCTATCAAGGTCTTGATTACTTTAGACAACGCTGCCTCCAAGTTATACAAACTATTACTGAAGGCCGGGGTTCGTATTGGTTTTTTCATCAACAATTTAACTTTTATTAAAACCGATAAATTGATCAAACTCGAAATGTGAATCATAGTCTTTAAACCCGGAGTGACTAATAAATCAGAAACATCATCCAAGTCTCTAGACTCATTGGTTAATAATTCCACAATGATTGCGTACGACTTTTTGTAAAACATTTCAAATATTTGCTTCAAGTAGAAGATTGCCTGGCAGTAATTTCCAATCGAATAGTAGTAATTCAGAAAATGAAAGTATAATGACATTATTGCTGACCCTATCTTCAAGAAAAACAGCAATTTCACCGATTTGTAATAGTTCAACCCAAATTCTTTACTTTCTCTGGAATAAGTCACACCATTGAAGTTCGATTCTCCATCCAATGTAAAATCCAGATAACAAGATTTAATCATTTTATCAATCTTTTGGATGCTGAATTTCGTATTTACATCGGAAATTATGCTAAAAATTTCATTCAACTGAATGAAAGTGGAATGGTGACTATTTAACAAGGCCACAATAGTTTTATCCAATTTGATATCTTTAACATTAGTGTTGGATGGCGTGACATAGGGATACTTCACATCAACCAGGAAGCTGTTGACTGTGCTGGGTTCACCGAAATTCAAACATGTAGATATATCCAAAGCAAAGATGAAATACCATAATTTGCGACCCAAATGATCAAGTCTCTCATCTTTCGTGCTTCCTTTTATTCTCTTGGGTTCTCTATGTAGTCCCAAACTATATGCCATTTGTATCAATAACGACAGGAACACCTGTGGCTCACCAAAATCCGACTCATCTCCATATTCAGGACCATATATCTTATAGAATCTTATGAATATCGCTAGTTGGAGAATAACTAAATTGGAACTATTGACTAGGTTGAACTGACTCAAACACAACAGAGCGACATTTATCACTTCTAGATTAATAGGATTGTTAAGTAGATATTTCAATTCCATCGATGCTTTATCAGTGTCTTTGTTATAAAGCTTCTGTTCGTTGACTTTCTTAACGTTAGTGAAAAGGGACAAATACGACAATCTCAAGATAACTAAAAAGATTCCCATATAAGCAAAGTCTAATCTTTTGTCGATGATAATAGTGGTGACAGTTGCTTCTGTCAAAGTTCTATGGCCTATGATTCTCTCAACGTTGGCCAAAAATTCGAATTCGTCAATTATAGCAAAGTATGGGTATAGAGATTTGAAAAATCGATCCAACAATAACCAAATAACTTTCCTGTTGGGTAATATTAGTTTAATCTTGGAGATAAGTTCAATTTTGCCCTCAATTTCACCCTCATAAAACATCAACCCCAATATCTTTGCTCTTTCGTTCAATTTGTTCTTTTTGGTCCTTATAGATTTGTTCGATTCATCCTTGGTCGAACGAATATTACCATAAATGATCAATTCATCGGATTTCATGAAGTCTTTGTTATTAGGAGAAGTATCATCATTTGTGCTTTCAGATTTTTCCAGATTGAAGGAATTAATGAACTTGTCTTTCCCCGAACTATTATTGAAACTAAGAAATATACCATGCAACAAAGGATCGGATCTCAAGACCGAGTTACAACTTAAAGGACCAAAATGTCTTTTTCTGGTGGGTTCCAAACTGTAAACAGAATCATATAATTCATAAAAGTTGATTTCGTCTTCGTTGGAGTTATCAATGGGACGTTGTGTTTCACTTGTGTTTATTAAATTCGAAACACTTAACCTCTTAGAAGAAGTGGGTGTAGAAGGACCCGAATTATTAGCCAAAGTCAAAGGACTTAATGGAGTTATATTGGGAGATGCGCTTGGGTAGGGTAGTAGACTTAAATTGGCCGGGATTTTTGGAGCCTGGGAACTGACAGAAATGGGGGGGATTTCAGAAGTTAGCTGACTATCTTGGGGAATTTGGGGGATAGAAGGAATAGGAATTGAATAATAGTCAGATTGGATTGGTAGATGCGAGGGCATAGGATTCGATATGAGATTAGTAATGGGATTTGAAGTAGCATCTTTGTCATTCGAATGAGGATCTTCGTTGCTTGTGCCATAATTACTCTGAGTTTTCAACTTTTCTTCCAATTCAGCTACTTGACTTTTCAATTTCTTTAACAATGCTTCTTCTTTGGTAATGTCATCTTCATTACTATCAGTTTGTAAATTAGGGAAACTTTCATACACACAATTCTTATTACCATACTTTACACAAGTCGAACATGGAATTTGTTTATCACATTTAACTTTACGTTTTCGGCAAAACTGACATACTGATGTTGGTCTTGATCTCTTGATAGCCATTTCGCATTTGACAACTGGTGGGGGATTCTGGTTTAAAACCAATGGTACAAACTATTAAAAGATACCAACACCTGAATCAACAAAAACTATAATAAATAAGAAAAGGTGATTATTGCAATTCAGATAAAGTTATATAACAGATTTCAAATTTTTGTAGAGCAATAGTTTCCAAGAGACATTGATAATTTTTACTAATTCTATCGGGCGAGAGACTTGCACACGGATTTCACACTGTTTCAGATTGTAGATAATTTACAAACTTTTCGGTTGCACGGTTATATTTATACTCCGCCTTTGAAGATCTTACGATTTTTAGGTTATTTGCTAGTAAAACCAAACACATCACACTGTCTTGTTGTTACTTACTTAACACGCTACTACCTCATACCAGTACCGCATACCAGTTCCGCATACTACCGTATACCAGTGGTATTAGTGATTTGAGTTTTGCAACGGCTTTAAAATTTTGTTGGCAAACGATGACCATTCTACTTGAGTGACCATATGAATGATTTAAGTTTAAAACTGTCACCTCGACGGCCTTATTGTAAAATTTCCTAGCAACTTTAGTTGTTGACGACTAACGGCAGAGCTAATAAGTAGGAGGTTGGCGCACGACGGCTGCGAAATCTATGCACTTTTCATGCAAACGTATACACTTATTTAGAATAACTAACAGTAGCAGATAAGCCTTATAGCTGACTTTTAGGATTTGTTGGTTACACGTTTTAGGGCCAAAATTTGGAACCATATAGCATCATCGGTATTCTCATTCCATTCGTTGATAAATTCGTTAAAATCCAACTGAGTTAATGCATCATTAATAATATTATATAACTCAGCATTGTTATTATAGACCTCATTTATACGAGCATTACTGTTTGAGGTAATGTAAGTCACAAATAATTTGTGGATCTTGTGTAGTCTCCAGCAATAATAATATTTCGATGAAAGTACCCCGAAAAAATTCAAAAATGTATCAATCAGTCTTAGTATCAATTTAAAGAACTCTCCATTCACTTTGGTCAACAACATCACATTTATAATTATGATTTTATTAATTAATGTTTGTAAGGATTGAATCAATATGAATTTGTTTAATGAGCTGCTTTTGTGTACTGATGTTAGCAATTCATTAATTATCGGTAATAATTGTTGAAAACTTATTTTAAGTAACAATTTTAAGATATCTAATGCTTTGTCATATAACCCATGCCTCTGAAGTACTTGAAATATGTAATAATAACTAGTTAATAATGCCCCTGAATGTTGAAGGAAAAATTTTAACTTGAAATTCTTGAAATAATATTTACTCAAGTCACCTTCTGACTTCAATAAATCGCTATAAATAGTGTTAACTTCAACTATCGTATCAAATAGTTTTTCGATGTCTTTTCTTAATTTCTTGATTCGGAAATTCCTACCAATGTTGTACATAGCCATACTAATCATTCTGAAGTGTTTACTATTTGATGTAATTAGCAAGGAGATTTTTTCGATTTCTATGTTACTGTTGTTGGAATTTATGTTGTTCAAGTAAGGGATTCTAACATCGAAAGAGTTGAATTTTAACAAATTGGATGGGTTTCCTGACAGCATTACTGGTAAATTATCATACAACAACCCGGCAAGCCATAGTTTCCTTCTTAAATTATTGATTTTATCATCCTTGCCTGCAAAGATTGTGGTCGGCTCCCTATGTAGATTTAAACTATATGCCTTTTGCAACATTACACTCCCAAAAACATTGTTAATGTTCAGGTCTAGACTTTCACCATACTCAGGGGCACTGCTTTGATATCCTCTAAATATGACTAACAATTGATAATATTTCAAGTCATCATTTCTTATCAAGTCGAATGAATTGATAATATCGACAGCATAATCGATAATATTTTCACTTAATGGGATATTTTGGAATACAGAAGTCTCTGATAAGTAAACCATTCTTAGCATTATTAATAACATACCCAAACTATAAAGCTGTTCAGATTTAGTTATTCGAAATCTTATTTGATCATGCCCAAAATTTATTGAGATTTCATTTATATCATTTCTGAAAATAGTCTCATCAACGAATGGAAAGAATACATATACTTTATTGAAAAATGCATCAATTAATAGGTTTAAAGAAGAAGATGGAGGTAAGTCAGCATTGATTTTATCAATCAAGGATTTATGACTATCCAAATGGGTTGGAGAAGTTTGAGAAAGTGAAAAAAGATTAAAATCCATCTTTACTTCTTTGCACAAGGCGTTATCATAAATCATTTTGAACTCTTCATAATGCTCTAACTTACTCCAAATTTTGTTCAAATCCTCGTCAACTTTATATAAAGCATTCCATGTATATGGCCCATAGAAATGACCATTTGAATCCACAGCATCATAAAGATCAAAGTAGTTTGCTTCAATATCTACCCCGTCATCAGAATCTTCATCTTCATCATAATAGTAATAACTTCCTTCAGCGATTTCTGTAGGTTTGAATTGTTGATTTTTTGGAACTTCCATATCCTCCAGGTGTGAATTGGGCTCCTCATTTAAAGATCCCACGGTTGAAGTCGACGAATCATTCAAAGTAGACAGCACACTAGGGCTTAAGTCCTCTGTTATTTGCATCATGCCTTTGTCTGCGTAATGAAACAGTTTTTTAAACTCCTCATCAAGATCAAAAGAAGGTGAAATGTACATACTTTTCTCTTTATCTTTAGCATCAGCAGCTAAAATAGGCTCGTCTCTCCTAAGCAAATGCAAGTCCGTGAATTTAATAGGTATTTCATTGATTTCAAAAACTTCCTCCTTTGGGCTATTAACAATATTGCTATTATTTAAGTGTTTATTCAACAGGTCTACGGTATCAGTTAACTTTTTGATTAAATCGATTGGATTAGAAGTACTAGACCCCGTGTCACTATAATGACAAAACGGATTATGGAATTTAATGCACGACGAACAAGGTTTCCTCCTATTGCACTTGATCTTCCTTTTCCTACAAAATGTGCATACAACTGTTGGTCTATTAACTTTCCCCATGTTGATGATTTACCAAAGATGCGAAATGAGATTTGAAAGAAATGCATTGAAAAATGACATATTTTACACTATTTACAAGGAAAGGTTTCACGGACCTACGAGGCCGGCAAAGTAGGACTTCAAATCACAGGTGTCATTGGCCTTGATGCCACAAACACTAGTCCATAGGTGATCAATTGCAGAATCGGGCATTGGGTTTGCAGCCAGTTTGGGTTCGTTATCAAATTCAATTAAAGCCTGATTAACCTCCAACTCATTGAAGGCATCATTGGCCAAGTTATATAGGATTGTCATGTTATGACTTGTAAACCCGAAATTCAACGGCAAGTCCTTGAAAATTGACACATCCACTTGGTTGAGGAGTATATCTTGAATCTTTAATATTTTCCAACTGTGATAATATCGAGCTGAAAGACTTTTAGCCATACTTTCAAAGAAAAAAATCGACTTGAGTAATATCGCTTGCAATCTTGTTGACTTTTCTATGAGCTCGTGGTTTATACTGGCTGTTTTATCAGCTTGTTGTTGATTGAAGATCTTTAGTCTTACTAGTATTGATGCACTTATAAACAAAATGTTTTGCAAAAGACACTGTAGTATAGGCATGCAAATACATTTGGAAACTTTGGTCATTAATGTGGATCTTAAAAATGCTTCATCAAACCTTGGTAAAAATGACTTATAGATCAAACTGAAAATTTTAATGAGGTGTTTGATCGCCTTGGCAGGTTTATTTATGGTTACCAAATGATTATAAAAGTGATTGAACAAGGAAATTGACAAGTGGATTCCCGTGAATAAGAATTTATGTTTGAATGAGTTATAAAAAAATGATGCTGATGGAATATTTGTTTCATTAATTAAGGAATCGAAGGTACCTTGTCCATTTTCAAAAGACGAAAACAATCCATTCATGTATATATATGCTTGGTTAATAGAAAAAGAATCGTGACTCAACAATATCGGATAAAGACGATTGACTTTTCTGAATGAAACCTTTGCCTGGCGCAACAAAAAACTACTAATTTTACCCATTTCAACGTTGACAATATTGCTGGCAAGTGAGCTTGGTAGCTCCGTATTATAATAGAATTTGATTATATTTAACGGATCACCCAAGGCCATTACGGAATTATAATCTAAAACGCAAACTTGAAACCACAAGAACCGTCTTAAATTATTCTGTTTCTCATCACCTGTGTTGGGTTCTCTATGGAGGCCCAAACTATAAGCCAATTGGGCTAAAAGATTACCATACATTTGGGACTCTCCTTCATCAGGACCATCGCCGAATTCAGGACCCATAGCTTGATAAAACTTTAGAAGGAGAACTAGTTGAAATATTGGAATATTGATATTGACAAACACATTAAACTGATTTAAACATAATTGGGCCAATTGGATGAACCTAAGATCAATAGGTTTGCTGGAAGTATTCAAAATCTTCAAATTTTCTGAATAATCAAGTTCAATATGATAATCATCAAATACAATAGCAAGATATATGATTCTTAACAATACTAGGAGAGTCCCCAAGAATGCAAAGTCAAGTTTCATACTGACATTCAAAGAAGAATCCGGATTTATCATTGAGTTTACTTTTTGGGTGAACTCTGATTCATTCAAGAATGGCATCGCTGGATAAATATTTGTAAAGTATATTTGCAACATCAAGTCAATAATTTTTTTCTCTGGCAAAACAGACTCAATTGCACTAATCAACTTGAATTTGTATTCAAACTGATCAGAATTAACAAGACTCTTCTCCATGCGCTTGGAAGATAAAAAATCCACCTGATCAGTGTTAGGAGTAGCCTTAAAGTTATCAATGAATTTGGATTTGAAAGCTTTTAAATCTTCAACATCGGGTACTCTTTCATATTTCGAACCAAAAGAACAAATATTATCTATTTTCATGAGGTTGAAAAGTGTATTACAATGGTCTATACCCAATTCCTTCAAAAGGAGAGCTCTCTTATGGCATCGGGGCCCATCATACATAGGGGAATCTTTGTTGTATTCCCATAGTTTCGACAAGACAATGTCATATTTTATACAGCTCACCCAACTAAGCACACCATGATTTCTCTTCTTACGAGGATGGTTGTTGATCAAAGTTTGTTGAAATGCAGGGAATGACATTTCATCATCACTATCATAATCTTCATCGATATTCGAATCGTTTTTCACCGAGTTTTGGAGTTGAACTATCTTAGCCGCTAAATTGTTCAAGCTTGTAACCAATTCTTCATCACCGGTAGGATTCAAAATATTGGTAATTGTAGGAGACTTATCATTATTATGGAAAGTAGTGCCTCCAAATGGTGGAAGGATTGTTGGTTGTCCGAGACTGTTATCTTCTTTCCCAGCTGAACCTTCAGTATCCAGACCATAAGTTCTCTTCTGATTATAGGCTTGCACGTTGTTGATGCCCGTTTTTGAACCATTGGTTCCATTATGGTTACCAAGATGTCCCTCTGAACCAGAAACATTAGCCCCGGTTTCTAACTTATTCCCCGATGAAAACCAGTCATATTCACATTGGTGACCATATTTTTTACAGGAAGAGCAGGGGAGCTGCTTGTCACACTTGATCTTTCTTTTCCGGCAGAAGGTGCACACCATCACCTTCCTCCTCTTAGTCTCCATTATCGCGATTTGAGATTATTTTTGCGATCAATGTTTTGATAGTGAAGCAGTGACCATATTCATTGGAGAGAGTAATGAAAATAGGAAGATGTGAGTAGTTGAAGTGAATCAACATGAATATGAATAACGAAATGAGTAGGTCAAAGATCAGAAGCTAATGACCGATATTAGTAACAAAGGCTATACGGCTACTTCAACAGCTACTAAGGCGTCATCAATACCACCACCACTACGGCAATAGTGCCGTAGTTGGTTCTTATTAATCAACAAATATGCCAATAAAATAATACGGAGACAACTTGACAAGGAGATGTACCTCGACCAGATTTTTTTCGTACGAGACTACCAAATTCTCTGTTTTTCCTCCTTACGATTTCATCTTTTATGAAAGAGTGTTCAAAAAGGCAAGAAACTCCAGCCAACTAGCTAGCCCATGGATAGTTTGATCACTGTATGCTTTCTATCCTCCAACAAAATGTGCTTTGTATACTCACATTGCTATTCAAAGCCTTTTATTCTACCGGCTATTCATGCAACTTTTCACTATCTGCATGAAAATTTTATCATTTCCATCAGTGGAAAAAAATTTTATCTAATCCATCAGCACGACTATTTACTATCAGATTAACTAGAAAGAGGAAGAAAGTCACTTGGGAAATGCACAGAAGACAAAGCATATGTGTACGAATACTACTATTGGTCTCGACACTCTTTTGACCCGTAATATGGCAAGGCTGACACTGGGATCAACTGTTTCTTGTACCATACCTACTGTTCTTTTAAGTTTGAAAGTTGCGTTAAGGAGATATCACCGTCACCCGTTTCTTAATTCCTCTCTGTATGCCACTCAATTAGGAAATACGATGAAAATTTTGCAGCTAATTGGAATCTGATAGGCTCAAGAACAATAGTCTGAAGTTCGTAACCGAAGGATGTTAACGTAAATTGTGTCACAAATATGTCTAACATGGTTCAGCCATTTCTATTTAAAAGGTGGCTTCCGCTTTTTTTTTCATTAAGCCATGAATCAAATATCCAAAGAAGATACCAACAATGAAAAGTTGGAGCTGGAATTAGTTCAAGAGACTACAACTGAAAAGACAGAATTTTATAAAAGTAGAGGTGTCAGAAGAATAGAAAATGTTAAGCTTGCCATGGATAATACCAAAAATGGTAAAATAATGATGTACATTTTTGGTTTCAGTATCTTGGTATGTGCTTGGGTCTATTCATTGGATAGTTCAACCACCTACAATTATTCTGTTCCTGCTACATCTAGTTTCAACAGACATTCTATGATCTCCACTTTAGGGATTGCAACTTCAATTATTGCTGCAGTTATGAAGCCTATATTGGGAAAGATCTCTGATTTGACTTCTAGACCTTTAACTTACATCATTGTATTAGTATTATATACCTTAGGGTATATTATAGTTGCATCATCTTCAACTATTAGTGCTTATGTCATCGGTGAAGTGTTTGTTTCAGTGGGAAGTGCTGGTTTAGACTTCTTGAACGATGTTATTGTGGGGGATTTAACACCTTTGAAATGGAGAGGTTTCATGAGTTCGATGCTTTCAACTCCATTCATCATAAATACTTGGTTTGCAGGTTTAATTGTTGATGCCATCTTAAATAAAAACTGGAGATGGGGTTATGGAATGTTTGCAATTATCATGCCCGTTGTTTTAACCCCTGCTATTATTATCATGGTCATCATGGACAATAAAGCACAAAAGTTAGGCGAGGTGTCTATTGCTTCATCTAAATTTGAAAAGAGAAATAAGATCGTAACCTCTAAGAAGAGATGGGTCGATTTACTTGTCAATGGTTTAATAGAAATCGACGCTTTTGGCTTAGTCGTCTTAGGATTTGGATGGTCATTGTTGCTTTTACCTTTCTCCTTGTACTCTTATGCCAAAGATGGATGGAAGAACCCTAGTATGATTGCAATGATGGTCATAGGAGGTGTGTTATTGATATTTTATGTCGTTTATGAATTGACATGGTGTCCATACCCTTCCATGCCTAGAAGAGTTGTTTTCAACAGAACCTTTATTTGTGCAGTTATTATCGATTCGATTTATACGTTAGCTGGGGCATTAAGATCGACCTATTTTTCTTCGTTTGTATGGATTGTTAAAGATTGGTCCAACCAGAATTGGACCTACTTCAATAATACATTAACATTGTCATTATGTGTTTTTGGGGTTGTAGCTGGTATAATTCAAAGAATAACCCATCGTTATAAGTATTTGCAAATCTTTGGATTAGCCATCAAGATCATAGGTATGGGGATTTTGGTCCGTAATAAAGGAGCCTTGGCTAATACAGCATCTTTGGTCTGGGTCCAAATATTAGTAGGTATGGGGGGAGCATTCTCAGTTGTGGGATCGAGAGTTGCATCACAAGCTAGTGTTCCCCATGAAGATATGTCGTTGGTGATCGGGTTATTACAATTATGGTCAAAAATCGGTAGTGGTATTGGAGCTGCCATCGCAGGCCCAGTATGGACATCGAAAATGCCAGGCAATTTAAGAAAATACTTACCTGAAGAAGTATCAGACGAACAAGTATTTGAATATTACAGTAACTTAAGAAGTTTAAGAAGTTTGCCGTTCGATGATCCTATTAGACAAGGGGCCATCACCGCTTATTCTGATACCACATACTACTTATTTGTGCCTGCATTAGGTTTGTCGTTTATCCCATTTATTGCAGCATTTTTTCAAACCAACTTCTTTTTGGGTGACACACAGAATGCAGTTGAAGATCAACCTGCAAATGATCCAACTGTCGATCCCGAACAAGATAGTCCGAAGAGTTTGAAGGACAAGATATTGAAGTTTTACAACGAACCATTGTCAGGAAGAAAGTAGTGCTACTCATGCAGAGAACCAATAACAAGCATGGAACCTCAAAAGAAAGTACGGTAATACCAATGTAAAACACAATAAAACCCTATTCCAACCGAGAATCTGGAACCTAGAACCTTAATGAATAAAACTGGGCCAAATAATAGCTCAAATACAACACCTACATTTTTAGTAATATTACCACAGGCTACATCAATTTTCAAAATGCCGTTCGGTATAGATTGAAAAGATACGCCAAAAGGGCAACTTTCAAGGTGAAAGGTGTGCAATATACAAAACACCTAAAAGGGTTTATTACCTCTTCTCTATGCGGAAATTCAAGAATATCCATTTGGAGATGTATGCGGGAAAACACATAAATTTCCGATTTCAGTTTAGTAATGAATCAAACAGAGTATAAAAGGTTAATTCTAAAGCTTAGTATGCTCATCTCATTAAAGTTTGACGGTCATTGGCCAAAAATCCAAAAATTCATTGGCTGGTTTTGTTACGCTGACTAACATGGAATCCAATGAACAATATTCCTGAAACATAGGCTTCTTGGCAAGTTAAACGGTTTTAAAGACATGCATCACTATTGGTTATAATTCCATATTGTTTAATAGCTCATGCATGCATCCAATCAGATATTCCCTTTCTGGCAACCATATTTCTGAGCACTGAAACAATTCCAATTCACAACGGTATACAAAGTCTTTTAACGTGGGTTGAGGTAATTAAGTTTCTTGTTAAGAGCCAACAGTATACTTACAGTAACAATGTAACTTTCCATGTAGATAAGAGGACATTTTATTCCTTTTGCTATTATTTTAATTGGAAAACTATTATTTTATTTGCAAAACTATTATTTTTCGTCTTCCGCCAGGATTTCTCTACATATTTCCCAACTCACAGTTCCGTTAATGGTCCGATCATGTTCCAAGTGATAAATTTTTACTGCTTCAGGTATTGACGAGTCTCAGGTGTCTTGGTCATAGACGTTGCAGCCGTGTCATCTCATTTTACATTCTTCAGGTGCCTTCTGATCCTCCACGTAAATGGTACCTTTTCTTCTGGCCACACTTGTAGATCCTCACGCTTGGACGTAACATCGTCCTTAATCAGAATCTCACCTTACTGCTAGAAAAATAGCCACCTACGAACCTACGACGTCCTAAACAGGAAATCGCTTAATCCCGTTTAATTGATCAATCTGATAAAAAATTTTCAATCTTGGATGCAGGAACGTACACTATTGTATTTTAGTACTAAGGCAAATTTGTTACCAGGGTTAAAACCAGAATTCCTAACCTATAAAATGGTTGAAAATTCCCTGGCCATTGGTGTTTCTCTATTACTTTTCATTAAAAATGTCTGACGTTGAAAAGAATATCAAACCAGTCGGCTCCAACTCTGACTTGGAAAAGAACAATGAAATTGACACACAATCCAGTGCCAATGACAACGAAATCCACTTAATTGATTCTAATACTTCTACTGAATATTTAAAAAGTAGAGGGGTCAAGAGAATTGAGAATGTTAAGATCTTGATTGACAGTTCTCCAAAGGGTAAGACTATTACTATCGCTATTGGTATCTGTTTGTTGGTTATTTCTTGGATTTATGCTTTGGATTCTTCCACCACTTATAATTATTCCGTTCCTGCTACTTCAAGTTTCAACAAACATTCTATGATTTCCACCTTAAATATTGCAACTGCAATTATTGGTTCTGTCATGAAACCTATTTTAGGTAAGATTTCCGATATCACTTCGAGACCTTGGTGTTACGCTTTGTCTTTGACTTTGTATACCGTCGGAACCATTATCGCTGCTGCTTCTTCCACCATCAGTGCCTACATTGTTGGTGAAGTCTTGACTCAAGTTGGTAGTGTTGGTATTTCTTTCTTAAACTCGGTTATTATTGCTGATTTAACCACTTTGAAATGGAGAGGGTTTGCTACTGCTATTTTAGCCACTCCTTATCTTATCAACACCTGGTTCGCCGGTTTGATTGTTGAAGCTCTTTTGAAGAGAAACCAATGGAGATGGGGTTTTGGTATGTTTGCCATTATTATGCCTGTCGCTGTTATTCCAGCTGTCAGTGTTTTAGCTATGTATGAACATAAAGCTCAAAAGATCATTCCTAAGGAAACTAAACCTAAAAAACCATGGTACATCATTTTGAAGGATGCTTTGATTGAAATCGATGCTTTCGGTTTAATTGTTTTGGGTTTCGGTTGGTCTTTGTTATTATTACCATTTTCATTATACCCATATGCCAAAGATGGTTGGAAAAACCCAAGTTTAATCGCTATGATGGTTGTTGGTGGTGTTCTTTTGATCGCTTTCTGTGTCTACGAATTCAAATATGCTCCAAGATCATGTATGCCTCTTAGAGTGCTTAAAAACAAGACTTTCATTACCTGTTGTATGATTGATATTATCTACTTGATGGCCGGTCAAGTTAGAGGTTTATACTTATCCACTATTGTCTGGGTCACTAAAGATATTAGTGATCAAAACTGGACTTACTTCAACAACATCATGACTATGTCTTTATGTTTCTTCGGTGTTGTTGCTGGTGCCATTTGTAGAATCACCCACCGTTATAAATACATGCAACTTTTCGGTTTAGGTATCAAAGTTGTTGGTTATGGTTTAGCTGTTAGACCACAAGGTCAAATTGCTAATTTAGCTACTTTCATTTGGGCTCAAATCATCATTGGTTTAGGTGGTTCCTTCTCTGTCATTGGTACCCAATTGTCTTCCCAAGCTTCTGTTCCTCATGAAGATATGACTTTGGTTATGGCATTATTATCCTTGTTCTCCAACATTGGTTCTGCTGTTGGTTCCTGTATCAGTGGTCCAATCTGGACTTCCAAGACTCCTAAATATCTTAGAGAATTCCTCCCAGCTTCAGTTACCGATGAAGAAGTTACCGGTTACTTCACCAATGTCAGTCTGTTAAGAGCTTTGCCATTTGATTCTCCTATCAGACAAGGTGCTAGTAAAGCTTACAGTTACGTTGCTTATTACTTATTCGTCCCTGCCGTCGCTATGGAAGCTTTATCTTTCTTATTAGGTTTCTTCCAAACCAACTATTACTTGGGTGATACTCATAATGCCATTGAAGATCAAGATGGTAAAGACCCAACTAACCCAGAAAAGGAAGCAACCGCTCCAAAAACTCTTAAAGAAAAGATTGCTTACGCTTTCACTTAGAGACAAACACATAATCTTGTATTTACATAGGCCATAATATTAATAACTTTTAACATAAACTGAAATCCCATCCCAACTCTTTGGCTAGTACGGCCCAATCTAAATACAGACTGCCTTCTGGATTTCGCAGCCAGTATATGATTATCAAGTCTTTAGCTTTCCGCAAGTTTCCAACTGTGTAAATATCATATGTCTTATCTAGTAAGTCCATTAGAACTAGTTTTTCGTCATTAAGTACGTTGATACCTAAAATTAAAAAGGGCAAAGTCAAAGCCGACAAAAGGTTTGCAACTATGAGTTCTTCAATGACCTCGAGGCCCTCGATCACAAGCAACTGAATATCTAAACACATAGGATTCACTTTTTTGAAATAGGTCAAAAGAATTATCTTGGTGACGATTTTGTACAATTTGAAATTATTCAAAAGATTATGCTGATCTTCGGCAGACAACAGTTTTAATTGATGTTCGTTAGGAGCACATTTGTCTAGTTTGTTCAACAATTGATGATACTTTGCTTCGATTTCATTCAAGGTCAAAGTCGCCAAATTGACCCTTTCATTCAATATCTCTCCTAATAGCAAGATTACTGAATTATGACAGCCTTGATAAGGATCTATGCCGTAATCCAAAAAGTTCAATTGACGATATTCTGATATGGGGAAGAAGGTCCCATTGATAAATGTTTCTGAGCATAGTATATCATGATATTCATGGAAAGATATCAACCATTTGATATCATTGGAGTAGCCAAATCTCTCCAACATCATTCGTATACCACCGTGTTGTGCTATAACACGGTTACATATTTGGAAAAACAGGTACCAATGCTTTACGTCACCAGAACACACTCTTATACCAATCATGATCTGATAGAAACACAAAATTATATATAAATTAGTATTGTTGTCATATCTGAAGTCTTTCATGAGCTGGACAGAATGATTCAAATGTTTCAGGACTTTAGGATTATTTAAATCCGTCCGTTCTTTAAATAGCCCTCCCCAACATGCCAAAGCGTGTGATATACTTTCTTCAGTTAAACTCATTTGGAAAAACGTCTTGAGCAAATAATTAGACAGGGTTTTATCGATTGCCAATAGTTTACTCACGTTGGTTTCAAAATACCGTAAAAATTGGATTCCGGTTTCATCGAGATACAAGTTGAAAGTGGAAGTAGGTTGAATGTTGAGATCAAAATCAGGCAAGTCGTTGAGAATTTCACTCAATGTTGGACTTGGTCTGTCTTTCGTAAACAAAGGCGAATGAGAATCCCGTTTAACCTCTATTATATCATCGTTATCATCGACTTCTATTACAGGTGAACTGCCAAATTGTAAAAGGTGAGTTTTCTTTGAATCTTCATGAGATGGTGAAAAGTTGAATTCTTCTAAACTGTATTGATGCAGATTTGCCGACAATTGTTTCTGATTGAAATCATTGGCTATTGGATGGTAACTATGTCGTATAGACTTTGAGGTGCTTTTATCTTTCTTTTGATAATGTTTTTTTATGTGATTATTAGTTTCACGGAAATTTTCATATTTGCAATCGACTCTTCGTTTCATACAAAGCCCACACTTAGGAAACTGCTCGTCGCATTTCTTCTTCGACTTCTTGCACGTCAAACATCCATTCCTTGATCGTGAGTTGGCACCTATTATAATATTGAACTTGGGTGCCATAAGCTGTGCGGATTTGTTATCTATGGAAAAATTCTTTAGGGAAAAAAAATCCGATTCCACACACAATTGCGTTCGTATTTTAGGTTAAGAGAACCGAATATTTGTGATATACAAACATATAATTAATCTAAAAACCAAACTGAGTGGTACGTCTACGTAAACTCTAAACTCTAAACTCTAATAAATTTTATCGCAACTTTTATATGACAAAAGGCTAAGGCTTAATACAAACTGGCTTTTGAAAGGTCGTCCAAGTTGAGTAAGTCACTACCCAAATCATGGATAGTTTGGTCTTCAGAAGCAGCCAAATTGGAAGACCAAGTTACACCACCCCAGATTCTGGTTTTAAGTCCATATTTATGAGCAGTATCGATATGACTTTGCATGGTTTTCTTTTCCCCTGAACTGAACGGTCTGATTTGAAACAAAACACTGTCTAATAACGTAGACATGTCGGTTGACACCACGATAGACCATTGCTGGAAACTTTCAGCAGTACTTTGAGAAATGTCAGGGTCGAATTGGCTGAAGTCTCCATCAAGGGTGAAATATCTAACTGGTTCCTTGGTAAGTTGATCTCTTGGTTGGTTACCAGTTAAAACTACAGTCAATGGCCCATGAACCCAACTTAAACTATCATTATCGAAATATGTCAACCATCCTTTATCAATAAACCTTTGGAATTGCTGTTTAATCAATGGCCAAGTATCAGACGCTGGTGATTTGGAATCGATAAACAAGTATAATGTTTGTTCTGGGTCTTCATAGAAAACCCCCGACTTGGGATTACCAAAATGTTCGTTACTTGACTCTAATAATTTGTAAATGGCATCTAAATATAATGTTTGAATCGTCTTTTTGTCATCAACTTCAAAGGGAGTGTGGCCTATGTATAATTCATTACCGTAACGTTCTCTCTTACTCAAGTCTTTCTTACCCAAATCCCTAGTGGATGGCGTGGTGGTATTACCTTCGAACCCAAGGTCTTGATTAGAAACATTGGGATTGTCAGGCAAAAAGTCAAATACCCAAACGTCTGCTTCAACACTCTGACACCCATTTTGAAGTGCAACCAATAACCCACCATGGTCATAAGTATTATGGGCATGGACAGGTCTCACCTGGACACCTTTGGTGAAGTCAATTGATAAATTGGAAGTATCGATAACTGGTGCTAAATCTCTAGCGTGAAGGGAGATTAAAGACATTGGATTCAAGTATGATAAGATATAATTGATAATATCAAAAAAATTGTAGACTACATGGCCAGAAGCCATGCTTATATACATTTTGACGCAATTCAACCCGTGCTGCCTCCCAATTAACTGTTAAGAATTATAATTAGTCGATAATAGTTTTAATGCTGTTTTCGGATTTGAAATTCGCAACTCACATGTGCAACTGGCACATTATCAACAAGCTAACTTTTAACTTCACATTGTGCTGCAAAAATGATGACAAACTCTAAGTTATATTTGGATCCATGTTGTGTATGCAAGTTCATACATGCAGAAGAAGGGTCTAAACGCAACCACTGGTCTAGAAGAAGCAAAATAATCCGGCATTTCTGTGAAAAAAAAAAAAAATAAAATAAAATAAATGCGTTTAGAGACATTATAACATGATAAGTTAATAAAGTTAACGTAACTCGCTTACCGGTTAGTATATCGCCACAGTCTTAATGGTGTATTGACAGTCTAGTTTGATATATTTAGAAAAGTGTGTCATGGTTTAAGGTTATGTCAATGAAATGCGTTTTGTTTGATTCTTTAGATAAAAATAACTAGGATCTCGTTCCAGTTAGAGGTCTAGTTCTAGTTTTAGTTCTACCGTCCCGGACTTAGGTTTTCCAAGGGTTTGTGTTTTTCCACCGTTAATAGTCGACTGCGCTAATAGTTGGCTGGTTTATCGGATCATCATGTAAAAATATGCACCGTGCAATGCAAACTTTTGCAGCCACTACCGAATGGGGGTTCTACAAAAATTAGAGGTTGCATTTACATCCAATATAATTAGAAACGTTGGCTTCATTGCAACGGTTTATAATTATCGTCAAAGGCTGCAGATATAAAAACGGTTTTAAGGTTTAGGCTACAATTATTTTTTAGAGTCGTTTTTAAGGTGGCTTATCTTCGGATATTCTATATTAAAATCAACTTTTTATAAAACAATAAAATAACGGTTTGTGTCAAAAAAAAAAGAAACGAAAACTTTAATTTAAAAATCATCAGCAACTGAAACATAATCGATGTTAATAAAGCTTCCACCACAAGCAATAATATCTTTATATTGATCAGTTCTTAAAAAGGCCGGCCAGTTAACGTGGTCCCAAAGTCTGGTTAAGACGTCGTATCTATTAGCAGCGCCAAAGGTGTCTTTCAAGATTGAAATTTCAGTATCATTAAGTTGTCTGGTTTTAAAAGAATCAGAACCAAACAATTGACTGTATGAAGCTGAAGCAATAACCGAGTATTTGGCTTCGTTTTCTAAAGTTTCTGCAGTGGCAGACAGGTTGAAATTTCTTAAAACACCATCTAACGTGACATATCTAGTTTCTTCCGCTTTAACCATTTCAGATGGTAAATTTCCAGTCAAGACGATGGTTAATGGGCCCATTTCCCATTTTTCGCCTGTGTTATTATAGTAAGTTAAATAATCTTTGTCGATAAACTTTTGTAACAATGGTTTAATATTATTATAGGTAGTGTTGGCGTCTTTCTTGGTATCTAAGAACAAATAAAGGGTGGAGCCAACATCACCATACCAAAGACCGTGAGGTTTTGAACCTTTGTTGATGTCAGTACTGAACGAAGGGTTGGAGGATTCTAATAATTCGTAAATAGGATCCAAATACAACGAACTTAAGGTCCAAGATTCGTTTAAGAAGTTAAGGTCATGGCCAACATACAATTCGCCAGGATAATAAGTTTGTTTAACCACAGTTGAATCGTTGGAAGTAGAAGAAACCTCGGTATTTTCAGTAGAGTATTCTTCTTCAAAAGCCCAAATATCTGCTTCAATTGATTGGACCCCTTTCATGTAGGCAGAGAAAAAAGGGATTTCTCTCCAGTAATCATTATGACTGTGCATCTTCTTGACGAAAACATCCTCAGTCATTTGTTTGACAGTGAGTACACTGATGTTATTAGCTAATTCAACAGCAGCAGGACCTGAAGCGAAAACTGACATTCTTGATTATCTATTGACTTCTATATGGTTATAACTCTATCCAGTGCTATCTGATACTTCCTATTCCCCGGTATTGAGTCAATCAACTTTCTCTTCTGGCTCTCCTTATATACTCATTTTTTGCAACCATTCTCAAGCCCACATGTTACTTAAACGGGCATGCACTAAAGTCGTTGCCGATCGATTGCACTACAATGGTCCTTCACAGGGGTTTGGCTACTTGCATCAAAATTTTCAAAGCCATGTCCGGCGTACGTGAACAGTACCCTATTGAGCCTATATATTCCGTAGAAGCAGGAAAACTACCCTAATCGTATGGTGGTCGCAAGTAATCTTGACATAAGCCATTGATGTAAACTGGGCAAAAAGTTAAATTGATGAAAACGTGCTGGAATCTTAGTTTATTTTAATGAATGTATGGTTAGGAATTGCAATAAAGGGGAGTTACACAATGGAGAAAGTCTCCGTAAAAGAATAGGGGCTTTTTAGTACTAAAAATCTATCTATTGACTACTTAAGATTATTAATCGTAATTCCTATGGGGAACAATCAGGTGTCAATTCAATGCTAGGATCTTAAGGCCCTAATTGCCGAATTGTAGGTCATCTGAATTGATCAAATCACATCCAAGACTTAAGAGATCCATATTATAATCCTCTACTAAAGATTTGGGCCAATTCACACCACCCCAGATTCTGGTTTTCATTCCGTATTTGTGGGCTACCTGGAAGTATCTAGACAATTTCTGTTTCTCATCTGTATTGAATGGTCTAGTCATGAAATCGGTGTTGCCTAAAAGGGATTCCATAGACGCCAGAGCCACCGTTGATAATTTCCCATATTTTGTCAATTCAACTTCATCCATATCAAGGAATTGACTTAAAGGTGCATCAATGAAGAAATATCGTTTAAATTCATTGTCGGAATCATATTTTTCAATGTCTGGCAAATTTCCTGTAATTGTTACAATTACTGGTCCTGCAACATATTTATCATTTTTAACATCAAAATACGCCAAATAGTCATTTTGAATGAATCTTTCAAACAATGGTCGAATAACTTTATAAGAGTATTCAGCATCAGTCTTGAAATCCATCCAAAAGTACGTAGGCGTTTCTGGAGAATTATAATAGATCCCATTTTTCATATGCTGTTCCGATAATGGGTTATCAACGATTTCTGGATTCGAATACGATAGCAATTCAAATAATGGGTCCAAATAAAGCGTATTTAGTGTTTCATTGATCTTCAAATAAATCTGGTTATGACCCACGTAGACTTCATTTTTCACAAACGTTGAAGCTGTCTCTGTGCCTATTCTATTCATGGTGTATGGCTTGTCGAAAACCCACACATCACTTTCGATACTTACCACTGCTTGCTTCACCGCTTCAATAAATGCACCTGAATTGCCGTTGTTTTTCCCATCAAAAACAGCTTTTCGCCAATAGTCATTATGGCTGTGTAATGGTTTTGGATTGATATCCCTGTTCAAGGACTCGGGGGTGAGAATTGGTACCGGGGTACTGAATAATATTGGTGTATAGGGTCTAAAGATATTCAACATGCCGCAATTTGAGAAATGAGGTTGCAACTTTTTTAGAGTTTACAGAAATCAAGCTGAAAAATTATGTAAATAACAATCGTAGGTATCATTTATTACTATATATCTAATTTTGAAGTGACTTTTTAGCATTCATTAATCTGAATATTTGAACTAATTTGACACTTCCTACCAACAATTCTTCCTTAAAGTAGAACAAGAACGCAGCAGTGGAAATAGATTGGAACAATTTGACTGATAATCCACCGTATAAACCATCGACACCTTCTTCTTTGATGATTTTCTTGATTTCATCAATCATTGAGATGTTTTTTTCACCAACTTGTTTCTTTCTGATGTGCATACGGGATTTAAGAGTAATGTATGGGTATGTCAAAGAAGTAGCAATTAACTTACCAAAAGCACCAATAAAGAAAGCTTTCACTGGAGTGAAATTTCTTTTACCACGATTAGCTATAATGAAGTTTTTAATTTGTTCAAAAATAGTATATTGGATGATTGGGTTAATAACAAGGACCAAAGCAGGTAAAACCCCTGCAAACAAAGTACCAAACCCTTCATTCTGGATGATATCAAACAAAGCTCTGAAAGCATTAGTTGATTTACCTTCTTTTTGAGCAGTCATGGTTCTAGTGTTGGCTACCCAAAATGGGTTTGATCCCACACATGTAACAGCACCAGCAATTGCACCGGTTACAATACTTTGTAATGTACTAAGACCTTTACCCTTACGAGCAGTGGTAGCGTTAGCTCTTAAAAATACGTTACTTGTAAGTTCATAAAAGTAGTAATAAATAAAGTTGGTCAAAGTAATACCATAAAGAGCACTTTCCAAACCAGAATACAATCCGAAAAGTCCTTTTTCCTTTATGATTTTATTGGCAGCTTCAACAGTAGTGTTTTTGGATTCCCCTTCTTTTTCATCTTTGACTTTCTTCGTGGTTTGAGCTAAAGTAGATAATGTTACCAATGGGTAAGTGACTATCATTGATAAAGCACCACCTCCAGCTCCGGCTAAAGCATGAGCAAGTTCTTCGACTTCAGACATAGTTTAAGGTATCTAGTGTTATCTAAAAATCTATTCTTTGGATCTTAATATCTGTTTCCAGTAATGACAGTAATCAACTATGTTTACTTCTCCAGATATTTTATACCACGGAAGTTTTTTCACATGTCTGGGGTCGCTAGCTATGGTGAGCGCGCGCTGCGCTGCTTTCCTAATCCGGCAGTCTATATTTGGATATTTCGCACCTCATTTTCCATGCCATTTTTTAGTGATGGAGACTAGAAGAGGTTTGTTACAGAAACTTGGGGTTTTTTCGGTGTTTGCCATTGGTATGGCGTACTACGGTAAACGTCAGGCAGGGGAATACAAAAAGGGTCGTCATTCACGAGAAAGTGATGCGGTCATAGACTCCCAGGTCAGAGATTTCGAGTTGAAAAAACATTACGTAGGTATGCCTCAAGAAGAAGGGGACTATGAGAGAAAGAGTAAGTTTGTAGGTGTGGGAAACAGTTATAGTAGTAGAAGAGGGGGAGATAGGTTCACAGTTTCTAGTATTTTTGCTGCCAATAGAGAAAAAAAATCGTCTGAAAATGAGTAATCAAGATTAATATTATACATTCAGGTTGTAAATAGTTACATAATATACACTAACTTAAATTCAGCTTTGATAAGTCGTCAAACGCTAGTTCATACACTAAATTGTTCTTGATGAAATTGTTTAAACACCATCCACATAAGAAATTCTCGTTTAGTTCTTGTAAAATCATTAATATATTGGATTTGATCTGGTTATCATTATTAAACAAGTTAAGTAACAATAATTCAATCCCTTTGTTCTTATCAAATATTGTCAAATTACCACCATGCATCGAATTAGATTGTAACGATGAACTGTTAGTAGGAGGTATAAGATATGTGACCAATAAAAAGATCTCCAATGATTTCCCACTAATAAGATACTTAAGAATATTAAACCATATTGATCTTTCGTCATTGAGATTTGTTAAATTATGAAGTTTTTGTAGATTATATTGAAGATCGATCATAAGGTTTAGTTCGTTTGACAAATTTGGAAGTAACAAATTGTAGATGAGTTTCCTTCTATAAATTAGACTGTTGAATTGTTTTTGGACAGCTTGATATGTAGACACTTCGATAAGTTTCGTGGTATCACTTGTCCAGTAATATCCTATTCCTTGTAACAATAGTATGTACTTTTTCTTATTGAATTCATGGTCGGGGTCAAAACTCTCAAACTGGAAGTTCTTGGAAGATATTAATATTCTTATGAGTTCGTTAATATGACGTCTAACTATAAGTTGTATGGTCGATAAATCATCATTATAATTGAACAATGATAATTGTAAGTTGGACAAAAACTTAGCATCTTCTGATATAATTGAGTTTTTCACTTCGATTCCTTCATCTAGCCTTGATGATAAAGATATTTCATTGCTATCTAAATCATAAAGCATATCCCATAAAGTCTCGTTGTTCTTAAAAAATGGATTGATTGTCCCTGCTAAAAAGCTATCACATTTCTCCAATAAATCGATTTTAGACACATCCATTATGGGGAAAACGTTATAATTAGACATTATCCCCGAAAGTATCCCACCTCCACTGACCAATTTGATAATCATTAATATAAAATCAATGATAAACCCCAGGGATTGTTCATAACTCAATACAATAATCTTTTTACCTGTCAAAATAGCATTAATCATCAAAATAATCAGAGGTGTTTGTAAACCATAGATAGTCAATTCATAATTCTGATAGTCCGTTACCAATTTACTGTTCAACAAATGAATCAAGTTGGATTTAAAATTAAGATCTGTAGGATTAAGATAATCACCTAGATTATCAGGCAAGTCAAGTAAAGGTATTTTGATAGGAATGTTCATATTATTAAATTTAATCACCGAATTATAACTCAAATCTTTCCTGATAAATAAATCTGGATTGGGTGTAGAAATTTCTAATAATTTATTCCTAAAAAATTCGTCAAAATAAATCTTATCATTGATTGGTAAATCCAAGATTGAAGTTATAAGCAATTTTTTTATGATACTGATTTTATTTTCGGTGATTTTGAAATTCTTTTCGTTCATGGCAGTGAATAGATCTTTCAAAACTGATACATTAACATCCCGGAAATAATTGTCTAACGCAATAAGCAATATCGGTTTAAAATTCTTAAAATAAGGCAACTGTGTGACGATTGAGATACTCTTGATTATAGAACCTCTACGAACTTGATCATCTTTCAAATTATTCACCAAAGTATAAACGTAATAAGGTATCTTTTCACAATACTTATCATTCAAATACTGAAACTCGCCGGTAATTGTCAGTCTAAATAACATAAACAATGTGAAGTCTTCATCTCTCTTATGAATTTGGTCAGGAATCATCAATTCAGGAAGAAATGCCAAATTCCCAAGCCCAGGAAGCTCACTGGGGTAATGATGAACCAACGAAGGTCCTTTGTCCACATGAAACTCCGCTGTGATAATATAATTGATATTCATCTTTACCGTCAAGGTTTAGTTGTTCGCAGACACTTCGACTATTTCGCGATGTTAACAATACATTACTTTTACTATATACTACAAACCAATATAGAGACCAACCATTACTAATTGGCTAGCGGAGCTAGAGAGCTAGTGGACCTAGAAATTTAGCAACTGACTAATTTTCAAAGTAGTCGGCCATTTCTTGATCCAATTGTTCAATAGTCTTTTTTTCCTTCTTTGGGGCCTTTTTGACTGGTTTTTTAGCAGGCTTTGGTTTAGCAGCAACTGGTTTTGGTTTACCACCTTTAGTTGGCTTACCAGCTTTACCAACACCAACAGCTTTAATTCTTTGAGCTAAAGCTTTTTGAGGTTGAGAGTTGGCGGAAATTCTGTTAGCTAAAGGTTTCTTGGTAGGGTCAATAATTAACTCTAATTTTAATTTGGTAGAACCACCATCAATTGGAGCACCATTATATTTTTCAACAGCTCTAGCAGCAGCTTTACTGGAGTTGAAAATAATAGTAGCAATACCTTTAAATTGACCACGTTCGTTATAAGAACAAGCAATATTGCCTACACCTCCAACTTGTGATTGGAAGAATTCCTAAAGTTTGTTAATATACAGAGTCCTAAAAAATATTCTATGAACTATCATCAAAAAATGATTAACCTAGTGAAAAAATAATTGTAAATAACATGTGAAAATACCCGACCGTCTGGAGAAATGAAATGCAATGAAAATGTTAAAAAATGCTATTGAAATACCCGATAGATGTGGCTCATTAGATAAATCATTGGGATCAGTTTACTGTTCCCTCGTTAAAAATTTGCGTCAAGAATGATTATTCGGTTCTCATGTCAAATAAATCTACAAAGCTTGATCGTTGAAGCTATAAAGCTTCATTGAAGTTATAAAGCTTAGCTTGACTTCTATTTATACATGAATACTCAACCGAAATCTGACATTATTCTCGACATTTTTAACACAACTATTATCATATCAGGATTTCATAACCAACACCACCAGTGGTATGGTCATTGGGTAAAACATAACAAGCAATTAAGAAGTTAAGTTTCAACCATTTCAAAATATTCATGATGATTACCATCTGATTTTACTACAGATTGATATCGAATAAATTGAATTCAAAATCTGGGCCCTTGCTTTACTGCTTTGACCATCTCCTAAGAGGAGGATTGAAACCCATTAGGAAATAAATCCGTGGGAGCCTAATCCTTAAGTAAATAAACATAGTTATACAATCATTTACTTTATTCACGTCACGTTAATTATTCAAAGAATCACGTTCCGATTAGTGAAAACTTCATATTAAAAAGGTCCTAGTCTCAAAGACTGAATAAATAAAATAACTCCAAGAAAAATTCAAGGATTTAATACCTTATAATAAAAGTAACACGTTAAACAACCACCGAAAACAGCCAACAGCCATTTTCAACCAGTTGAATTAGAAATGAAAAATATCATCAGGGATAAGTTTCAATATAACCATTAGGTTATCAGATACATACTTTGATAGAATCTTGTTTTAAGTCTCTTGGTAAGCCATAAACAACAACTTTGGTAGCGAAACTGGAATCTAACAAGTTACCAACCTTATTACTGATTTTAGCTAAAGTTTTTGGATTTTTTGGACCAAGAGGTTTGACTGGTTTCTTACCAACACCTTTACCAACAGCCTTACCTTTACCGGCAAGTTTCTTTGGAACAAATTTCTTACCTCTTTTGGTGGAGGAGATGATATCATCTAATGATTTATCTAATGAAGCCATGTTTTTGTGTTTATATTGATTGAAATGAATTATGGATATTTTGCTGATAATTTTTCAATTCGTTGACCAGCGCACTGGTGTGGGCACGACGGGTGGGCTTCTTATAGTAGTATTATTAGTAGTATTATTAGTAGTATTATATTAGTAATGGTATATTGGGGGTATTATATTGGTGGTATTATATCGGTGGTATTTATTACCGATGTATATGAATTCTAACCAAAACTTAGAGACAGGTCCGTTGAAGTTATTCTCAAAAGTATCAGTATATCGCTTTAACTGAGATACCAGTGTCTTTGGACTGTAATTTTTGTATGTAGATTAAAGCGTAGTATTGAATGAACTATAGAAACGACAAATATGGTTTACAGCTTGATAAAGTATTTATATCCTCCAGTTCCACATCCTCAAAAAGTCCTTCTTCATGTTCACCATTCCCAATAATCAGTATAGAGTAATAATGGCAGATTTTACATTTCACATTTTCCAGCATTTGACTCTAATACCAAAGTCACGGAGGTTAAAGATCAGAACCAGATAAGCCAGATCAGAGTCAAGGCCCATAGCACATAACTGACACATTTACTAAGCTTATCTTTTGCAACCATCCGCATACTTATCTTCAAATGCCTTATGTCTCCCGACTCCAACCATTAGAGCCCGAAAAGGTTAATTGCAATCGACGACCATTAAAATTATAGTTACAAATAAGGTATTTCCCAATGTCTTGAATCAATATCGGCATTCAGTTTCATTTCAATTGCTAGCTAGTCTCTAGACTGTTCTTTTCTTCAATTTGGCTACTTGATTTTGAAGTTTGAACCAATATGATGTAATCATGTTACACCGAGTAATAGGGAAATTTCAAGCGACTACAAACCCATAGATAAGATATGTAATTTACTACAGAATGGTTTTGGTTCATAATCAGACATTCTATTGTTTAGATAATGGCGATTACAGTATCTGATAGTACGACAAAGCCCTTATGGTCTTGGAAAAGGGTTTTATTGTGTGTTATCTCATGGGTTCTTTCACAAACTCTCTGATTGGTATTTTGACAAGTTTTGACAAAATTTCAAGCCGGCATCCAAACTCCTTTGTCCATTATTTTTTAGGCCATCTGTAATAGGTAACTGAAAAGCTAGAGACACTAGAGACACTAGAGAAACGGAAGAAAGTAGAGATAGTATAATTAATTGTCCCATATATTACAAACCGTGCCAGTCATTATCATTAATGTGGTATACCACTATGCTATGCAGTAATGATACTACTTAAACTTAAATAAATAGTATCATCAAGTAAATCAACTATTTATTTAAAGTTCCAGTACAAAGACCTTTTTCAATATGGTTTTCAAGCCACACCATATTGTTTTCAAATGAACTAAAGCAACCGGCACATCTACCACTAATTAAATTTCTCTCGTTGGATTTTGTTCCCGGTGGATAAATAAAATGCAATGCTTTTAAATGTGTTTTATAAGTATCTCTTCTTGAAAATCCCCCAGTTGGATGACACTTGGTACCTTTATTGTCATTAATTTCAGGATGTTCATGATAAAATGGACATTTAAAAGCTTTGAAACTTTGATGTTTCTTTAAGTGACGAGTTAAATATCCTTTAACTTTAAATTTAGCATTGCAAAAAGTACATTCAAATTTTAATTCCTCTTTAACGTCTCTAATTTTCTTATTTGAAATAGAACTTGTAGAAGATTTTCTCTTTCTTGAAATTGGTTCATCAATCCCTTTTAATGAATCAATTTCGAATTTACCAATTTGGAAAAAGTCTTCTTCAGTTTCACTTGAAGAAGTGGAAAGTCTTGAGATATTCACTGGAATACTTACATTTGGTTGTTGTAAATTTTGTTGAAAGCTTTCTTGTTGTAAGTTTGATTGTACACTTTGTTGTTGCTTCTTTAATTTATAAAATTCGTCATCTAAAGGACTTAAAAAGCTTTCACTGCTTGAAGAATAAACATCCAAATCAACACCACCTAATTCATGGTTGAAGTCGTTAAAATAATAATTTGAAGCACCACCGACCATATTAAGATTGAAGTGACTAGTAGATGGATATTTGAACACTTCCTCATGCATAGGAATAGGGTGATGATGATGTTCATCAGCTTTCAAGTTTGAATGATTTATTTGTACAGGTAAAGTATTGGATTCTGGATGGTTTAAAGATGGATGAGCATATTGTTGCTGTTGTTGTTGTTGCTGTTGAGGTTGTGGTTGATAAAAGGTAGGGTTGTTTAATAAATCATAAATCAGATCATTGTATAATTCCAAGTCATCCACGGCGCAGTTGACAGGCCTGAAACGACTGAAATTGTTGAAGTTTGACAAGTTCAACAATCTGTTTTTGAATATTGGAGGGAACAACAAATTAATCTTAAACACATATTTAAACACACTCAAGTTGGTGGATAATAAATACTTATTTATAAAGTTATTGTTATCTTTTTTGGATATGCCAATCATTTCGGACTATTATGTGCACTTATGTACTAATGACAGACGCACTATTGTACTGTGCTTTATAATAATTAAGAAGTTCTATAAGATATACTTCAACAAAATTCTAGTACTTTAAATCAACGTAAATAGTACTTGAAGTTTATACAGATATTATAGTATTTAAAGATATTATAGTATTTAAAACCTTATTATATCACTATAATATTCTGTGAGGGTGAAAAAATTTTCTGAGGAAAATAAGAATATTTATAAAATCACAGCTCTTAAAATACAGGAAAAGTTGTACGGCACCAAAATCTAAAGATAAGCTGAGACATTATGGAGTGTAGCTTATCAGCTGGATGTGTTAGTAACAATAATATGCTCTTTGATGTTAGTGGTGATTGATTTTAACGGCGGATGATGTAGACATAGCTGATTCTGCTGCCAATGTGCCACACAGCATATATGAGAATTAGTCCGACAGTTTTGTGTCAAAAAAAGGATTGGCAGGATTGGCGTTCCCAATTAGGTACCATTTACGATCTAGGGAAAATGAAAAATAAGATAGGAACTAGGTTACAGAGGATGAGCAACAGAAGCAGGGTGAAATAGAGAGGGAGAGGGAGAGGATATCTTGAGATATGGATGTTGAGATAGTCCTAAGATATCCTAAGATAGCTACTCATAGGCATATCCGCGTAATTATCACGGATGCTGATCGCCTATGATGCAAATCTGCAACCATGTCACGATCAGCTTCGTTTGTGACTGGAATTGACTCGGGTTTGAAGTTAAATATCGTAGTTTAGCTTTGTGAACTTACGTAGTTAAGCTTCGTAGTATAGTTTCATACGTAGTTTGCTATACCTCCAGTTCCTTGTCACCAGTCTGGCTCTAGGCCAAGCTCTAGGCCAAGCTCTTACGCTCTAGCTTATGATTCAGTAGCCACAGTCCACATTTTTAGTCGGGTTCCACAATAATCCGTCATTTTGACACTCCAAAATAAATCCAGCCCCACCATCTATATCAAATCTGCTAAGTCACCGACACATTTCCTCTATCAGTATTACATCACAAAACTTAACCTTATTATAATTCGCTATATCCGATTTGCTTTCTTTTTCCATCGTGTGTGTGTGTCTCATTTCCAATATTCCCCCACCGCTTTTGGACCTTTTAGGCAGTGGTTGTGGATCAGCACACCATAATTGTATTCATCTGCAACGAGAGTTTCCACAATTCACACAACAATCACAGTTTCTCTACCGCACCTTGTGCTATTCTCTCCCCACCAACATTATGCCTGTTGCAACATTTGTGTATTCCACTGTTTGAGCTCTCATCAACTATTCGCGATGACTTAATGGCTAAGAAGAAGAAAGAAGAGCCAAAGGTTGATAAAACCAAATCAAAAGATAAGAAAGACAAGGACAAGGCTAAGACTAGCAATGAGGACAAAGAGAAACCTAATCGTGGTTTGAGTATTGGGGATAACTTTGGTTGGACTGGTAAGTTGCCTATGACCTTGTTGTATGAACATTGTCAGAAACAGAAATGGTTGAAACCAACATTTGAAACCAGATCCCAGGCTGGGGGTGTTCTTACAATCATCACCCTCCAGTGGGAAAACCCCAAAACCAAGGAATTAATCAAAATCAAGTACAACCCTAAAGTTACCAAACCTACGTCCAATGAACTGAGGCATTTCACTGCTACTTATACGTTATATAGAATCAATTTCAAGAAGAATATGAAGATGATATTGCCTGTCATCTTCAGAACTTATTGGGATGAATTAGAGACCGAACGTAAAAGTATCGATAAAGGTTTACATGATTTGGTATACAGTGAGAATCCATTTCAAAGCTATTTGGAAAACAGAAAGACCAAGGAAGCAAAAGAGAAAGAAAAGGAGAAAGTAAAAGCCCAGGCAAAGGAAAACGGCATAAAATTCAATATCAATGATATGAAAGATTTGAAAATCACCAAATCAAAACATTTCAGTAATGCAATTTGGGACAATTCTCCTATATTTGACATCAAATCGGATTTAAGAGTGAAGATTGAAGACTATTTAAAATTATACTTAAACTGGACTAGCTTTGGTTCAGACACAAAAGTCGACTATACTTCCACTTTAGCGAAACTAGGTTTTAAAGAATTTCATATCAAAGAATGTCTCAAATATACTTCATCTTTCACAAAGTCACTTGAATGGTTGCTCTTTTATTTACCCGAAGATGACCTTCCTGGTGTATTCGGCAAAACAAGATACAATTCGAATGTAACAATCAAGGTCACCAGCAAATTGGAAACGATAGTCGAGAAGTTGAGACCAAGTGGGTTCAATGAAGACGAAATAAAAGCGTTTCTTGAACAGTATGGGGAAGAGCTAGCTCCAGTTAAGTTGACACAATCTTTGGTGACTGCACCAGCCATTGATGCCGAAGCTATCGATGAATATGACGATTGGACCGAAGAAATCAATTCTTTAGTCGCAATGGATTATAATATTGTGGAACAGAATTCATTAGCATTCAACGTAGTTCAGCCACTTTTCACTGTACGTCTTTTTAAGCCACAGAATTACCCCAATGAGCTACCAGGAATGCATATTTTGTCTGAGGTGCCGAATTATATCAAACTTAGTGTCATAACTAGGGTCTGTCAGCATTTAGTGGACAATCAGTACTTAGGAACCCCATATATCTTTGTTATCATTGATTATTTGAATGAGAATTGGAAACAGTTGGTTTCAAGTCCTGGTCCCTTATTTGTTGCTCCGACAAAGACCATCGAAGTAGGTTCAAGGAAAGTGACCAGCAAATCGACTAGATTCAAAGTAAACAAGGAGAAAGTTGCAGAAGCGTACAACACAAGAAATGGGACATCCTCCTACGAACAAAGCATAAAAGATAGAATGAAACTTCCAGCGTGGGCCAAACAGAGCTCAGTTCTTGATTTGGTAAAAAACCATCAAGTCGTTTTAGTCACTGGGGAAACAGGAAGTGGGAAATCGACCCAAGTTGTACAATTCTTGTTGGATGACTTATACTCCAAGGGAGATTTCGAATCCCAGATATTCATCACACAACCACGTCGTATTAGTGCTCTTGGGCTCGCAGACCGTGTTAGTTCTGAAAGATGCAGTGACGTGGGTAAAGAAACGGGTTACTTGATTCGTGGAGAAGGTAAAATTTCAGATAGCACAAGACTTATCTTTGTGACAACAGGGGTTTTAATCCGTTTATTGAACAATCTACTGATGTTGAAAAATGTTAGGTATTTAGTGGTGGATGAAGTTCACGAAAGATCGCTCGATGGTGATTTCTTATTGATCTTAACCAACAGACTTCGTTCACAGTATCCTAAGTTGACTGTTGTATTAATGTCAGCAACTATTGACAAAAGGCAATTTGACAACTTTTTTGGGAAAGTTGGCCATGTCCACATTGAAGGAAGAACATTCCCCATCACTGACCACTACCTTGAAGATACCATGAAACTTATAAGCTACCAGATGTCTATTAACGGGGAACTTACAACTCCAAGAGCTGATGCACAGTTCTTCAAGAGTGGTCAAATCAATTACGATTTGATAGTCCAGTTATGTGGTCATATATCTTCAGTGGAAACTGACGGGTCGATTCTTGTCTTTCTTCCAGGGGTTTATGAAATATCTACGTTGATCAGAAAGCTTAACGACGCTTCCTTCCCTTGTTCTGCATTGCCATTACACGCAGGGCTCTCGCCAAAAGACCAACGGAAGGTATTTGATACTACCAGGATGAAAAAGATTATTGTGTCCACCAATATTGCTGAAACGTCTATTACCATCCCGGATTGTACTTCTGTGATCGATCTTGGACGTGTAAAGACAATGAATTTCGATACAAAGAGTGGGACCACGAAATTGACCGAACAGTGGTGCTCTAAAGCTGAAGCGCAGCAACGTAGAGGGAGAGCTGGGAGAGTCCGTGAAGGTGTTTGCTACAGATTATACACACAAGATACGTTTGCAAAGTTCGAAACCCAACCGGTTCCTGAGATTAAGCGTACTAATATCGATAATATGTACCTACTGGTCAAGGCAATGGGCATTGACGACGTAGAAAAGTTTTTGGGCAGTGGTATTGATGCACCTAGCGTTGAAAACTTGTCACTATCAAGACAACACTTGACAAGTATTGGTTGTTTAGCAGCAGCAGAAAACACCACGACTTTGACAAACCTCGGGAAGTATGTAAGTCTTTTACCTACCGATTTAAAGCACGGGAAACTACTTATTTTCGGGAGCTTGTTTGGATGCATTGAAAGTTGTTTGACAATAGCCAGTGTTAAAAGCATCGGTTCGCCGTTTGCTAGAACCCAGGACATGGGAACTCGCGATGCCAACAAGGCAATAATTACAAAGTATGCTAAAGGTAATGGAGATCTCGTCGGGTACCTAAACATAATGAAAGCCTTCAACGAGGCACCAAACCAGTCACAGTTTATCAAAAAGCACAATTTGTCGTATCTTACAGTAAAAGATATAATGAGTTCTCAGACACAGTTTCGTAACATTCTTCAGGACTTGAACTTTATCACACCATTGAGTTCACGTAATGAAGATAACGTTTCTATAATCAAGGCCATTTTGACAGCTAGCTACTACCCCAACATTTCCAAAGTGCAATACCCTAACCCCAAATACTTTGCGACCACACTGGGGTCGATTGAAGTGGATCTGGATGTCAGATTGACAAAGTATTATATCAACAACGAGAAGAATCCCCGTGTGTTTCTTCATCCTTCTTCATCAATGTTTAAATCGGATGATATAATGGCGGATATACCGTTGGATGAAAACGGGAAGCCCGACTTAACACCTCAAGTATCACAACTTTCCAGTAAATACCCGTTTATTGTATACGGGGCGTCACACGAGACCACTAAAGTGTTTGTCAATGAGATTACACCGACCTCCAGCATTGCTGTTCTTCTTTTCGGAGGTGAATTCACATATGACCTTAACAACCTATCACAAGGGAAAGTGTCTCCAGGAATTGTCGTTGAGGATTGGTGCACCATCAGAACATGGTGTAAAAATGCCGTATTGGTCAAATTTCTCAGGGGTGTGGTAGATCGAGCAATTGAAGCAGGGTTGACAGGTGGTGATGTAGCTGAAGTGTTGGAAATCGTAGAAAAGTTAATTGTTCTGTAGCTGTATATAGTAAGGTATAGATGAAGCATAATAGTCCAAGCAAAGATAGCAGCATATATATCATTAGCATTGTTAGCCAAGTATAGATAGTCAAGTATAGATAGTCTGTTATACATAGTCAAGTATAATATTAGCATAGATACAATATAAAAGCACAATCAACACTTGAAAAATTTCTGTGGTGTTTTTTTGCACCTAATCTTATCTTATCGCACCATTAGTAATGGAGTCTCAACCTCTTTTGGAGGAAACTGACGACTTGAAAGAGTTACCTCAAGTGGTGAAGGAGATCGTTCCGCTTGAAGATGACCCTACCGTTCCCACCATAACTTTCAGGTACTTTTTACTAGCCACTTTGTTTGTGATTCCAGGAGCTTTTATTGATACCATGAATTCGTTCAGAACCACCTCAGCAGCATATTCGATTTTTTTCGTGCAAATAGTTAGTCATTGGCTTGGGAAATGGTTGGCACGTACATTGCCACGCAGAGAAGTGAACGCCGGCTTGTTCAAGTTCAATTTGAACCCGGGTCCTTGGTCCATTAAAGAAACAGCGTTGATTACAATTACCGCCAATTCTGGCGCTACGGGGAATTTGGCCACTAATGGGATATCTTTGGCTCAATTACATTTCGGGGAAGTCGTGAACCCCATAACAGCCATGAGTTTCATGCTTGCCATCGTATTTATTGGCTATGCCTATGCTGCTATTGCCAAAAATCTCTTGTTGTACGATCCCCAGTTCATTTGGCCCCAAGCTTTGATGCAGACAACGCTATTAAGGAGTCAGGATACAGAGAACACGAAGTTGGGACATAAACAGATGAAAGTGTTTTTCTATGTGCTTTTAGGTATCACAATCTGGCAGTTTTTCCCTGAGTTCGTTTTCCCCATGACTTCTTCCTTAGCAGTTCTCTGTTGGATGGCACCATACAATCATAGAGTCAATTTTATAGGCAGTGGTCTTGGAGGTATGGGATTTATGAATTTCACACTAGATTGGGCCAATATTACTTCCAGTATTATGATATTTCCGTACTGGATCCAAGTCATCCAGTTTGTGGCATTTGTATTATGTTGTTGGGTGCTAATACCACTTGTTAATTTTACTAATATTGTAGAGTTCAAAGCAGGTTTGATGTCCAATTCCATTTTTATGAGCGACGGGAACAAATATCCAACCGGAGAGCTTCTTACGTCTGATTTGAAGTTCAATGCAACTGCCTATGAGATTTATGGGCCTGCAAATTTGGGTGCTCAGAGAGTTTGGAATGTTTTCTTTGATTACGCTGCATATGTCAGTGGAATTGTATGGGTATTGTGTTTCGGGTACTCCCAGCTAAAGGCGTCATTAGCCAAATTGAACAAAGGATCAATAAATTTGCAATTTCATGATAGACTAAACAAATTAAGTAGAAATTACGAACAAGTTCCTACGTCATGGTATTTGATATTGTTTGGAATATCGTTTGGGACTTTAATGTTGATATTTATGAGTGGGCAAATGTTTATGCCATGGTGGTGTTGTATTGTTGCCCTTCTTTTGGGATCAATAATTGTAACTCCTTTGAGTTGGCTCTATGCGCTACTGAATTTCCAACTTCCTATAGGCACATTCAATGAGTTATTCTTTGGCTACTTGGCAGAAATACAGGGCGACGTACACCCAGCACTGGGGTCGGTATTTGGGTCTGTGGCAGGAGATGCGTGGTATAGAGCACAGTATCATCTTGAATGTATGAAACTTGGATTCTATATCCATTTACCACCCAAGGAAGTGTTTCTAGCTCAAATTTATGGTGAACTCATTGGAATTCCCATCAATTACCTAGTATTATCTTGGGTTCTAGACTCTAAGATAGAATATTTGACAGGTATAATCAAGGATCCGTTGAACCAGTGGACAGGACAGGAGATCGAAAACATCCATACCAACGCCATACAGTATGTCGTTTTGGGACCCACAAGATTATTCCACAATTATCCATTGTTACCACTTGGGTTTGTTCTTGGGGTTGTGGCACCTATTGGTCTTTATATCAGCCACAAAAAATGGCCCCACATCGGTTTCAACCTATGCAACACCACGGTGTTCTTTTCCAGCATGAGTAAGTTCTACGGGAACATATCTACAGGAGGACTTTCCAAGTTTGTGGGAGGTACCATTACTATGTTTTACGTCTATAGGTATTATCACGACCACTGGAAGAACTATAACTACATCCTAGCAGCAGCTTTCGATACTGGGTACAATTTATCAATCTTGATTATCTTTTTGGTATGTTCGGTGATGTTTACCATCAAGATGCCACACTGGTGGGGGAACGATGTAGACAACATTGAAAAGTGCTATGCATTATAGAAAATATGATCGAAAATTATAGAAGTCATAATATATAATAGATGAATATTATAGAATAAGTCTTTCACGGCACCAACAGTAGATATAGTGTCGAATTCTAATGCCAGTTGTGGTAATCTTTATTGTATCTATTCTCTAGCTCTTCACTGAATGGACTCCACCATCTCGCACCGCTTGGCCCTAACCTGTCGCTACGTTCCCACGAACTTCGCGCTATTTACACAGGTGGTACTAACCTGTCGCTACGTTCCCACGAACTTCGCGCTATCTACACAGGTGGTGCTACTCTCTCGCTAAGTTCCCACCGCCCTCGCACTATCACCACCAACCACTCATCAATATTTCTCACTTCCAGATAGCGCGAAAATTTTCAATAACAATATGTCACAGAGACCAACCAGAATGGCAGGTAAAGTTAACATCGAGCCATCCCAGGCCAATCGATTGGTGCAGGCGTTGAAACATGAAGTAGAATTGGCCAAAGCTGCCGGTGCCGACACAGCAAAGGCTCAACAACACTATGCTAAAGCTGAGAGTATCAAACAAATCTTATTGAATTATCAAGCTCAACAGAAAGCCAAAATGCAAGGCCAACAACAAGGTGCCTCGGGCCTGAGCCTGCTGGGTCCAATACCTCAATCACAACCTCAGCAACAACCTCAATCACAAGTGCAACCCCAATCACAGTCACAGATGCCTATGATGATGGGCAATACACCAAGTGCTGGTTCTCCCAATATGGGTACTCCTGTGATGGGTAATAGCAGTCCTGCAACCCGTAGTTTTGGTACTCCGATGGGCCAATCTCCTGGTGCTGGAAGTTCTAACCAGCCTGCGCAAGATAATGCCCCTGCATTGCCTGCTAATGCCATCACCGTCGAGAACTTTAACCAAGTTAAGAGTAGATTAGGTGAATTTGAGAGACGTATACAGCAATTAACTGCTCAAAAGAAGAATTATGGGTTATCTCCTGAACAGGTTAATCAAATTGAATCACAATTAACTGAGTTGAAGAACAAGTATACCAGATATCAAAAATTTGCGTTCTACATGAAATCCAAATTATTGGAACAAGCTAGGAACCAACAAGGTAATACGGCAGCTCCTTCCACTTCCACTCCACAAAACCAACCTTTGACCAACCCTACACAATCTCCTGCTTTGCAACCAGGACAAGTGCAACCAGGAGGCCCCAGTATGAGTGGAGCAGTCGCTGGTGCTGGTCCAGCAACCACTGCTACTACAGCTTCAACTCCTGCCCCAGGTGCTGCAGGTCTTGCTGCTACTAATGCGTCTATGAACACAGGCAATCAAGAAAAGAAGGATTCAAAATCACAATCCCCTGTCAAGTCAACTAGCCAATTGAACTTAAGTGGAATCACTAAACCAAGTGTCCCACTGATTCCTATTTCTTCCACGATTAACGTCAAGCCACCTAATTACATCTCAATGAAACCCAATGGAAATAATGGAAGACCTACATTAACTGGTGGTATGGCGCCAGGTTTAGGTCCTGTCTTGGGTTCAGCCAGTATTGTCAAATTGCCTTCTTATGAGCTTACAAACACAGGTAATACCTTACCAGACAATGGTGGCCGTGTCTTGAGTAAAAGAAAGTTGAGTGAATTGGTCAACACAATTGGTTCAGATGAAGGAGACGGTGCCACAGTCATTGATGGTGACGTCGAGGAATTATTATTGGATTTAGCAGACGAGTTTATCACTTCAGTAACCGGATTTGCTTGTCGTTTGGCTAAACATCGTAAGGTTGAAACAATTGATGTTAAAGATGTACAATTGCATTTAGAGAAAAATTGGAATATTAGAATACCTGGTTATTCTATTGATGAAATCAAGTCTGTTAAAAGATTACAACCAAGCACTAGCTACCAACAAAAGGTATCTGGTGTCGAAATTGCAAAGTCTGTTAATGATATCAACTAAGAAGGACTTATTGTGCTGATAGATTTTATATAAAGACAAAAAGAACGTATAGTAGTTGTGTAATGTATGGGTTAAGTTTATTCTCTATTCGTTAACTACATAATTATCGGGGGTGATCTCTATTAGTATATCTTCTTCAACCCAGAAGTTCAAACAATCTTTGGCAATGTAACTATCCATGTTTAGTTCTTCACATATTTTTGACAATGAGATGGGGTGTTTGACATCATCAAAAAGGTAGATAATCGATGCTTTTACTAAACTAACATTGAATGTTTTATCGTCAAGCCTCAATTTTACTGTTGAAAAGTCAGGTATTATCTTCAAGTAACGATTGAAGTGAGTCTGCTTGAATTTTTCATTAAATCCTTCGAATTGTTCTACAAGTGAATCATGAACCTTGAAATTTTCCTCGTTCTCTCCAATTACATCTGTCCAGTATAAATGGGACAATATAGTACATGAAAATGTGTTAGATGAGTTGATTATATCATGAATCATGATATCAAGGTTGAAAAACTCATTGGAACCAAACCTGAGTTTAAGCAAGTTGATGAGCTTAAGTATTTTGTTCAATTCGTTACCAGTGGAATTGTGGTTTGTTGAACTGTTGGAATCTTTCAAGTTGATGAGTTTTTTACCAAACAATTTAGTGAACTCAATTATAAATATTTCTTTATTGTCGAAAATAGAGATCAAACTTTCGATAATATCATTGATTTTGAATTTCTTGAAGTCGGGTAATGCATCTATAGGGTCAGGAATCCAATTAAGGTCATTGAAGTCATCAATCATTTTTAGTTTACCTAATTTTTCACTCAGTTTTTTCAATTCCGATGACAATTCGATGAGTTCGTTATTTTCGTCATCTTCGTCAATAAGACCAACCACTAGCTTTTGAATGATATCGTCTCTGGTTTTGAGATATTTTCTTATAGGTCTAATGACCTTATCTAGCAAGACTCCCTTCTGATCAATGATCAAGAACAGTTTGATAATCTTGATGTAAAGCTTAATGAGATTCACAGTGTTTATACCACTATTAAGCAAGTTGCTATTTGAATAATCTAAGAAAATTTCGACTAGTTTGTTACGTTGATAGTAATTGGAGTCCAAATTATCAGTGGGAATAAAATAATGTAGACATTTATTCAATTCTATCAATCCAGGTTCCAGACGCGGATATTCAGCTACAAGATCGAATATTTGACTTATCCTCAAACTAATTAGCTCATTATAACATATCTTTATCAAGTTATTGAAATAGTTCAAGTTTGGATTCAAAAATCGGAGTATAATTTTGAAGTTTGGATAAAGTTTCAGTTTCAACCAATCGTTAATTGAAGGCAAAACAAATGCATTGAAGTCGGAGCAGTTGACGATAATAAAATTCTTGATCTTGGTGATTAGTATAGTGATAACGTTTTGCATAAACTCATTGATCAAGTGGACTCTATCAAAGAACCGTAATATGGTGATCATATCAATTTCTACAAAGTCAAAGAAGTTATCATTCAAAAAGCTTTGTAAACACCCTTGGAAATCCGAAGAATTGAAGATCAATTTGAAATTGTTATTCAAATTATCATGAAACTTAGCTTCATCGATCAAAGTCAAGTTTTTAAGTAAGCCATCATAAAAATTCTTTATTCGAATCAACTCTCCTATAGAATTTTCAAAGCTGTGACATTCGACACTAGGAAAATTTTCATTAATCATATTGTTTATCAAATGAATAAAGTTTGGTTCTTCTTTTATGATCTGTCTAATGGCAGCCTTAACACGAGGCGAAGGTTCTCCTAAAGGTGGCGCAAACTTGATCCAGTCAAGAACAAGCGAAAGATCGTTCTCATATTCAGTCTCAATGCCTGTAAGGGTCTGGCTTGGAAGAATTGTTCGTATCAAATCATTTGTTATCATAGTAACCACAAATAAATAACAGATTTTCGCATTTAAATTGGAGTGCGAAATTTGGTACAGATAGTGAGATGAATAGTCATTTGGTTAGCTCATTTGTAGAGATAACGGGAGCTAGTAAAGCAACAGCCAACAAATATTTATCCAGAAATGGATATGATATCACTAGTAGTGTGAATGAGTTTTTTTCTATCAACCAAAACCCCGAATTGGTCAAGATCTTTGAAAAGTACCAGGATCTGGATAGAATTGAAATAGATGGGACTATTAAGTATTTGGAGGATTTGGGGATTGAACCAGAAGATATTCGAAGCTTATTATTGTGTTACTTTTTGGAAAGTTCTAAGATGGGAGAATTTACGAGGGATAAATTCATAATAAATTGGCAAAATGAAAAGATTACTGGTTTAAAAGGTATGAAAATATACGTGGAAACACTTTATAAAAGATATCAAGGTATTGAACAATTTGAAAAAGTATATGAGTTTATATTTGATTTTTTATTAGAAAAACCCAACCAAAAATTGTTAAATTATGAATTATTAATAGAATATTGGAAATTGATATTCAATTACCTACAAATACTGGAGGTAGTGAAAATCCGATTACAGCAATGGTATGACTTTTTAAATGAAGTTAAGAAGAATTTGAATAAAGACACATATGTAATGTTTTATCAGTTTTTGAAAGAAGTCATCATTGTAGATCCATATGGCATTAAAGATTATGATGAAATGAGTAGTTGGCCAAGTTTGATTGATGAATTTATGGAATATTTAGTAGAGACAGATAAATTACATTTAAAACTTTAACGGAAAACTATTATACATTTAAATTTACATACCAGATATTAATTTAATAAATTATCAATAGAACTCTTTCTCAAACTTAACAAAGTTTTCGTAGCGTCTTCTTCATCATTTTCATTAATAATCAAATCTTTTGGTAAAGACTTGAAATATTTCTTCTTTGGTGCCAGGCTGCCTAATGCAGGATCGGGCAATTGGAATTTAGAGTTGTATCTGAACTTGCTCGGGGGTATATCTGGAGTAATTATGGGGCTAGGGAGCTGAAAAGAATCCAAATCTTCATCACTTATGCTCCCATTATTACTACTTATGCTCCCGTTATTACTAGCGTTCTGAAAAGGTTTATCTGAACTTTCAAACGCTTCAACCGATTTCTTAAAGTCGAAATCCGCATCGATATTTCTATATTCATTAACATTTAATGGAATTTCGGTGAAATTAGTGTCAAAATTGAAGCTGGGATCTAAATTCTTGATAATTTCCAGTTGTTTCTTCACCAAATGATGTAAATAAAGAATATATTCTACTGACGACTTTAGTATAGTCAATTTATACATTCCATCGATCTTTGAATTGTTAGATTTAGTATTTTTCGTTTGAGGTGTTGAAGGACCCTCACCTCTACAGGCAGGTATAAGGTATTTCAAGGCTTCAAACTCACGATTGATCTTGATTCTTCTTCTTTTTTCAATGATTGAATGTAACTGTTTGGTTTCGAACTTTCTCTTTTCCAACTCTTCTTTATTGATATTCGAATTGGATCTCCTTCTCTTTTTAGGGTTTTGGCTGTTGATTATAGGGCTTTCGAGTTTGATCTCTTTGTTACTATAATCATTAGTAAGGATTTCGAAATTGCCATTATCCTGATCAAGATCTTTGTTTAATTGAATGATAGTTGTTTTTAAAACAGGTGGTGTAGGTAAATCCATCGTTATATTAGTTATAATAAAATTAGTCTAAGTCCAGTTTCTAGTGTACTAGAGTTCCTTCCAGTGATATATACTTATAATCCTTGTAATCTTCACTGATGTAAATGTTTAGGCACAATCAATTATATATACTATTAACCACGTTCGTTTAATTTAGTAATTAGTATTGTGAGAACGTTTACCGATAAGCAGCGTGGACGGCGTGGGATCAGAATAGTAATTAGACTGATGATATTTGCTGTTAGCGAGTACTAAGTGCAATGCTAATTTCAATAGTGTAGTATCAGTATCACTTCGGTAGCACAAATTCTACTGGTAGTGGTGTTAGTTGTAATGAAATAAGTCCTATGGGTAGAATTTATTACCATTAATATTATTATCTGTCACACGAGTAGTAACGGTATTAGGTCCACGTGGTTGCAAACAGCACACGAGCTTTGCAGCAAGGCTGGCCCATATGCAGGTGACGTAAGCAGGGCATGTGTGAGGTGTGTCAGGTGACTGGGCACGGGGAGGCACATGACTAAGCACATGACTAGGATTTGGATTTGTCTGTTTCTTTGTCCCATTGCTCTTTGTCTTGTCCTTTCATTTTGAGTATATAACTGGCTACATTTTGCCTACTCCTCATTCCATCATATTTCTCATTGAGGTCTTTCTTGCTCAAGCCCAATTCTTGTCTTTCTAACTCGTAATCAGTGTCTTCGTCTTCTAGTTCGTCTATTTCGTTCATTTCTTGTTTGGACTCATTATATTGCAATTCATACTTGTCCCAGTTGTCTCTTTTGGAGTCGTATCCTTGCGCATAGCCTTTGGACTCGCTGGTACTGTGATCTTTGACTTCTTCTTCGTTACCGTTTTTATACCAGGGGACATTCTTTATGAAGTTGGGGATATTTTCACTCATGGCTTTGGAGTTTCTTGGGCTGGAAATAGGGCTGGAAATAGGGCTGGAAATAGGGCTGGACTTATAGGCTACAAGACTTGGATCTCTGATATCTCTTCTCTACTACACGTTATCCTGCAACTATTAACGTACAACTAATAAAAGTAGTTTTGTCTGTCGTATAAAAATGCTACAAAATGCTACAAAAAAAAACTATTTTCTCTATGCGTATATTACATTAAAAACCGGTCCATTCTTCTTCGGAGTTGTCTTCTTCTTCGTCTTCTTCTTCGTCTTCTTCTTCGTCTTCTTCTTGTCCCCACCAATCTTTTGCTCTTTGCTCATTCAATACTTCTTCATCTATTTTTTCTCTTAATGTTTTCAATTTGCTCTCCTTCTTGACTTGTTTGAAGGTATCTACTATTAATTCTGGCACCTCATCGCTATACTCTTCCAACTCATCTAAATATATGTCACAAATATGGTATGGAATAGCATAATTTTTGGTAATGGACATTGGGATTTTGATTAGTTTATTGAACTCCTTGACAGTTTTGGTATCCCAGTTCTTGAAACTTAAATATTTGAAATTGTATCTTAAGATTCTTCTAATTAATAAATAATACTTGTCAATTCTCCATTGATCGATTTCGGACCATTGTCTTATAATGACTTTCCAAAACGATTCATTTATTTTTATCCAATCTTTGATACTATATTTCTTCTGACTACTAATTCTACCTAAATCTTCACTTAATTTTACTTGATTTTCACCTCCATCACATAACCACATTGCATAGTAAATACCTTTCCACAACTTGTCCAACTCAGCTCCAGAAAGATGTGTGATCTTTAAGCTGACATACTGTTCAAGGGAAAGTATGGCTTCGTCTCTGGTTTCTTCGTGTGTAGATGCTAATGATTTGACTAGTTTAGACATGGTGAAAATTTTATCTCATCTCATTTTGCGATTTGATATCAGAGATATGAGGTGGGGGACGAGAAGAATGGTGACTGATGTCGAAGTATGCAGAAGGACATAATGTAGAGTAGAGATGATGTTTGTTTGTAGTGAATAAGTGTGTAGTGAATATTTGGTTCTTTGTTATTGCATGAATTTTGAAATATTCATGGTATTTTATACGAGAACTGGTGAAAAAACACCGACGACCACTTGGAATGCTGGAAATACTAGAAATGCTAGAATCACCACCAAAACTACTCTACGGTCACTCCACCATCACTCTACGATCACTCTAGAAATAAAATACTTGTATATTACGCCACAGGCACTAAACAATTAAATATCTGATTGGAATGTGTAACAATTTGACAGCATATCCAACAACACCCATCATGATGAAACCAATACCGACGGCTCTGATGATTTTAAAGTATTCTAAACGTTAGTAAATGTTTTTATCTAAAAATAACAGATTTTGGGACCTAAATGATTTCGAATCACTAAAACTACAACCCACTTCACGGGGACTTGAGTGCCTCGTTAAAATATACTCCTATATCCACTAGATTCCACTGTATTGCACCAATACACTTGTTTTACTCCCTATTACCACACGAACCAACCTTTCGTATCTAATCAGTAATTTATCAACCCATTCTAAAGTTCCAAATCCAAACCAAAATCACCCACGAAAACTATACATACCTTTTTTATCTGGTTTTTGGCATCTTTTGATGAAAGCAGTACCATCTTTGAAGAACTCAGTAGGAACTTCGGTCAATTTTTCAAATCCTTCAGCCATTTTGTTATAGTGGACAACGAATTTTCTACGCGAACGTCGAAAACTAAATGAGATTTTTGTCTATTAACTATACGCTAAAATAAGTCCAAGAGACTTTCTTCTTCGTTTGGAGTGTTTTCTGGTTCTCGTGTCTCCAGAAGTAACTTTTGCTTATGCTTGTCATTTATGGCCCAATTTTGGATCAAAACGTCTCTTAGTTCGGGCAGTTGTTCGATCCAAGCCAGTAGTATCTGGTTATATAGACTGACAATTGACCAATAAGGGTTCGTTTTCCCAGTTATAAAGGATTGGGGACTATTTATGCATAGCTGCTTGTATAGCTCTGACAAAATCCCGTGGATTTGCGTCCTGGTCCCATTTTGAGCTAAATATTTGTACATGGTTCTATATACATTGACGGAAAATTTGGGGTTGGAAGCTTTGTACAAGGTGAAAGTTTGGTTCATGATTTTGATTCTTGAATTCTTGTAACGGTTGTAGAAACTCATGTATCTCTGATACTCTTGGGGTTTCAAATCTTCAATGCTATCGATTTTCATTTGACGTTTTTGGGAATAGATCTTAAGAATATTACCTCTTCCCACTCTGGTATAATACTCCAAATACTTGAATAATTGATTCCAGTTATCATTCTCATTGATTTCTAGATCCTCTGTGGTGAGATTTTTGAGTAAATTGTGTAGTTTGAAGAATTTGGAATTGTATGTCAAGGATATAATGATAGATCTCATGACCGGAAACGGCACTTTGGCATGTTTACCAACCTTCTGTCCATTTTTCGCAATACCATATTGATCTTCCAACAATTTGAATATTTGCGGTACCATATTATTGAATCCCAAACAGTATATTAAAGGTTCAAGCTGGTATTGGACTTTACCGCCATATTTTATATACTCATTCAAAAGGATATCATAAGGCGTTAATTGGAAGTAACTTTTCATGGTTGTGTTTTCATACTTCACTTTACTCTTTTGCTTGTTGCTGTAGTCCCCCCAGTGTCTTGGATCGCCCCCATTGGCCTTCAATTTGAGGGTCCATAATTTTTCAGTCATATTCTTCTTGCCCAAGTACTTATCCAACCTACTGAACCATTTGTCCACCAAATCGAGTTTATTGTTATTATATTCCAATTCTATTAAGTTTTCGTAGTCCATGACTGATAATTCGTATCTATTTTGTTCTGTGTATAGTTCTGATCTTAAGTCTGGTCTATAAACTGACTTGACATTGATAAGGTTCAGGTATATTCTTCTTATATCGTTTTTCATCGAGCCTGCATTGACAAAGGACTTTTGCTGTATTCCTGAATGAAGGTCATAGGATTTAGTGTTGGTATATGTAGTGATTTCATCTTTTTGATACTCTACTAGCTTCGAAACTATAAAACTGAGCTCAGACTGTTTCAAAAACTGTCTCCAGTTGGGTTGGGAACTCAATTTCACTAACATTTTGGCTGCTTGTTTATGGTTGTTGGACTCTATGGACTGTATAAAAAAATTCTTGAGACTTAAATTGTCGGGTATATCACATATTGATTGTTGGGAATCAAAGGTTAGATTTGATGAAGGTTGAAATTTTTCAAATTCTTTGATAGTTAACACTTTTTCGCCGGAAAAGCTTGGGCTTTCGGGCTTTTGATGGAAACCACTATGATTACTGTCGGTAGCATATGTGGAATATCCTGCTGTAGGCACTCCCGGAAAAGGTACTTGTAAGCACCTTTTATTTATTCGGATTAACCTGTGCATGTTGAAAATTTTCACTTCTCACTCTTAGAGATTTAACAGATAAATGTGAATACCAGTCATATAAATATAGAAGATACTATAAAGGCTAACTAAAACGTCTAAAACTTAGACTTGATACCAATAAGGTTCTTAGCGTTATAATCAGCAATGAACTTCAAACCATCGGCAACAACTCCACCATTGCCCATTTGTTGTAAACTTTCCTTGGTACCTTTGATAGCCCAAGGGATATTGGTATTTATGTCTGTACCTAATTCGATACAGTATTCTAAGGCCAGTTTATAATCTGGGAAAACCTTACTGACTAAACCCAATGATAAAGCATCATCACCACTAAAGATTTCCCCTGTTAAAGCATATTGGTTCAATTTGGATTGGTTTCCAACAATAGGTGGTAAACGTTGTAAAGAACCCATATCAGCAACAAGTCCGATTTTGATTTCTCTGATGGATAATTTAGCATTACTTACAGCGACTCTAATGGAAGTGGAAGCAGCAATGTCAATGGCTAAACCGAACGATACACCATTGAGTAAACAGATGGTAGGAGTATTGATTCTAGCAGGGGTGGAAATAGCCTCTTGGAATTCTATAATATGTTTGTATAAGAAATCATATCTTTCCTTTTCGCTAGCATTAGCCATATTTGAAAATAACCCGGTTGCCTCTTTCAAATTCAACCCACTGGTGAATGCCTTTTCAATAGGAGATGAGATTAAAATCACTTTAGTATCAGGGTCAGCATCAAGCTTTTCCAATAACATTTGGTACCCTCTCCATGTACTTTCAGCAAATGCGTTGAGGGTTTTAGGATTGTTAAATTGGAGATTGATGAATCCTTCTTCAATTTCAACCACTTTGAATTCTGGGTGTTGATAATCGGCTTCGTTGAATGTCATGGTAGTTCTCTAAGTTGTTGTGTTTTATTATTCTTTACCGTTGTTGAGATAATTATATATTTGCTTCCCCCACAATTTCCCACGGTATAGTTCTATTTCAAGATGCGACTGTGACAATTAAGCGTCGGAGTATCAGTGTGTGAATTTTATGGTTCGGAGATATCTAGTAGAAATTATATTGTGAAATTATATAGTATACTTACCTGTTTGAGTTTCGTTTTGTAATCCTTCAAGAATTCGTTGTTTTATGAGGCCGTTGGCTTGTTCTACAGCTGTTCTGGTTAGACCTTCAACCAATAAGTACAATTTGTCTTTACCCTTCTCGACTTTGGCATTAGCAGCATAATATTGACCCTTGTGAGTGATTGAAACTCCTGTGGTGTCTATAATTAGAGACAAATTCTCTCCTTTGGTGACAAACCATCTCGTCTGTTTGGGTAAATCGTTAATGGTAATTCGTGAATGGAACTTTGACATGTCAGGACCTGAAGTCTCCGGAGCCCTACCATCGATGATTACAAAGTCGGGTAAATTGGCGTCTTCTGATGCGTTTTCAGGGGTGACTTGCTTCTCGGGTTTGCCTGTGGTGTCAGTTTGTCTCATCTCCTCGTTCTTGTCTCTTATCTGCTGCAACATTTCCAATCCATTACCTCCAAACCCAAAGTTATACTTCTCTTTTCCTTCCTTCACTTTTTTCAAGAAGTTTTCGCTTATTTTGACCAATTTAGGGTCAACTTGGTCGGTGGTATGTAGAGCCTTGACCAAATCGGTTATAGCTCTTTCTTGTTTGATGGTTACAAACGTTATGGCTGTACCAGACCTGCCTGCTCGACCAGTTCTACCTACTCTATGGATGTAATCCTCAATATGATTCGGAGCATCATAGTTGATTACCAAATCAAGTCCTTTTACATCAAGTCCTCTGGCAGCAATGGATGTTGCAATCAAAATATTCAATTCACTGGTTGTGGAAAACTCTTTGATGGCATATTTTCTATCCATTTGGTCTTTACCACCGTGAATCGACAAACAGGAGTAGTCACTCAGTGTTAGTTGCACCATTAGTTGATCTGCACTTTCCTGTTTCTCTACGAATATCAATATTTTAGAATCTTTATATGAATCAATGATTGAAACCAACTTAAGGAATTTTTTTCTTGATAGTTCTTCGCCATCATCTTCAAATAGTTCGACTTGTTGTTGGATTTCTTTGGCTACTTTACTGATACCTCCTACTACGATCTCAATAGGGTTAGTCAAGTTCTTCTTTGCCAATATTTCGAGTTTCTTGGGGAATGTGGCTGAAAACAAGACAGTTTGTCTATCAGGTCTTATTTGTGATAAAATCTTTTGCACTTGTGGTTCAAATCCCATATCATACATTCTATCGGCTTCGTCTAAGACAAGGTACGTTGTTCTCCTTAAGTTGGTAATTCTTCCACCATTCAAAGTAAGAAGGTCTATAATACGACCAGGTGTACCCACAACCACTTGGACACCTTTCTTGAGTTCAGCTATCTGAGATTCTATCGTTGATCCTCCATAACAGCAACATGTGCTCACCGCACCTTGACTGAACCGTACCAACTCCTTGTTAATCTGGATTGCCAACTCCCTAGTCGGTGTTAAAATGAGTCCTACTGGCCCATCGTCCGCAAACAAAGGTTCCTGGTCCAAGACATGTCGTATCAAAGGTAAGACAAAAGATAACGTTTTCCCCGACCCTGTTTTAGCAACACCTATAATATCTCTTCCAGACATGATTGCAGGTAAGGCTTGACTTTGGATTGGCGATGGCTCGTAGTTTAACTTCAAAAGTATGGACATTATGGTGCTTGAAAGACCCAATTGAGTCCATTTTAATATGGGGACAGGACATTCGTTTCCTCTAACATAGATTTCAAGCATTTGTCTCATCTCGTTTATCTCATCGGTAGTTAAGTTCGAGAATTCATGTGGTGGCCTATAAAACAGTTTTCTGAACGGTTTATAATCCATAGAAGAATGATCTATCATATCAAGGGATTTTTCCTTTTCTTGAAGTTTCTTTATTTGGTTGGTGATTTCGTCATCGGACTCATTTTCAGATTCCGAGTCTGTTTCAGGCTCAGATTCTTGGACAGTCTTCTGCTGGGATGTATCTTGCAAACTATCAATAAACAGATCCAAATCGATTTCTTCTTCCTCTTCTTCTACCTGTTTAGAGTTTAAAGACGGCTTTTTGAAAGCGGGTAGTTGCTCTTCCTCTTCCTCAAAGATGGATGTTTTGACTTCTTTCTTTCGTTTAAGATTGATGGGAACTGCTAATGATAACCTTGTTTTGTTTACAAGTGGTTTAGCCGACTGCTTTATGCTTGTATCTTCTTGCCCCAATCGCTTCTTCTTCCACTCCTCGATTCTTCTGAGTCTATCTAGCTTTTTACTTTCGTCATCCTGGTTGCTCTCTGTGCTTTCTTTCAGTTGCTTCTTTAACTTCCAGGCCGCTAGTTGCTCCCTCCTCTTCTTTAGCTTCTCTGCTTCGTTAGTAGATGTCATCAACACACTGTTTTAAATGTACCTACTGTTACTTGCAAGATAATTTTAGAGATGCGACTTGACAGTTTTTATGCGATCACTATATAAGGAATGAGTTCTATAATTCTGTGGTGACAGTGACAGTTTGCGAGTTGAAAAGGATGATTGGAGGCAACTCATCCATCCAGATCGCCAAGTTGTTTACATATTCAAAAGAATCATCATCGTCTAAATGTGTGTTCAAAGAAGGTGCTGGTAAAGTTGAGAATATGACATCGGTCTGGTCTTTTGGAGAATGCAATTTCATCAAGTCATTAATAATTAAATGCTGACCTTTGGCAGGAATGTCATCGAAGGATAAGTCGCGAAGTTCTTCTTGTAACTGTTTAGGCAGAATATCCTCTGACGGTAAGTTGGATGATGAAGGATGTGTGGATTGTTGTACGGTATTTTGAGTTATGGGCTTCTTGTATATGTCTGATCTTTGATTGGCTTGAATCGACTTCAATACTCTTGGAGAGTTCAATGCTGGTAAGTTGGTGAAACTTGAGTTCAATGAAGGAATGTCGTTGATATTAATCTCATCTTCAGCCAAAAACTTGGGAGTTCTCAATTGATGAATAATCCCATCGTCGTTGGATATAATAGAAGGAGATCTTAAGCCACTCCTTTGTGATTTCAACTTCTTCTTTTTATCGATTTGAAGACTGAAATAATCATCATTGGATTCAGATTTCTTTTCGGACTTGTCTTCCTTTTCATTAGGAGTGTTCAATGAGTTAGTGTCATCATCGATGAAAGTTATGGATGGTTTGTTTTCATCGTCTTTATCTTCGTCTCCGTCTATTTCTTCGATTTCATCCTCCTCGTCATTCACTAATTGCGCTTGGGGTGTCTTGATAGACACAAAATTAGGTCTTAAGTTAGATCTGGAGGATTTTATTGACAACTGATCATCTTGTAATCTCAAGGAGAGATTAGGATACCTCTTCTTATCCGGTCCTTTCGTATCGTTGACGTTATCAGCCTTGTTCAATCTCAAATTACTACTATTTGGCATTTTGTTGATACTAGGACTGCTTGCGTTCGCTTCATTGATAGAACTTTCATAGTCAAACTCTGATTCCGATTCACTGCTGCTTTCCAAGTCTGTATCCATTCCGTTTGGCATTAATCCACCTTTAATATTAAAACTAAGGGATAACCCTTTATCATGCAAGTTGGATATAGTGTCTCTGCGTCTTCTGGTATGCTCATCTTTGGCAGAAACCGTCACTGATCGGTTTAAGCCCAAGGGTTTCAATTCTGAGTTGATACTCACGTTCTTTTTCCTTAACTTTTGTTTTGCAATTTCATTCAATGTCTCTCTGGTATTCTGTAAGTTTCTCCACCACTGTTCTGATTTCAAAACTTTGTCGATTTTATCAAATTCGTACTTGTTAGTTGATGTCTTTGAGTAACCCTTGACGATATAGTTATAAGCATTCAAATTTCCATTATTCAAAGAAACCGGTTTGACTTTTGCGTCAATACGTAAGGTTGAAAGCAAATCGGTAAGTCTTTCCTTTTCGTCGCTTATCTCTTCTTCATGTTCGACAAATACAATAATACGAAGTTTATGTGTTGCTTTCCACTCGGGCACAGTAGATAGAATTGATCCTAATTGAAGAATCAAAGTATAAGTATCGAAATTTGTAGATAACGTGGACTTACCGTCTATTACATTGATATTAGACATCTGGATTGGATACAAGTCAATATATTTCTGTTTTCCTGATTCTTGTGTCTCAGATTTGGACCAGAAGAATGGTGAAGCCTTTTTCTCAAATGTAGGCAAGTTCAAATCTTTGAAGTTTCCAGCAACTGCTACAGACGATTGCATAATAATCAAATCTTCTACGACCTGCACCCATTGATTTATAGCCACTTTTTGCTCTTGTCTGCAGTCGTCAGTTGGCAATTTGCTGAACTTGGAGTTGGATTTGAACGAGTTCAAAGGAAGATTCATCCCATGTTTAACGAAATCATAGAATCCAAGAACCGTAATATTGGGTTTCATTCCCCCAAGTCCAGACCCCAAATAGACATTACGGACACCCCACGGCAAGCTGGGGCCCAAAGCGATTTGAACAAATGCTTTGATATTTGTTAAGTCTCTTAATTTCACCCAGGCTTTCTTCTGTTTCTGAACTTCTTTGTACGCTTGCATGCTGAATTCCAGATCGTTTTCTGTGATGTTGTTACTAACAGTATCGTCGTTCAAAATGACAACATGTCCTAGAATATATAAACCTCCTTTTTTGAGATGATTACAGAACCCGATTAAATTCCAGCCTGTACGAGGATTATCAACCAACAACAAGATTTGAGGTCTCCAGTACTTCACATTCATATTTACCTTGAGCCTTAATAAGTATTTCCTTACTTGATGGTATATTAAAAGTTGGGAGATGTCCCCAAATCTCGATGGAGGAGCACTATAATGGATCATTATGATTAACACCATCAATATCAAGATGACCATACTGGCAGACATTCCATCCACAATAAACATAGCTATGACTGCCGAAACTAAACCCGAGAATGCTGTTTGTGAGTTGAAATATTTGAATTTGGGTCTGAAGTTGGGAGCTGAACCTATTTTCAAGAGAAAACAAGCTAAGTTAGTAACCATGAAAGTCATTAAATACGCCATTGTTACAAAGACAGCAATCTGATTGATATCAGCAAACAAAAAGATTTGTGCTAGAAACCAAGTAATCATTATAGCATAAATATTCACCCACTTCTTTTGAGTAGCTGATTTCTTGGTTGTTGACAAGAAGGATAAGCCTGGAATGATTCTATCGTTAGCTATAGCTACCAATAAGCTAGCAGCACCCACTATTCCCATAATAACTGAAAATAAAGAAGTAGAAAGCTCACCTAAAATGATAATATAACCCTGTAAATTAACAGATTGGATGACCTTAATATCCTTAAACAACAAATCTCTAGGAATCGAGACACCGATAGATATGATGACAATAGCATATAAAGTGATGGTGACCATCAACCCACGGATAGTACCTAAAGGAATGGATTTCGAAGGGTTTTTCAAGGAACCCGACATTGAAGCCCCAGCAAAAATACCAGCTGTTGCAGGGAAAAAGATACCGAATAAGTCTCTGAAAGTTTCAGGAGTGTCTAGCACTGATCCAGCAGCACCTTTTGTAAAATTGGGCCACAAATTCTCCTTGAAAATAGACCAGCTGATACCAATTTTATAAGGGATGTCAAGAAAGAAAGTTCTAGGTACAATACTTGAGATTGGGATTGACAAAATTGAAATGGTCAAAATGATAAATAGCCATAATGCAGTTTTTGACACCAAATTGGAACCTACTAAGGAAACACACGTACATAAGGCCAATAATATGGTGGAATATAATAATTGATAGTAATAACTCACAGGTAATAATTGGAACAAGTCACCTTCAATACTTCCAAAGTTGACTAATAACGGTTCTATAAACCCTACCACATTTAAAGAACTGTTTAATATCTGACCTATAAAAAAAATGATCCCAATCGAACCACCAAATTCAGGGCCCAAAGTTCTTGAGATCATATAGTAAGTACCACCACCTTTAACGGTACCGTTGGTAGCAATAGCACTAATTGACATCACTGTCAAAGAATTTATAATATAACTTAATATCAACAACCCTAAGGACCCGGCAATACCCAACTGACCAATGATGAAACCAAATCTTAAGAACATCAAGATAGATATGATATTTAAAGAAGTAGGTATAAATACCCCGTTAAACGTATCTAACTTGTGATCATCACTAGTTTTGTTTCTTTCGTTGTTACTGGCACTATTCGGCTGGTCGGTGCCTGGAATCGTCGCCCCGTATTCCATGGAATCCACTGTTATTAGTTTAGATGATTCTGAATCATTCATGTTAGGTGCGAGTTTGCGAAGAAATGTTTGAGATAGAGAATTATGCCAAATAGCGATTTGTGCCAAATAGCGATTTCAAATGGCGGTTATCTTACAAGTGGGAGATTTAAAGCTATGGAAGGAGCAGTTGGATCAATAGATGGTGATAGTATGTTGATAGATAGTATGATGATAGATAGTATGATGATAGGTAATAGTATGTTGATAGATAGTATGTTGATATGTTGTTAGAAATTGTAACATGAAGATTATAGTAATAATATTCTGGCTAGTATTAATTGTGTTACTATTGTCTTGATATCAATATTAACCATATCAATATGACCTTGCTTAACATTTCCCAAAAAATTCAACAATCATATTGTCAAAACAACATAAAGTACTATTAGATGTAACTGGGCTCTGCAGGCACTTCATCTGTTAGTGTATAAGCGAAAATGTAGGGCTGTCTCGTCTAACGGTGGTAAATCATATAGTTGTATTATAATATGATGCACCAGAATTCACTGAATGCTGAAGATACAACAATCACTTTCTTCAAAACACAATAGATCTGAGTCAACGGAAACCTAACCCCAGTATTATACTTCTACTCTTAGTACACTGTGTCGCAATCCCAGTGTATCTAATCTACATAAGGCTTATCCAAAGTTTGAATCCGGATTTATCCTTGATCTCACACCACATGTACATATGCCTCTAGAATACAGCACCAATGAGCTAACATAACTAATAATAAAAAACAGTTCGTGTACTACTAATTACTTGTCCCACCATTTGCTACTGATAGCACCGCTTACATGCACAATACGGTGTAGCAGGGCTGACATAATCAATAAGCGAGAATGTGCATAGTGGCGGTGGTAGCGAAGACCAGTGAGGCTGATGGTAGTAACGGTACCAAAAGTTACCAATTAGTACCAGTCAATGCGGTAACTAGGACAGGAGGAATGACGTGTCGAGAGTGTCGTTATTGGTACCTCCGCGGTAACCTTCGACGCCAAACAGTGTCTTCTGCACCCATACAGGTCGAGGTTTGCACCGGCACCGCCCCAACCCTAGTACCACCAAGTCAGTTACTTAGTCGGGAGACGCGATACCAACGCCGTTTATCTGGGACCAATTAGAGACGAGACGACACGGTGTCGTGTAACGGCCCTTTACCTGCACTCACCGACATCTCAGGCCCCTGGTGATTGCACGCTTTCTTCCATTGATATTAAGGAGATATAACCTTACTATACAGTGGTATTGTATTGCTTGACTTTAGCTTAATACTTGATAATAGATTGCTGAATATTATTGGATTCTTCGGATCATAAATATAGTCAAATATTACTAGGAACTGGTTAATATCACTAGGTGAGCTTACGATAAGATAACCGTTAGTCAGTGTTAGAAATAGACCAAATAGGCAACTTAAATTACACTTGGAATATTATTTGATTCAAAAATTAATCGTCGGATTATTTCATTATACTGGTCATAGTAGAGCCTACACTTGCTGAGTGTCCTCATGAACGAGTATAACGAGATTAACCTGCTTGTCAATGATGACAAGTCTGGGCAGATCTGGAAACTATATTCCAAAGCAAAAGAATCCTTACCATATAAAGAGAGAATGGAAAACCTCACATGGAGAATGATGTATTTGAACTCACATAAAAAGGCTGACAACAGCTTATTGGACCCTTCGGCTGATGAGTTCGATTACATTGCACATATCAAAAAAATGGGACAAGATCAAAACACTAATTTCATCAACTTACAAAATAATTATGATAATGAAGTATTCGAAAAGGATGTTGAAATGGAAGATTTCAACTTGAACAATGACTTTTTCAACAATTTACATAACCCTGTGAACTTGAATAATCATGAAACCATCGTTGCTTCGTCTTATAATCAACCAACTCAACACAACTACCCAAATTATCAAAATAACCAAAATAGCCAAAATAATCAAAATCTTGTACAAAATAATCAACCTCAGTTTTCAACTTCACCAAATCACAAAATTAATGCTATTAAAAATCATTCTCGTTCAAATTCTAACCATTCACAAACCCCTTCGGCTCAGTTATTCCCCAAATTTAATAGGACATATTCCACACCGAAATCACAGTTGACTTCGGACCTAAAAACAAAATTAACTCCTACTAATTCCATTGTTAGTCAGAATTCGATTATTAACAATACTAATACTGCCCCAAACACTGATACTATTCAACCTAATTATCAATTCAATGATTTTGATTTCGAAACCAATAGTAATCATGACTTCGACTTTGATATACACTCTCAGAAGAACAGTATTGTCAACTTGAATGAATTGAATTCTCCATATCCAAATTTACAGACTTCGAGTTCTTTACCAACTCATTTCAATTCACCTTTATTCGATGAAGGGAGTTATTTTGATAATTTTAAAAATATTGACTCAAGGCCAAAAGTTAAAAGAACCAAGACCAATAATAGTATCAATGGTAATGGTAAGAAAAAATCTGGCTCGCCTGAAAGCATAATGGAAGAAACTTTCAAAGAAGAAAAGAAAGAAAAAACTGATAAAAAAGGACCAGGAAACAACATTATAGACAGCAATATTGCATGTACAAATTGCCATACAAAAACCACTCCTTTATGGAGAAGAAATCCTGAAGGTCAACCTTTGTGTAATGCGTGTGGTTTGTTTTTAAAATTGCATGGAGTAGTTAGACCTTTAAGTTTAAAAACAGATGTTATTAAAAAGCGTCAAAGAAGTGCTAATTCTACTAAAAAAGTCAATATAAAAGATGGTGATGATTTGAATCCCACCGCAATAGTGGCAGATAAAAAATCACCTAAAAAAAGGAAACCAGTTAGTATTCCAAATACTCCGGTCAATGCAACTCCTTCGGGCAATGGCTTGAGTAGTTCTTTGGGTAATTCAGCAGGCTCGTCAGTTTCTAATTCGTTTGGGTTAGGAATCAATAACGGAACTCCCAATTCGACCCCTTCATCAGTAGTTACTAAAAAGGAGGAAGAATTACATCCCATTCATGAATTAGATGATAGCTTGCTAAATCTGGAGTATTTACAAGAAGACAATTTAGACTGGTTGAGTATGGCTTTGTAAGCCCTTGATTATGTTATTCACTTCATATTCTTGGTTTTGTTGACCATTTTCCTAGATCAACGATCTCAAGTTTAATTCATTGACGTTGTAGTATCCCATCGCTATAATATCAACGTTTTATTTTGTTAATTTTTAATAGACTAGACATGTTCAAATCGTGTATAATAATATGTATTATAGAATAGATAGCACCTTTAATTTTCCCTCTAAATTTATGCTCACAAATGGTTTGTAAGATAACCATAGAATATTGCAGTAGGTGTAAATGGCATAATCGAGCCATCTGGTATGTACAAGAATTGCTTCAAACGTTCGATGGGAAAATAGATGAAATATCCATCAAACCTATAACAGATCCAGCTGGAACTTTCAGGGTGGTAATGTTCCTAGATGACAAAGAGATTTTAATTTACAGGAAAATAATGAAGAAAGAAGCCTTGAGTGAAGGAAATGGGAATTATGAAGGATTCCCTGATTCGAAATTCTTAAAAGTATTGGTAAGAAATGAATTGGAACCAGAATTAAAGTTGGGCCATATCGATAAGTATTCTGGTAAACTAAATGACGGTGAAAATAAAGAATGTAAAGAATGCGTCAAAGAGTAGATAGTAATATATACCCATAATTTCATTACAATATACGTCACTAGAAGCCTAATTCAGCAAAGATGTAGTACTAGTGCTAGTACTAGTGCTAGACTTTCACTAGCTAGAACTAGACCTTCACTAGCTAGAACTAGATCTAGTCCTCAGCCTAAACTAAGTCAACTAGGTAAACTAAAAGAACTAAAAGAATTAAAAACCAAATAACCTAGTCGATCCCCTATACAGTCAACAGCCTCTTAATCAACCTCATTAAGAGATTCCCAACCATTCACTACATAAGGCAAAGAACTACCCAACATTCCGAAATACATTTGATTATTTGGCAAACCCAATAAAGTTTGGTATTGCTTAATAACAAAAGTGGGACTGATGTTCTTAATAACATCTTTCCCGTTTCTTTCGGCGGCAAAAGTATTGATTTCCTTGGTAATTTGTTTCCATTTATATTTCTCACCTGTAAGTAAAAGTTGTTTAAGCATCTGTATCTCTTGTTGGTTAATCTTAAGATTAGAACCTGGAACAGAAACACCCAGGTTTTGGTTAAACACACCTGCTTGAACGGTAGGGGATTGAGTACTGCTTACAGATGAATTTTGGCTTTGGTTCTGGTTCTGGTTCTGGTTTTGGTTTGTGGTGTGAGAGTAATTAGCTTGACCATATTGACCCATCAGACCCCCAGTCATATTGGCAGTTAACAGACCCATTTGACTTTGATTCTGGTTCATATTCTGGTTCATGTTTTGATTCATATTTTGCATTTGATTCTGGCTTTGGTTGTGATTCTGAGGCTGTTGACCCTGTTGATTTTTATATTGAAACTCAAAGTTATTCAAATTGACATTCTGATATCCATATTGGTATTGCTGATAATTCTGGTATCCGTTCATCAGTGGCAAGTAGTTGTTATAATTTCTATCCATCTCCTAATAATATTAAGGCAGCCAGAGAAATAATATAAGATATTTTGAGATATGGAGCCTTATATATTCTCAAAGGCGGGTTCGTAAATTACGAGATATCACGGCATTGTGATAAGACCATGCGAGAGAACATTTATTCATCATACGATCCGTCAGAATCTGCGTCTGCATCTGAATCTTCACTATTTTGACTAGATTCACCGGCTTCGCTGGATTCTTCTGAATCTACTATATACTTAACTCTTTTACGTTGTTGTGACAGTGGTTTCGTTTCAAACGGAGTATCAAGATCTGCCAACTCATCTTTGATGGTTTGTTTTTTTGAATTCAGTTTACTAATTTCAGGAGTTTGGGATTTTGGTTTCAACCCTAATAATTCGTCATCTTCACTATCACTAAAAATACTAATAACTTTGTTTTCCTTTTTAGGTTTAGTCTCAATTTTAGCTTTTGAGGAGGGGGAAAAGTATTCTGGTAGTTGTTTCTTGATTGGCGTGGACGATTCCGGTTTTTTCTTTTCTTCTGTTTTGATGGTTTTTTCAATCTTAATTTCCGCCTTCTTCGTGGGTTCTGTTTTACGTCTCTTATTGGTTTCATTGACCCTTTTACCTTTTCTTTTGGTTCCCTTCAGTGGTATAATATTAGATCTTGCTTCAAAATCGAGTTCTAAAAATCTTTCCCATGCGATAAGGAAATCATCTAAATCCTCATTCCAAAGGTCTTTAGCACTTTTACGTAACAATATGGTCAATTCCACTTGTTTGTCATCCCTTTGTTTTAATAACTTCTCGTATCTTTCTCTACTTAAAGACCATAAAGACATTCCTAACAAGTAATCATATAATTGATAAACTGTTTCAGGTTTATTTTCTTCGTCTTCTTCTTTATTGCCTCCAACATTCAACTGGCTGATATCTGCTTTGGCTTCTTCTTCTTCGATATCCATTTCGGTATCGTCATCCACAAATACTTGAGATTCGATAATCTTACCCTGTTTATTAATTTTTTTGAAATTATTTTCTGTCAAGATTTCAACTAATTGTGTACGTTTTTTGTTAGATACTGATATAACTCCGTCAATAATCAATTTGATAAATCTGGCTTGTTCAGATAATTTTGTTAATTGATTAGATAAATCATCTGTCATAAAATCTTTACGTTTTTGATAATATTCCAATCTAACATAATAAAAATCTTTCAAGATTTCCAATGGACTTTCATATTTCTTAATCTTACCTCTTGGATCAAACGCAACCATATTAGTTAGATTGATACTGGAAATCAATTTGAATCTTTCTAATAATCCAACTTTGTGACTCTTTTCCATTTCTTCTTTGCTCAATTTCACAACAAATCTTATATTAATTCCATGTTGTTCTTCCATATCTTTAATCCATGGTTTGGTTTTCTCATTCCCCAATCCACTAATTAAGAATTCCTTGACATTATTTGTCCATGTCTTAACAGGTATTTCAGTGATTTCCAATGTACTGTCATCAACTTGTTCTATCCTACCAGTAACTTTAAATTTATCTCTTCCTACTGGTTCAACTTCTCCATCCCATCCTCTGTACCATGGAGCCATGTCTTCTAGTTCTTCATTATTCATTAATTTCTTCAAGTTCTTAACAAGATCAGTTGGATTATAACATGGAATATTAGTTGACCAACCAGTACCAATACCTTCAGTTCCGTTTACCAATAACATTGGAATAATTGGTAAATACCATTCAGGTTCCACTGTTTGTTCGTCATCTTGTACGTATGTCAACAATGGACTATCTAAAGGATTGAATATCTTTCGGGTAATTTCGTTAACTTCTGTAAAAATATAACGAGCTGCTGAAAAATCTTTACCACCTGCTGCTCTAGTACCGAAAGCACCATTTGGTTTAAGCAAATTGATATTGTTAGACCCAATGAAATTTTGGGCTAAACCTATGATTGTTTGAACTAATGATTGTTCACCATGATGATACCCTGTATGTTCTGAGACATAACCAGCTAATTGTGCAACCTTAATTTCAGACCTTAAATTTCTCTTGAAACAACCGAATAACACTTTTCTTTGACCTGGTTTGAAACCGTCAAGAGCTGAAGGGATGGATCTAACATTATCTGCCATTGAAAACAAAATCAATTCTTTATTGATGAAGTCACTAATTGGAATGATTTGTAAATTCGGATCTAAATGAGTACCTGGTTGATAATTTTGCAACCAATCTTTTCTTTCATCTGCTTTCTTCTTTGAAAATGCCAATTCAATATATTCAGGATCATTACCTTGAATTGCATGGAACTTTTTCAAATGCTTATCTAAAGCTGCAAAATATTCTCTAGCTTCAAGATCTGTAGAAGTACCCAAACCTTTATAATATTTCTGTTTCCATCTACATCTAGTTCCTTCGGTTTCTCTCCATTGCTCGAATTCAGGCATAGTATAAAATGGTATAACTTTTTTGGATCCACCTCTTTGGCTGATAGTTACTTTAACGATTGGTGTAATGAATTCAAGTAAAAATCCAGGAATTTCTAATAACCCAGGGAAACTTGACTCCAAGAAATTTATAATCAACCCTTTGATATGTGAACCATCTTGATCTTGATCGGTCATGATCATGATACTACCATATCTTAATGAATTCACGTTATCAACTGTATATTTCTTCTTGTGTTGTAAACCCATGATTTGTTTCAATGCATTGATTTCGACATTTTTACTCACCTGTTCAGTGGACGCTTCCCTCACGTTCAACAATTTACCTCTTAAGGGGAAACAGCCATAGTAGTCCCTTCCTATGACGGCTAACCCTGCCACTGCTAAAGACAAGGCGGAATCCCCTTCTGTCAAGATTAAAGTACATTTGTGACCTTCTTTGGTACCTGCTTTATTTGCATCAACTAACTTCACTTGACCTTTCACTCTTGATTTTTTTGATCCATCAGCTTTTTGTAAAGCTTTATCTTCATTTGCGTTAGCAATTGATCGAATCTTATCTACTATAGAAGTTTTCAATATTCTTGTAATAAACAGATCATTAATCACCAATTTTTCACTTGCTTTAGAACTGAATTGACTTGTTTTTGACGTTAGTTGTTCTTTTGTTTGAGATGTGAACGCTGGGTTTTCAATCAAGCAATTGATAAATAAAAACATATTATTTCTGACTTCTTGAGGTCTAATCATCAATTTTTTCTTTCCTTTCTCCTTTTTAGTTACTTGTTCAATGAGTTTAGAAATAATGGCATCCGAAACAAATCTTACATGAGTACCCCCGGTGGTGGTAGCAATGGAGTTAACAAAACTTACTTGATTGAAAGTACCATCACTTACAGCGAAAGCAATTTCCCATTTATCATTAAAAACTTCATGAACTATAGTTTGATATTTTTTATCTTCTTCTTCTGGATCAGGGTTCCTTTCCTTTATTGCTTTAACATACATCTCAACATAACTTTTAAAATTTCTAATATTAAGTTTCTTGTCGTTAAGATAAATATTACAATCTTTAACGGTACCACATAAATCATAAACTCTTCTTCTTAAAACGGACAAAGTTTCTTCATCTAGGGAATCCATACCAAACTTCTGTAAATCGGGCTTGAAAGTAACTCTTGTAAATTCTTTACTGCTTTTCATCTTTGTAATCTTTGGTTTTGAAACATTTGACATGTTATTTGACCATAATTGCTTATAATTTTTTTCATGGGACAAATCAGCAGTTTCAAGTTGAAATTCAGTTGAAAAAATATTACATAATTTAGCTCCGTACCCATTTCTACCACCAGTGACTTTCTTTTCATCGTCATCATAGTTTGAAGAAGTCAATAAATTCCCAAAAATCAATTCAGGAATATACATCTTTTCCTTTTCATGAATTTCAACTGGAATACCTTTACCGTCATTCATCACCTCAATCAAATTGTTTTCAGGATCAATTTTCACTTTGATATTTCTCATTGTAGGATCTCTGATTTTGTTATCAGCGGCATTAACTAGAATTTCGTCAAAGATCTTATATAAACCAGGAACAATTGTTACCTCTTTATAAACCATTTGTTCGCTTGAAGCGTCAAAGCACCACATTTCAACAGGCGACCTTTCAACAGAACCAATGTAAGTATCAGGTCTCTTCAAAATATGCTCTAATTGGGATAACCTTTGATACTGATCAGAAGCACTTGATTTCTTACCTTTGGTCAAACTGCCCACAGAAGTGGTAGAACTGGTCTTAGAAGCCATTGTCGAATTGCTTGCTGATGAATTGGAAACTGCAGAACTGGATCTTGATAACATATCTGTAATATTAGTTGAATCACCAAGAGGTTTTGATTTCTTTGCAGTTTGTGAATTATTTGGGGTGCTCTTTGCTGTAGACTTTTTGGGTTGAGAAGCCGGTTTCTTCTGGGAAGGAGTTTCAAAGTCTTCTGAATCGTCAAAGTCAGATCCAGAGTCTGGTACATCTGAAACTTCCTCCACACTTTCAGCAAAATCCGAATATTCTTCACTATCACTCATCTACGCTATGTATATTAAAAACAACGCGAACTTGAGATTATAGATCGCGAGTCGTGTTTTGACCGATGCATATAACTTTATACTATACACTAAATGAATACTTAACTAATAAAAGACTGATATGAAATGGGGGCGAGTAAATGATTAAACCTTCTTTTTCTTTTTGTTTATGAGTCCCTGTTGAATTTTAGTAAAATCATCGTCATTAATGTCTTGTCTTTTTTTACCCTTTTTGTCCACGTACTTTGATTCTAGATTACTAATTAAATCATCCAAACGACTCTTTTGTCTTGAGGTGATTATAGATTTGAGATCACCTTTCTGCTTGTTTTTGAACATTTTTTCTAATTCTTCGGCTTCTTTGGCTTCTTTGGCTAATTTTTTTAGTTTATTCTTGACTTTAGTCTTTCTAGATTTCTTATATTTATCAAATGATTTGATAATAGATTTGGAAAATTCGTTTGGGTATTGTTTTATGAGTTCTTCAACCATGCTAAACACTCTCTCTTCTTCATGTTCATCGAATTCTAAATGTGGTATTACTTCGAATAATTTCAAAAAGTCACCTTCATAAAATATGAAGTTTTGTAATACATCATCCTTTTCTTCTTCACTGCCTTGATATTTTAATTTGTCTTCTTCGATCATTTCAATAGTAATTTTTTCATTTAATGTATCAAAATATTCTTTCCAGTTAAATTCCCCATCGTGTTCCACTTCATCTAAAGATCCGGTAGCATCAAAACGGCTTCTTTTATGAGGATCTGATAAAATGCTATATGCAAATTGAATTTTAGGAAATAATTCGGTTTCATTATGTTGTTGTAATTGTTGGACCTTATCAGGATGATATTTCAAACTCAACTTCTTGTAAGCTTTTTTGATATCAACAGGATTTGCTTTGGTATCGACTCCTAATACTTCATAGGGATCTATATCTGGATATGGAACCGCCATTTCGTATTGTTACTTGCTTTTACCTCTACGTTTTTCAAGCAATTAATTATAGTTTCTGGTGTGTGATAGAATATTTTGATGAGAAATCGCAAAACAATTCCGCGTTCTACTATGGGTGTACCGCACTGGGCTTTGAATAAGTTATATATATCTATAATAGACTATAAAGCAATGATCTAGTAACTTATTGAGAGTAACCTAATTCTAATAAGGATTCTTTGATTGCTGGTAACAAAAGATCTAAATGGCCTTCATAGACTGAGTGACTCATGTGGCCAACTCTGAAATACTTACCTGGTAAAGCTTTGTGAATACCACCAGCAACAGTAAAACCTTTAGCTGATAACTTGCCCAATAAATCAGGACCATTGATGGATTCAGGGAAATAAACTGCAGTTAAACCATGAGCTGCAACTGATCTACTAACTGGTAAGATTTTTAAACCAAGTTTTTCCAAGTCATCTTTGAATTTATCACTAACTTCATTATGTTTCTTGAATCTGGCATCTAAAGATTCAGATAATATTTGATCTAAAGCAACTTTCAAAGCAGTAATAGTTTGAACCGCTGGTGTAGCAAAATAAGCACCTGAGCCAGATTCGTAAGCTTTCATAATTGGAGTCCATCTCTTCAATGACGCAAAGAAGGAAGTATCTTTTGCTCTGGACAAAGCTTTGGTCATAGCCCTTTCACTGGCAAATGAAATTGATAAACCTGATGGGACACCAATAGCTTTTTGAGAAGCAGTTAAAGCATAATCAATACCCCAGCTATCAAATTCTAAATCTTCAACCCCAATTGAGCAAACTCCATCGACAACAACCAAAGTTTCTGGGGAAACCTTATGAACCAATTCACTAATGGATTTAACATCACTGACAACCGAAGTTGAGGTATCAACGTGAGTAATGGTAATAGCAGCATATTTTTCAGCTTTTAATTGAGCTTCGATTTTTTCTAAAGGAACAACATCACCAACATCAGCAGTAATAACATCGACGTTAAGATCATATACTTTCAAACAATCGGCAAAAGAATCGGAGAAAAACCCAGTTGACAAAACCAAAACTTTATCACCCGGGTTAACAAAATTAGTGGCAGCAATATCCCAACCCAATGTACCAGAACCTGATAAGACAAATGGCTGAGCTTTGGAATCAGTGGATTTGAATAATTTTCTTAAGTTGACTAAACTTGATTGGAAAGTTTTAATAAATTCTGGTGAAGTGTGGGCTTGTGAAGGAGTAGCCATAGCATACAATACTTCATCGCTAAATTCAATTGGACCTGGAATCAAGGTTAACTTGTGGTCGACTTGCTTATATGGGACACTGGACATTCTGAATACTTGTAATGGTTTAATTGCTTTAAATTGCTTTAATAACCTAATCATATATTGTGGAAATTTATGTTCTGAGTGCGTTGATTCCCCAGGTTTTGATCATGTGAGTATCTTAATAAGGTAAAAGTTTCCGGGTGCAAAAAGCGGTACAGTAGAAAGGGAATAGATGGAGATTCGAAGCAGGTATGGTGGGGGTAATGGTGGGGAGTGGTTTAAGAGAGATAATAGAGATGTGTATTGAAGCCTGTCTGTTTCTGTATTGTTATCGTATAGCGGATGTTTCCGACATGTCAAAAGTAGAGTTGAGGGATCGGGACATAATCCCTTATTGCAGGATATATGGATCAGATGGTATTTATGGTGGTATTCATCACAGGGTTGTTACGACAAGGTTGTTTATTATCTTGGAGTGTTTATTTGGATTATGATTGCAGTGTAGATTATCATATCTATAATAGTATATTTTGCAACTTTCAGTAAAACAATGTAGAGTATAATATGTGAAAGTGAAAATTTGAATATCACCCACCATTCACCCCTTTTTCACGTCCAAACTACATGTTACAACTATAATATACTCTGTACATCTACTCTATACACCTACCACATACGCCTACTCTATACGCCTTTAACTAATGTTCCCAATATACATCCTCCACTCTGACATATCTCCGCGCTTATCTCCACAGGCTGCAATATTTCTTGTTGCAAAATTCTTTTTGTGGATATCATGTCAACCAACATCCTACTTATTGGAGAGTCCAGTATCGTACTATACTTGACCTATGTGTTCCATAATTTGGATTGGGATATAACTGTCTACAATATCAATGACATAAAGTTTTTACTGGACGAATTTAGCATCCTAATTAAAGAATCGTTCTATTCTTTCAAAGTCAAGCAAACTGTCAACAGTTTTGATAAGCTAAGTTCTCGTTTTGACATAGTAGTTCTTAATGAAAAGATTTACAACATCTTCTGTAGAAGAATTACCAAGTTCAAACAGCTTATTGACAACAAATCCCTTATATTGGTGGATTGTCTTGAGAATCCATGGTTGTTTGACAAAGTCAATAACCTATTACCTAATAATGTTGTGCTCGGAATGCACTGTGATGTCGATTGTAGAAGATACACCTTGAAACCAAACCAATTTAAACTCATCTGTGATGAAAACTTAACGTTGATTATCGGGGTCTTGTCTAACAAAAGTTTGAAATCTAACGTAACTTCCATACTAAACTATAACAAACAAGGTACAATTTTTAAAAGAATCCAAAAGTTTCTAGAGTCAACAAACAATAATTTGGTTTTGCTACCATGCCAATCTTTTAAATTTATCAATAAGATAGTTTTGAAGAATGTTCTTGTCTTGGTATGTTTCCATGCATTGTCGATTATTTTCGAAGAGTATAATATTTTGAAATTGTCTGAGTTGCACACAGCTATTCCAATTATTAGAGGAAGTTTCAATGAGATATTGACTATATATTCAAAGCTGAATTTAAAGCATCTTCCAAGAGAGAATACCGTTGAAGCCAAGAAGCTATTACAGATATTAGTGCTTATTGAAAGTAATACTTGTGTGAAATACCAATCTTTGTTGAAGTATAATTTCAATTCCATGGATGCAAACAAAGTGTATTATGATTTTGTGAATGGATTTGAACTATCCATCCCTAGATTGATTAGGAAATTGTTGAATGTAGCTTTTGAACATAAACTTGAGACACCATACTTAGAGTCGATCAATTGTTACTTGACAAAATTAATAAGTATAAGAGAATCCAACCAGTCAAAGATCTTTCAACTCAAGAAGTCCCTATTAAATTTTAATACTATCAATGGGATCCCACCTGAGAAAAATATGATGAACCATGCTCCCTTTAATCCATTGCCTTTACCGACCCCTCCTACACAAATAATGACCAACCCCTTAGTTATGATGGTAGAAAAAGAGAAGACAAACAATGATGATAATGAGTCAATTATCAGTGTTGACTCGAAGCTTCAAGAAGTGTATAATGAAACCTTTTACCCAGAACTGAACTCCAGTAAGGAAGCAAAACCACAAATTTTACGCAAGGGTCAGCCAGCCCCAGTTGGTAACTATTCAAATGTGGCTCAGACTCCAATACCTCCATATACGTTTCCACCAAGTCCAATGTTCACAGGCCCTATGCAACCAGGCCCTATGCCACCACCTATTCCTCCAGGGCCAATTCCTACAGGAGCGATGCCTCCACATATGCCCCCAACACCAATGCCTCCAGGGCCCATGCCCCCACCCATGGCTCCAAATCCATACGTCCAGTACGGACCACCGTATGGCCCTTCAAATTACCATTATGGTAAATATGGACCCCCAGCAAATAGAAATCCCTGGTACTTTCCTCATCAACCAATACCTTTCAAAAAAAGCCGTCCATATTATCATTTGCAACCGACTTTGGATATCAATTCCACTTCTCAAGTTCTACGTCAGTACCATTCAGAGCTAATGGATTCAGTAAGATTCGATAATGCGATGGACCAACAAGCTTCTAGTAGGTACGGAAAGTATGACACATCAACAAAGTTGCTTAATAGTACTAGTAAGAGTAGAAGTAAAGATGGTAAGAAATGAAATCTTCGCAGCAAGATAATTTTTTTTTAAAGATGAACGAAGAACCAACGAATAAACTGATTGAAAGTGAAGAAAATGAAGTTTATATAAGCAATGTTAATAAAATACATATGGATTTGGAAAAAGGAATCCAGCTGACAGAGAAAGTCACACGTCGAACCATTGTAATTAGCAAAAACGACTCCATGAATAAAAGAATAGATGAGATCATTCAACTAATAAGTGATGGACAGAAAGTCTTAATAGCAGGGAAATCCAAGAATATCGGAAAATTAGTTGGAATTATAGAAATCGTTAAAACAAAAGTTCAAGTCAAACAGTATAATAAGTTAATAAGTCAAAATTCATCATTACATCCAAGCATTAAAAAACTAGAAGAGAAGAAATCCAAAACTTATAAGTTACCTATATTGCTAGTTTATTTAACTCCCAAAGACACGGTGGTAGATATCAACTGGACACAACAATAAGAGAGGAAGCAAAAGGGTTATATAGCGGTTTCATATTAATAAATATCTAATTTATAATCTAAACACTAGTTTCTTTGTTTTCTTGACCATTCTCAAGACTGGATTCATTCTTTGAATCTGGAGAACTGTCATTAGAAGCTTTCTCTTCAAGATCAAAATCATCGTATAATCCTAAATCTTTACCATAAGTTTCAATTTCATCAATAGATAATTTTGGTAAAGTAGCTGCAACTCTCCATGGTTGTCTCTTTTCAACATAAGCCTTAGCGAAAATGATATCGATTTCTTCTAATTTTCTACCAGCAGTTTCTGGATAGAAGAAGAAGATAACAGGGACATAAATGAAATTCATGGCAGCAAAGAACAAGTAACAACCCCAACCAGTGTTTTCAATAAAGACAGGGGTAAACATAACAACAGCGAAGTTACAGATCCAGTTTGTACAAGTAGAAACAGCAGAACCAACAGTTCTTGTTTTCAATGGGTTAATTTCCGGTGGATAAATCCATGGTAATGGTAAAAGGGTAAAAGCAAAGAAGATGATGAAAATGAAAAGGGCTACAACAGCACCAATACTGTTATTTTTAGTTGGGTTGATTAAACAAGCAAAAGCAATAGTGAAAGCAGTACCTTGACCAACAGAACCAATCAAGAAAAGCTTTCTTCTACCCAAGGTATCAATCAAGAAGAAAGATGGGATAGTTGCAAGTGCATAGACAGTTGAGAAAACACCACCTAAAATCAAAGCCATTCTTCTTTCAAGACCAATACTATCTTCGAACAAAACAGTGGAGTAGTAAATGGCAGCGTTACAACCACCAAACTGTTGCCAGAATTGACCAGCAGCACCCAATAACATTCTTTGGAAATGTTGTGACTTACCACCAGTAAACAATTCCTTATAACCAGCTTGTTTCTTATCGAATCTGTTAATAGCTTCAGAAATAACCGATTGTTCAGAAATAACCAAATCCGAGTCAGGTTCCAAGTTATTCAACTTACCCAAAACAATTCTGGCTTCTTCGATTCTATCATGGGCAATCAACCATCTAGGAGATTCAGGTAAATCAATAATTGCCAATAATAAGATAAGAGCAAAAGCAATTTGGAAAGCAACAGGGAATCTCCATTGAACAGAAGTGTCAATATAACTAAATCCAAAATCTAACCAATAAGCAATAAAGGTACCAACAGCGATAACTGAACCTTCCAAGTTAACTAATCTACCTCTATTTTCAGCCTTTGACATTTCCGACTGCCAAACCGGGATGGTTGCAGTGTTCATACCATTACCAATACCTGTAATAACTCTTCCAACCACAAATTGACCTAAAGCCCAATGGTCCTTGAAAGAAACAGTCGAGATAAGAGCACCAACAATAATAATTATTGAACCAGCAATGATTAATGGTCTTCTACCTATTTTATCACCTCTAAACAATGAGAATAAAGCACCAAAGAAACAACCAATTTCGTAAGATGCGGTAACTGCACCTTGATTAGTTTTGTTACCTTCAGTAGCTGGGAATGCATAATTGAACTGATCTCCAGTAATAATACCAGACATTAAACCTTGATCATAACCGAATAATGAAAACCCGGAAACAGCTGCGAATGTGATAGCAACTCTTAAAGGTCTACCACTTAAACCATAAGTATTTGTTCTCGCTGATAACGAAAAATGCATGTTTTTTTTCTTTTAACTAAGGGAATAAAAAATTGCAATAGCATTCGTAGAGCATAAAGTCAGCCATATTTATATGTCATAGCTCCCAGACACAAGCAAATGCCACGAAAACCAACCGTGAATATTAACCCCAACTTATATACCATATAAAGTATATAAAAAAATGGCAACCTTAAGTTATATGATGTAAAGTACTAAAAGGGAATGTTTTTTCGGACAGAAACAATAATTATCCACTAAATTATGAACCAGGGTTTGAATTGCGTTGTGCCAGATAGATATCCCCCGGATTTCATTAAGGTTTATTTCCATTATTCCCCATACTATAAAACTTATGATCGCTGGTTAGCCGTAATGCTCCATTTGAGTCGCAGGTTTCTTGTTGCCTTAGTTTTGCAACCTTTTTACACATTTTTAGAGGATCAATCAATAACGTCAAAAAAACCGTCAATCCTGTCAAGCAATCATTTGCAGTGGTTATGATTGAAAATTTGTTGACATTTGAAATACCAAGAATCTTGCTCTTGTCAATACTGTTCCAAGAATTTGTCAAGAATTTAATGTACAGCCTTTTAGGCACTGGCTGCAAAAGCTCAAAATTGCGCATTTACTTGCTGTTGCAACATTACAAACATTCAGATGTGGCTTATTAGGAAAGATACGGTAAAGTTTATACACTCTAGATTAGGTGATATTGCCGTATGTTTCTTCTAGAGTTTGTAAAAAAATAGTTTTACTAACCAAGAAAATTAAATAATCGATGTTGTGTTTGACACTATATCCCCGGAAGCCGCAAACAATATAAAATACATTCGGTGGTAGATACGGTTGAAGTATCGGAAAGTTCATAATACCTTATTTATTAATATGCTAACGAGACACCTTGCAAAACATCTCTAAAATGCAAGAATAATGTCCTAATATACCTAATACTACAAAAATATGCCATAAATTATGACTAGAAAACGCGTAATCAATCCACCATAATGAAAAAAAATCATTGCTATAATTTGATAATTTTGGCTCTTCTAGGAAGTGCTTGTTAATTATCTCGTTAAATTTTTGAATTTCGGTTTCTTGATTATCATTATTTTGATCTTTCTCATTATTCAAGATTTCTTTGGTTAAATCCTGTTCAATCTCTTCAAATTCTTCTTCCCCACTCTTTTCAATATTTCCTGTTAAAATATCATTGGTATTATGTTCATGATTACACGTATCATCTTCATCAATAATAACATCGTACCTCCATCTTTCAGGGATTAATCCTCCATAAAATACAACTCCAATCCAATACCAAATAAAACTTTTGTAAAATAATGGGATATAGAATTTGAAACTTTTGATAAATCCTTCATAATAAAAGGATAAGAACATTGTTCCCACTCCTAATAATGCTAACCCGACAAAGTAGCCTATTCTAAGCGATCTACACTCTGGTCTATCAAAATACGGAGACCAGTTAAATGCCAATCCTCCAACTCCACAAAATGTAGAAAAAGATGTAATCATCTTTAATAATTTCGGATAATTATACAATGACACATACTCAACAGCAATTATGGACGCGGTGATTAATATGGTGATACCAGTATAGTCTATACATGCAAAATTATACCTTGTGGATAATTTAGCAAAACATGAATATGTATGCCAAATGGAACTACTTATCAAACATGTCATAGCACACGACAAAAAGAAATAAACAATCAAGTCATCTTTGAAAGAATTCAATTTATAAGCTTCTGTTGATGGATAATGAAATAACCAAATGTAAACCATTAAACCCAAACCGATTAAATGCGTCCAAATGTTCATTGATTCGTTATGATCGAATTTGAAGATCGATTTAATCATATCAGTATGTTTCAAAGAAAATCTATAACCATTAATTATATAACGATTTTCTCTCCAACCTAAAGGTAATTGATAATAATGTAAATAGTTTATTTCCGCTACTTTTAAAGCTTTGTTAAAATTGTAAAACTTAAAGATATTAAAGATGGATTCATCAGTAGTAATGGGGTTTTTCATTCTTTTTTGAATCAAATCATCGATATGAATCAACTTTTCATCAAAATAGTTTAATGTAGTAATGATTTTTTGGCTTAATATTTCCTTGGATTTTGGCAATTCCGTGGAGATAAATGGTTCATTAGAATTGAATAAATAATTGTATTGATCATCCAATGTATTATACAAATATTCCAAGTTCAGAATAGAACTTTTTAGTACCGAATGTTTGATTAGTTTCAATCTCTGATGTATCAAGTCGAGCTTAGCAAAAGTTTTAAAGCTCTGTAAACTAGCACTACTATCACTTCTATTTCTTTTTGAAAACCCTTTATCTTCACAGTCCTCGTCAACTATTATACTTTCTTCGGTTATTTCTTTCAACTGCTCTTCTTCAAGCTCTTGCAAGTTATTGAATTTAAAGTATTTCTCAAAGTGATCTAATCTTGACTCTATGGATGATAAAAAAAGGTCTAACTTCTCGATTAATAACTCTTCAGTGGACTCATACGACTTCTCCAGGTCAGCAAACCTATTACGTAAAGTAGTAATCACTTCTGACATCTTGAACTGTTTCTATCTGTCGTTTATTTCCTCCTCCACTTGTCCCTTAAAATATAATTGATTTGAATCTTTTGAGATTTTTTCACGTTTGCAACACGACATGCGACAACGTCGGCCGGTGTTTTCTTTTTGAGAGAACGGAGATAAATTGAAATGTGTATTAATGAAAAGTATATTGAAAGTATATAGTATATTGAAAGTATATAGTATATTGAAAAGTGTGTTGAAAAGTATATTCATGAAAAGTATAATAATGAAAAGAATAATTATTGAAATGTGTAATCCCAAAGTGATTTTCGAAGGGGTTTAGCCAAAGCAAAAGTCGAAACAAGTTGATGATATCGTGAACCTATAACTCTATTTTGGGATATTTGAATCGAATCTTGTCCTATAACGTCAAATAAATACTTGGATTCAATTTTGTGTAAAAGGGTCGAGTCTCTAGTGATTAAATACTCCGTAAGAATATCATTGTCAGTTAATAACTGACTAGCCTGTTCTACTGTTATTGATTCAAGTTGTTTTAGCATTTCATCTTTGTTATCACCTTGGAGAACTTTCTTGAGTTGTTCGTCTTTTATCCAAAGTTGTAAAGGTTCGACAAAATACCAACCATCTCTTTCTTTGTCTTTCAGAGGCTCTGATCTGAATTCAAAGTTCAAAATTGAGTAAATGGAAGATGGAAGATGGACAGGACTACCATTAAACATTGAATATCTTAATGGTGATAACATATTTAATGTATAGAAGTGTGCTCTCTTGTCATTATAAACACTTTGATCTTCTTTTACTTCAAGGAACCCTTTGTAATCACCCAGAGGTTGAGCCCCAGATTTGGCTATACCAGATACAGCAATATAAAGCCCAGATTCAACATCAATGATCCGGGCATCCACTTTATTGCCATTGTCATCTGCATTTCTATTATGGATCGAGGTTCCCACATCTATGAAAACTCTTCCATATCCTTCTGCTGGGTCTTCCACAACTAATGTCTGGTTATAGTGTTTACCTAGTTTGATTAAATCTTCAATAGGAACTTGTATATCAATCTTGCTGGCAAAGGGAGAAATTAGCCCGTTTCTATGCCATGCTAATAATGACTCGCCAGAGAGCCAATAAAGAATCCCCTTGTTTTGACTAAATCTACTCCAGCTTCTTAAAAGCCTGTCTAAAATGGTTTTACGTCTCTGCTCTAGCTCTTTAGCTTTCAATCCTTTTCTTTTGTTCAAGTCCCCATTAAAAAATCTCCAATCATAGTCTGCTTTTTCGTTAAAATATAATTGGGTCTGATCTTCTGAAGCTTTGAAGTATTTCAAGCTCTCAATGTAATGTTTTTGATTTACGTTTAAGATTTTGGATTGTTTCATTTGTTTTATTTGGTCATCAATAGATTGTGAATACTCCAATTTCGTAGGTGTTAATATGATATCATTTCTTTCTAGATCATCAACCTTTTTAGGTTCAACTATATCCTTCAAAATAGCAAACTCCTTCAAATGATCAAGTTGAATATGTTGATCAAGAGAGTCAAGGTTCATACGTTTATCCTTGAGATACCCATGTACCAAATTAGTATTAATCAATCGTTGATTGGAGCTTTGATCGACATTAAACTCAAAAGTCCCACCTTCATGATCCAATATAATAACCTTCAAAGGTTTTGGAAGATGGGAAATAGCATACGATTTAGACTCCAATACCAGAAAATTATCCAACTCTCTTTCATCGAGCACCAGATGATCGGTAATAATGAATCCAGGCAACTGACCTTTATTGTTCAAACCAAGATTCTTGATTTCGGCTTCCGAGAATTCTTTAGTATCTTGACAAGCAGGTGGATTAACAGAGTAGTATTTTTTTAATGAATCACAAGTATGTCTATCTTCAACACTTTTAGAAAGTTGACTATTCAAAGATGTCATATCCATCCAGTCTATCCAATGGAAGGGCAAGCTTATATCCATAAGCAGATTTGCATCATATTTGCTCAAGTCAAAAGATCGAGGGATGTTCGCATATTCATTCTTAATGGCATTCAAGTAAATAGCCAAGGTAAATCTTGGGTCATAGAAAATTTGACTTTTAGTCAACCAACTATCATCATCCTCAAACTGATGATCTCCTTCATTTTTCAAAAAATTTTTTATTTGAATCAGAAATTCTGTGTTACCTAGGCTGGTTTTGAGGAGTCTAGCATCATCATTTCTCTTATCCTTTTCTTGTTCCAACATTCTATACGTATAGCCTTCTAGTTCCGTAAATTGCGTCACCTCCACATTATCATAATCGATACTACCCCAGTGACTATACTCTCGCAAGATCTGGTCCCAAGGCTCTAGATCAATATCCTCGATGTATACTCGAGTAAACAGGATGAATAAGTTGACAAACACCAATATAGGTATCAACAACTTAATTGTTTTCCCATGAAATCGAAACATTATATGAGTATTTTTTGCACACGATCGCTTACTCGAAAAAGTAATCTGAGAAAATTTTAAGGTACGAAAGATAAAAAAGGAGGCTTACATTTGTGGAGCTATATGTGGCTGAAGATCCTATCGAGTTCAGATACTATGTCTTCATCAAATTTGTCTATTTCGGTTGTGATATAGACTTGGTTATTGATCTCACTGATTTTCTTTTTGAAATCCAAATCTTTAGTGTTAACCTCGTAGTTAAAATCTTGTAGATCTTCGATATTGAAGCCGAACTCTTTATCGTATTGCGTAAAAGTGTCATGTAACTGATCCCAATTAGCATCAAGGTCATGTTTCTGCTCTTTCATAGTCAATTCATAATGTTCCTTGAATAGTTGTCTTCTCAATAAGGTTTTATTTGTTATTTTATTTAGTTGTTCTAAAAACAACTCCTTATTAAGTGGCTTGGAACATGTAAGATTGAGGGTAACCTTTTCAATGTCTACATACTTCAACCGCAATTTAATAAGGAAATTCTCTATCCATCTTATAATATTTAAGAATAAATGCTCTTTGTCATTGTTATATAGGGTATGAATGAATTTCCAAAAAATAACAATATGTTCGTCTAATAATTTCTTTAACTTTTGGAAAATTTCAATGGAACTTAAATAATACATTTCTTCGTCATTTAGCTTGACTAATAGTTTAATTAATTCATCATTAAATTTTTGAAGGTCTCTGAAAAATATATGTAAGTTGCTTTTACTTAGTAATTTTATTAACGGTTGATAGAAAATAATTAAGAAATTTTTGATCAATTTGGTAAGTTCTGGTTCCTGCCATAAGCTTTTCAAGATCAACTTATCATTTCTTCTTATTTTTAATTGATAAAATTGTTTCAAGTTGTTAAAAACATCAATAGATTGTTGTGGATCACTCAAAAACGATTTCTCTTTTTCATTAATGTTTTTCAAACCATTTAAGATCTCCAAAACGGTTTCATCCACTTTAGTCTCCGAATCACTTTGATCATCTATAAATTCGCTTATGCCGTGTATGAAATTTGGATATTGTTTTAATTTCGATTCTATATCAGATATTTCTACTTCGTATCCTGACAAGTCTTCATCAAGAAGCATGATAAATAGAATTGACAATAAATTCTTATTTTTAGTTCCTGGGATTGTCATTAAGAATAAGCTGATAATCTTACTTATAATACTCATTGGGTTGGTGAATCTCAAAATGTTATACATTAGTCCATAAGGGAACAATTTATGAAACTTTTTAACATTGTTTAACATTTCATTTGAATTGTCCTGTGTTAAAAATATTTGGAATACTGTAGCTGATATTTCTATCTTACACCAGTCTATAAATACTTGTAATAATGGAGATAAATCGTCAACATTAGGCTTAGAACCTATTTCAGCAAATATAGTTACTAAAGTCTCAGGATCTTTGATCAATTGCATTTTGAAGTCATCGAATTTCTTACTAAAGTCAACCATAATTTTACTTAACTGCTTTTGGAACTCAAATTGAGTTGAAATAATATGTTTTTCATGTTTCAATCTTTTTTCATAATCCAACTCTTGGTCTTTTGTTAACTTTGAGAAAGAGTTATTATTGATAAATTCCTGGAACTCATCAGAGCCAACAATTTCAGTGAATTTGATCAATTGTGTCAAATAACCCCTTAAGGATAATCTTAATTTTTCCTTCACGAGGTTATTGGCATCATGTTTAAACTTGTCAGGTAGCTTACTAGTCTCAATATTCATGATCCCCGGGAACTTTGATTTCAAAGCATTCTGTAGATGTCTAAAATTATGGTAAGCTCTTGCTACATACTGAGTTTTGTCTTTCAGCAGTACTTGAATTATAAACTCATAGTGATGGGTTGCCCTCGTAGCACCAAACCAACCTGACTTAGTCTGCTGGTTTACAACATTAACCCCAACAATATTTAGATATAGCCCATTTATGTAAGTTACTTCAGTCTCTAGAGGCATTTCATGAAGAATCGGCGATTCATAAGCCTTTATTTTATCGAGCTTCCCAACATCGCTTGCAGTCAAATGATCTGATTCCAAATATTCCATGTCTTTTTTTGTCACCAACATAGAGTTATAGAACAATAACATACCTTTAAGCATCTTCAAGTTGATTTGTCTTCTTTTGGTTATGTTTTCTTTCCTATCTCTAGAATTAGATAGATGTTTGGAATTTAAACTTTCAATAAAGGGCTGTACCGTATCCTGCCAAAACTTCATTTGAGCATCTTTTTCATTATTTGTGATAAATGGGAAACTGGCAACATAATTATCAAAGAAAAATCTTAATAACGGGAATTTATCTTTACTACTCTTGCCATCATTCCTAAATGGATCACCAAATATCTTCAAACAGTCAGGGTCTTCCAATAACCTCAATTCCTTCTCCAATCGCTTCTCCAACAAATACTTCTTGAGAAAATGTTCCTGAGTAGGCGTCAATTCCTTTAGAAAGTCGTTGTTCATACCTCCCAGCCAAATGATTTATATTCTTCTATGTAGCTTCATCTACATAGCTCAAATCTCAATCTAATGACACGAGTGTCGCGCGACAACATGATCTTCATTTAATCACGAGACTACACACGTGCTAATTCGGGAAGGCATCGCGTGTCGCACATCACTAATCGCGACATAGGACATCCATCTCAAATTTTTTTGTTAGAAAAATTTTATTAAACATGGGTACAGCTAAGAAGGAAAAACAAAGAAGGATTAGACAAGGAGACGTCAGAGATGGTAATCTCCGTGTCAAGGGAGAGAATTTCTATAGAGATGCTAAAAAGGTCAAACACTTGAACATGTATAAGGGTGGTAGAGCCATTCGTGATAAAAATGGTGAAATCATTAGGGCTGCTGAATTACAAAGTACGGATGCACCAATTGCTAGAGTTGATCCTAATAGAAGATGGTTTGGAAATACCAGAGTCATTGCTCAAGATGCATTAACACATTTTAGAAATGCAATGGCTGATAAAAAGGATAATTCATATCAAGTTCTTTTAAGAAGAAACAAGTTGCCAATGAGTTTATTAGATGAGAAAGATAGCGGCGACAGCCCTGTTCTGAAAATCATCGAAACTGAATCCTATGACTCTGCTTTTGGTCCAAAACAGCAACGTAAGAAACCTAGAAACTTGGAAGTTTCATCTTTAGAAGAATTAGCTCAATCAACCGAAAAAGATGGTGTTGATTATGATGAGAAGCAAGAATTAAATGCTACTTTAGGTTTAATGGGTGGATCTTTCATGGATCAGGATGGTTTTACTCAAGAAGCTAAGGAAGCCATTTTCCATAAAGGTCAGTCCAAGAGAATTTGGAATGAGTTGTATAAAGTTATCGACTCTTCAGATGTGGTTATTCATGTTTTAGATGCTAGAGATCCTTTAGGTACTCGTTGTGAGTCAGTTGAAAAGTATATTAAGGAAGAATGCCCTCATAAACATTTGGTTTATGTTTTAAACAAGTGTGATTTAGTCCCAACTTGGATTGCCGTATGTATTTTTTACTTACAAATTTTTAGTTACATCAAAAGAATATGTCCCAAAGCATATGTCAGGGTGATTCCTAATTGAAACACTTCAATAACACCTATGAAATTGCCTGTTACGTCTTTGGAAGATTAATATTATCCGCCCGTGTTCCTGGACTTTGTTTTAAAGTTTGGTACATGTATCGTTTTGATATGTGTTTTGTTCACATTAGAAATCAATAGTATTTATTGAGTTCGCTCTAGGATAATATCGGTAACTTCTTGAGTTGAAACATTCTAGTTTTTACAACTATTGATAGAATGATTCGTAGTATAGATACCGACATTCCTCTAATTATTCTTTTGATTAACTAATTTCATGATGTTAAAATTATTTACTAACTATTTTAGGCTGCTTGGGTCAAACACTTATCCAAAAATTTCCCTACTTTAGCGTTCCATGCTTCCATCACTAATTCTTTTGGTAAAGGTTCATTAATTCAATTGTTACGTCAATTTTCATCTTTACACACCGATCGTCAACAAATTTCTGTTGGTTTTATTGGTTATCCAAATACTGGAAAATCTTCCATCATCAACACTTTACGTCGTAAAAAAGTTTGTACAGTTGCTCCAATCCCGGGTGAAACTAAAGTTTGGCAATATATTACTTTAATGAAGAAGATTTTCTTGATCGATTGTCCGGGTATTGTCCCCCCATCTTCAAAAGATACTAGTTCTGATATTTTATTCAGAGGTGTTGTAAGGGTTGAACATGTTTCGAATCCTGAATCGTATATACCAGACTTATTGCAAAAGTGTGAAAGAAAACATTTAGAAAGAACTTATGAAGTTAAAGGTTGGAAGAAATTTGAAGAAGATGTCTCATTATTAGAAGAAGCAAGTGCTGAATTTATAGAATTAATTGCTAGAAAACAAGGTAAATTATTAAAAGGTGGTGAACCAGATGAACACGGAGTTGCTAAACTTGTCTTGAATGATTTTAATAGAGGTAAAATCCCTTGGTTCACTGCTCCTCCACAAGATGATGAAGTTAGAACTGGAGAAGATAAGAGAGCAGGAGTGAAAAGAAAAAGAGCAGAAAGAGAAAGTAAAGCTGCTGAACAAGATGCTCAAGAAGATTTGGATGAATATAAAAAGCAAAAACTTGATGATAATGATGAAACTAATGAAGAATGGGAAGGAATCAAAGATTGAACAATCTATATATATGTACTTTTAATTTTCAATTTGCATTTATTTAATATACACCATGCATAAGTCTATGCAATTCTATAAACCCTCTTTCCAACTTAAAACGGTCTACCAAATTGGGCTAAACCAGGTTTAATTGAAGAACCAGGAGTTGATGGAGAATGTATTGGGTTAGGATTTGAACTTATTGATAAAGGGTGATTAGTGGATAATCCCCATACCAAACCTTTGAAATTATCAAATAACTGAGAATCGAAACCTGATTGCCTTAATAATTCTTTGAAACATTCCATTACTAAGTAAGCATGTAATGTTGAAGTCATTTGTTGATTATTATTGATTTGATTATTCAAGTTGCTAGTGAAAAATTGACGAATCAATGGTGAAATAGGTAACAAATGTAATTCTTCAGCTAAATATTCAATTGAAGGTTTGTTTGAAGGTTTCTCTTCATTATTTTTATTAAGTAATCGAGTTCCAACCAATTTTAAATCTAGAAAGTTTGGAAAGAACTTTTTACAATACCAATGGAACTCTTCTTCACTAATTGGTAAACTGTCGTTCATTAATAAACTGAGGAAAAATCCCAAATCATAACCGGCATGAAAACTAATCCAATTTATAGTATTATCCAACAATAATCCACTTTCGATAATCAATTCGGCAAAATTCACGTGGGGAATACCTTCAGTCATATGTAATTGGAAGTTTATTTGAGAACTTTGTGATAACATCGATAAATGTTCTTCATTAAACATTTCTTTGGAAACATCATATAAAAAGTTGAATTGCCAAATAACTGAGTTACTGATTTCGTTATTCTTATTGATTTTAATAACACATAAAGACAATTGAATCAAATTTAAAAGATCAGAGTTAGATCTTAATGTTTGAAAATGATAATCAGAAGAAGATTTGAAAGTTCCCACTGGTCTAGCAACGATTCCTGGAATTTCTTGATGGATCGAAATGTATAAAGATGCAGTTTTATCGTTTGTAAAATTTCTTAAAACATTAAATTCTTGTTCCAAGTTATGGTTCCAAACTTCCCTTACTATTGGGACCTGGTGTTGATTTGGAGGTGCAGGGCCAGTTGGATGAGCACTTTGGAGTTGTTGGAGTTGCTGAACAGGATGAATCTGGTTATGCAACAGCTGGAATTGGGGGTGCTGCAGTTGCAGTTGTTGCAGCAGTTGTTGTGATTGTAATTGTTGCAATTGTTGAAGTTGTTGCATACTAACACCATGGTTTTGCGATCCATTAGACGTATTACTTGAGGTATTCCCATTCCCGTTACCGCTATTAATGACTGCCAACAACGGGTTAGTACTGCCTGGAGTTCCCTGGGTTTGTCCTTGGCCTTGGTTTTGGCCTTGTCCTTGTTGCTGTAAATGATGGTTTAAAATTTGTTGACGCTGTTGCAATTGTTGTTGCATCTGAAGTTGCGTAACTTGGGGAGATTGTGTGTTTCCTGTTATATTCTGACCTAAAGATTGCTGGCCTACGTTTTGCTGGCCCATTCCTTGTTGTCCAATTGCCTGTTGGCCCATATTCTGTTGTCCTTGGGGCATTTGATGCTGCAAATATTGGAATTGTGGGACATTCATTCTCGTTCTCTACTCTATTTCCCACGCTGTTTCCGAATATTTATATACTTCTCGAGTTTTCTATTTCTTATAAACCACTTGTCGTCTCGTCAATTAACCAGTTATTCTACTATACGTTGATATTCATAAACTTCTCGTTGATTCCTTATATCATTCAAATTTTTCCAACTTTTGATGTTCGCACGAGTAGTGTACGGACCGAGATATATTCCTATATAACTATGATAATGAAAGGTTAAGTAGATATTAGAATTTGGTGACAAATACTAGAATTTGGTAACCGATACTCGAATTTGGTAACGGATACTAGAATTTGGTGATTTTATAACTGTTCTCTGAAATTCGTGGGATCTCTGTTTTGTAGGAAATCATGATCACCTATTTTCCTAGGTTTTATAACAGTTTGAAGTAAGAAGCCTACACCTAATAAAAGACTTATGATTGCAATTGCAATATAAATTATTCCTAGGCTTAGGTTACGGCCTCCGAAAATGGAGTTGGTGGTTATTACTAACGATTTGGTACCATCGTAAATGGATACAGGGTAATTCATTACTACATCGATTTCATAAGTACCTGATGTTAAGGTATCCTCTTTGTTAATACCGTACAACTTGTAGAAGGAAGATAACCCAGCGGTTCTCATCCAGTTTTGTAACAATTCCCATTTCTGTAGATCTGGTAAATTACTTTCATTATACCCATCTGGATACATTTTATACCAATTTGGCGGTGGGACAATATCATCTGGTTTATATTGGGTCATTTTATATTTATGTTTGACATCTGAGGACCATGAAATGCCCGACTGTGATAATGCATAGGTTTCATTATTTTCACTTGTTTGGGCATTCAATAAAGTCAAATTGGAAATTGAATCGTTAAAATAAGAATTAGCGATCAACCCACAAGGATAAATGATTTTACGATCATCTCCTTTACCATGGAAATCTAAAGGTTTACAATCACTGGTGATATCGCCTTCGTCAACTGCAATACCTTTTAATTGTTCTAAATCATAACTTTCAACATATTTACGATGATTCTGATAAAAATTAGTTAAATGGTAGTAAAGATAGATAGGTGGTTTTATATCTTTGGGTAAATCAAATTGAATCTGACATGTAGGAATTTCATCACCAAATGCATCTTTATGAACTTCTGATTTCCATTTGAATTCTGGATTCTTACTTTTGGAGTTGAAATGATAACTAACATATTTCAGGGGCACTTTTTCAAAGGAATCGGTACCGTGGCTAGCACAATGACTGTAGTCTAGACTCAACATTTCCACTCTAGTTACTGTGAACAAAATCCCTATACCTAAAGGTCCAAAAATAACCGCCAAAACGAATAGAAATGGAATCACCGATTTAGGTGTCATTAAAGGTTGCCATGCTTTCAATCTTTGCTGTCTGAAGGCTGTATTTGGAGGTTTTCTGGACTTATGAATTTTACTCTCGTTGCCTCCGTCTTCATTGTCGCTGTCGGAGTTATAATCTCCTTTTCTTCTACGTAAGAAGTTCATTATCAACAACTTTCAGGCTGAGCGCGAGGTTTGATTTAGTGAGAATCATTAAGATGAGAATGTGTGATTTGTACTATGAGACGAATGAAGTTGTAGAGGTGAGAAAAGAGATGAAATATTAGAGAGAAACAGAAATATGGGTGGTAGATGACTATGTGATAGCTGTTTGCTGGCAGCTGACAGCTGTTTGCTAGACTCTACGGGATAGGTGCTACGGGCTAGATGACTATTATTTATTACCTTATATACACCCTAAGTTTTAGTTTTTTTAGATGGTTGTTTTTTCTCTTTACGTTTTGGATCAACTTTATCCTTTTTTACTTCTTTTTTACCAATTTTGGATTCTCTAACTTCCAATGAAATGATACTATCGTTGATTTTGGTCTTTTTAGCTTCTAAAGCTTTCTTTTGACCTTCTCTATTAAAAAAATCAACTAATGCAATATTAGTATTTTGTTTGAAGAATTTGATTTCACCAAACTCTTTGGTCAAGTGCTCTTTCAAGTCTTTTTCATTCAAGTCTTCACATCCACGAACATAAATTGGGAACCAATCTTCCTTTTTGTATTTCCCATTTGGTAAAGCCACTGGTTGAGGAACAGATGGGGCAGTTTTTGGTTTGGTGGTAGTGGTGGTACTTGAAGCGGGTGTGGAAGTAGCAGCCGCAGGTGAGGACGTGGTGGTTGATGATTTAGAAGCGAGTGGTGATTTATCTTTAGCAGTTGCGGCTAAAGCTGCCCATGAAATTGCCCCTCCATTTTCTTCTTCGGTACTTTCGCCGAGTTCTTCATTGCTTTCGACGTCGTTTTCGTTTTCTGCTTCAGTTTCCTTTTCAGGGACTTCTTCAACTACTTCAGGCTCTGGTTTAGCAATTTGTTCTTTAGTTTCAGTTTCTTTCTTCGCTTCAGTTTCCTTCTTGGCTTCTGATTCTTTCTTGGATTCTAATTCGACAGGCTCAGTGTCTTTGTGGCCATTCAATTCTTTCTTAACAGCAAAATTCTTGTTCAAGATATCATGCTTATACTCGAAATCAATGAATCTCAAGATATCATTAGCAATATCAAAAGTAGACTCATTGATACCATGACATAAAACAAAGGTTTGAACAAACTGATAGTATGGAGAACCATTTCTTGACCATTCCCCGTTGACTACTATCAAGATATTATCGTTCATGCTAATTTGAATATCAGCATCGATAATAATGATCTTGTTTTTGGCCTCTAAAGCCTTGATGTCTTTAAAAAGATTCTTAATTGAATCGGTGCCTGTAGCTTGTCTTAAAGTTTTCGATTTTTCAAGATCAACATGGGAAATTGAAGCATCAGAATTATACAACTTGAATAAGTTTTCAATGTTGGAATTGTATAATTCGTAGTAAGATTCGATGAAAAACCAGCCAATAGAATTGGCTCTTTCAGCAGTTAACTTATTATTACCTATAACTTCTCCAGAGGCCTTTTTGTCACCTCCATTTTCATTTGATGTGGTCATTTGCTTGTGGGAAATTTCACTGATTGTACAGAAATTTTTTCAGTTGTTGATCTGTGAGACACTACCCTGTGTGACTAAGGTTATGACTAGAAAGTGTTAAAAGGTTTATATATTATATAAGTAAAAGCATGGACATGTTATAAGGACATGTATACATTAGGGGCTACTATATATTGCATAAAAGCTACGCATAGTAGAAAGAATTAGAAGTATAGCAAGCAATCTATTGGCATTCTTTCAAAAGGTCTTCCAAAATACGGTTTTCGACGTCACTTTTATCTCTGACCCCATTGAAGTTCTTTATACCTTTTCTTCTTAAAACTTGGATGATTTTGTCTCTTGGGAATCCCATGTTTTCAAACTGAACAACCACGTCTTCATCAATGCCATATAATGCGGCGTCACTTAGCTTGTCATTAGATTCAAGGTCTTCTTTGGCATATATTTTGGTCCAGTATGCAGCAGTGGTCTTGAATCCTTCGATGTCGCTTAAATAATGCTTAGCAACCTCGGCATCTTGTGGATCATTTGGTTCGGGCGATTGTAATAAGCTTTGTAATGAAATCAATGACGATTTTAACGTTAAAATAGGAGTCCAAGCATCTTTCAAAATATCTAAACAGATGGCTCCTGTAACCGATGAGATATTTGGATGATAAATCTTGGTGATGAATTTCATTATAGGAGGCTTAAACGGATATTCATTTGGTATGGTAATGTCCACTTGAAAATTTCCGCCTTCATATGGTGTACCTGGTGGGCCTTTAAACATCCCAGTCAAATGGGTTAAGTCAGTCTCATTATTTAATTGTAATCCCACCCCGGATTGTGTGTCTTGTCTACACTCTTCCAATTCTTTGGCGATTCTCTTGACTCTTGACATTATCAATAATCCTCAATTGTCTTTTGTGAATTCTAGAAATCTACAAATCTACAAATCTCAACGCTTCTTCAGCACACGACTACAGATAATATGAAAACTTTTATTAATTTACAATAATATACAGTCTAACTATTAACATTATTAGATAAGGAGTCCAAAAGTAATTTGACTTCCTGTGGAGCATTTCTAACAAAAGGTAATTGGAAAAAATTGTAGTTTCCATTCTTAATCAACTCGGTGAATAAGATTGTTAATCCCCATTGATGTGGTTTATTGACAAGATGTCTTTCGATTAATATTCTAGCAATGATTTCTTGGATGGTGGATTTGGTTTCATTGTTGACCCATGTGGTTTTCAAGTTAATGAAATGTAAAAACACTCCCAATGTCCAATGTGTATGAATATTTGGATAACGCAACTGGTTTGCCAACGCACTGATCAAATGATACTTGAATTCGGTGGATCCATGGTTTAATAAGTCATAGAATATGGACACATGTGAATCTTTTGGATTGAAGCTATAATTGGTGCTTCTGTCCTGAATTTCTGATAATGTGGTATATAAAACCAAAGAATTGATCAATTCGATGTTGTAATTAATGGTATCGAACCCAAACGACGTAGTGGCTTGTGGCGCGCTTAATTTAAGCCCATTATAGATTGTCTTGACTAAACCTGGTGCTGGAATTCTTAAATAATTGTCAATTGGTCGCTTTAACCCGTTCTTGGATAATTCATCATTAGAATAGTTGATAATTGGTATGGATTTGATATCCGGTAATCTTTCAACTTTCAATCCTGGAGTGAATGGATTCTCCAAAGTAATGGACTTAGGTGTAGCACTTAAGACCAAGTTTCTTAATTGGATGTAATTGATTGGAATGACTGAGAGCAATTGGTTATAATTTTCAGCTAAAAATTCGGGATGATCATGGTAGATTCCAACAAATAGCCTATTAATAGCTTTAAAAATGACACTGATTATATCGCTGTTAACCGACTCGTCTTTGGCATAAAAGGTTTCGAATCTCAATAACGATGATAACAATTTTATCAAAGTACTGTCACCCTTTTTATCAGGTAATTCCATGATTTTTGGCAAAAACATTCTATGTCCGATCAATGAGATCCATGCAAATGTGAAACCAGGCAATATTATTGGCTGTAATGAATTGAATACATCACCTATGAAGTTGAAGAAATCTCCGTCTAAATGCTTGGTGGCCTTAGGATCTAAAATGGAGGCATCACTCCAATGGCATAATAAGGATGAAAAGAACCTAAAATATGCACGTTCATTCCAACTGCCATTAGGTAACTCGTGGTCATTAGTTAATGCTACTAAAATAACTCCCATTATATTCTTCAAATAATCTATAGCTGCTGAGGTTTGAGTTGTATCAAATAATAAGACAATCTCAACTATCAAAGATGCTAATGCATCGACTGCTAAAATAGTTTCATGTTGTGTTCTGCTTCTAATCTCATGTTCAGTGGTAAAAGATGAGATTGAAATCTCGATTGAAGACTTGAAGAATAATCCAAACAATTCGGGATCAGTTAAAATCTCATTCTTATACAAATTCTTAACAAAGATAGTTTTTAATGTACCAACGTTTTCACCATGTGTGACCAACTTGAACCATTCGGTGAAAATGTATCCCAACTGGGAATACATGTCTTCATGTTCATTACATTCTTCTTTCAACAACTTGAACAATTTATTACGAGACTCTTTAGCTTCTTTGATCTCATTTACAGATTCATCGCCATCAAATTTCATCAAACTGTCCAATGTTATAGCAAATTCTGCTCTTGACAATCTTTTGACACTTTTATCCTTTTCAGTTTTGTCACTGAAAATCCTAAACAACAACTCGGATGAGAATTTAATCAAGAATGGGTTACCGGTATCCTTGATGAGTTTACCCAACGAGGCATCAAGCTTAGTAGGCTGGACTAATTGAACTTGTAATAATGAGTACATGACTGTAACATTGAACTTTCTTTGGTCTGAAGAATGCACCAACCACCAAGTAACATCTTTAGCAGTGGATGGAGAATATTCACATAATTTGTCTAAAATGAAGACAAATATTTCTGTACTCATTGGGTTTTCATGAGCTTGAGTAAACAAACAATTGACAGCATACTGAGCAACTTTTAACAACAATTCAGGGTATTTCAAAGCATTACTTTGTGCTAAAGTCAAGACATTACCAATACTTTGCATTATTGGATGGTCAGCAGGTAAGGTTGATAACTTGGTTTCATCACCAAGGTGTTGGATTGCCTTGTCACAATTCTGAGTGATAACTGCAAACAATTGATCAATGGAAATTAAACCATCTTCTGGTACTTGCTGAGGTGGTGGGCCCAAGCTTGGAGGTTGCGGTTGGCCTTGTTGAGGACCTGGTGGAACAATTGGTTGTGGCAACTGTTGACCTTGAGGCTGCAATTGACTGGCATCAGGACGAACAATAGCAGCTCCAAAATTCTCATAGATTGAAAGTTGGTCTTGGGTAAGACCTTCTGGTTTGGTGCCCAAAGGCAATGGCAAGCTCGAAGAAATTGGGTTAGCATTTGAATCGGCAAATGGTTCATTACCTACGGCTTGTTCACGAGCAAACACTGCTGCCTTCATACGCTCTTCAACCAATTCAATGATGTTGTTAGCAGCAATCTTATTGACTATATCAACACATAAATCCACGTTAGATTGGATAGCAGAGTTCAATTCTCCCAAAGGTAAGTCATTCAAATTGATCTGGTGCGCCAACAATTGGATCATTGTGGCCTCGATAGTTTCACTAAGAATTTTACGTCCACTACAAGCAATCATACTTTGGGATAATTTCAAAGCCAAAGTTTGATAACTTTTACGGAATTTGCTTACATCTCCTTCTCTGGCAAAATCCTTCTTAATTAAAGCCTCAGTTGTAGTCAAAACAGAGTCGGAGGTTCTGCTCAAGATTGGAATGGCACATTCACGAACAGCTCTGGATAAAGATGCTTGGAAAGCACGTCTTAAATTCAAATTTTGGGTGAAAATGGTGTTTCCAACCAAGGTACTGAAAGAAGTATCTAATTGTGAATTTTGAGGACCAGGTCCAGATGCATTGGTAATACCGTCTTCTTGTATTCTTTGTTGAATAGATCCATTTGGACCTTGAGCAATTTGGGGAATTTGATGCATTTGAGGTACTTGTGATTGCTGTTGTAATGCTTGTTGGGGTACTTGGCCTGGAGGGAACGCGGTATCAGCTGGCATTTTGGTGAATTCACTTGTCAAGTTATTTGCTGCTGGGTTTGGTTGTATACCAAACAAGGCTGCTAATGCTGCTGGGTTAGGATTATGACTTCTTACTAAAGTTGAAGGTTGAACATCGCCTACTTTCATTTTAAAAGAATTCAATAAAACCTCGATCTCGAACTTCAGATTCAATTTCAAATCTGCACATTCATAAAGCTCTACCAAAACCTTGAAAACCCCCAAAACCCATGGATTCGGTGGACAAAAAATCTTTGAGTATTGAGCCTGGTCTAATATTTTACAAACAAACGGGATTATGATATTCAAAGTCCTAAAATCAAAAGCTTCCACCAACAAGAACTTCAACCCAATTTGAGTTCTCTTCAATGGTTTATCAGAAGCCAATGTGATTTGACCTAACCACGCACCCAAATTCTTTAAATGATTACGTTCATTAAAAGTATCCTTGTAATTTCTGATTAAATTAGATACTTCACTTAATGAAACATTTAAAACATACTCATAGAAAATAGCATCATCAAATTCCTTCACCAAATCAGAGTATAACTGATGGTTGTTGGGCTCACTTTTAGCTCTGTCACCTACCAAATAATCAGCAAACCATAAGAAAAAATTTTCTGTTAACAAATCTCTGACTTCAGGGAGTTTGGTCTTTAAGTTGTCTGAGGTTAAATTATTCACAAAGAATAATAATTTATCACTTACAGTCTCATTGGGTTTCTCTTGTTGAACAAGACCCACTTTTTGAGTGTTGGCTGCCAAAGATTGATATTGGACCCCTGAATCATCAACCATTTTTCTATTCATTGGCTGGCCACTAGAATTAGCTTCTGACTTTGGTGGTTGATCAACACATGGGATACCATTTGAGGCGTCTTTAACGATTTGATACATTTTAGGGTGTGCAGATAATGACTTGCAATCTAATAAATGCTTACAATAATTTGGATATTCGTGTAATCTAGACTTGAAATTGTACAATGCTTGGACTGCAAATTTGAATAAATGGGAATCTTGAGGTTGGTTACAAGACTCCCAAATGAAATTTAATGCTACCGTCAATGTAGTGCCTTGAATTATATCTTTCTGTAACAAGGCCCCAAATAATAATGAAGTAGATGCCAAAGCAGTCAAAGGATATTCAGAAAAGAATCTATACTCATCTAACAATGAATGGATCATACAGGCAAATATATCCTGGTCTCTTGGAACGTCACTAGACTTGAGTTGAACCAACATTTCGACGATTTCTTTGATTTCTAAGTCTTTGCTGTACATTTTGGAGTAATAACCTTTCATTTCTTGTTCGATATCTTCAGAAAAATTATTTGAAACCTTACTATTTGCTAAAATAGCCTCATCATGACCGCAGCCAAAGTTGATTAGTCTTGGGTAGGTAGTCAAGAGTTGTAATTGTAAATTTTTGAATCTCTCTCCATCAATCACACCGTTATGTTTACCTAAGATGGTTAATAAGTGGTACACTGTTGGAATAGGTAATAATGGGATATTTTCAGCGGGTTGAGAATCTGGTTGTTGTTGCTGTTGCTGTTGTCTATCGAAATCCTCATTGGATCTTACTTCCAAAATCTCGATTATAGATTGGAACAATAAAGGTCTTTGGTTGACGTCTGCAAAAATGGAATCAACAACTTTACTGCTATTGTAACCAAAACAACTGGCATTTGCAACAAATGACAACCCAATTTTGAAACTTTTTGACCAAGCTTTACTAACCAATTCGTCAAAAATCTGTAAATCCAAAGAAACCTTTATAACTCTTATAAGGGCCGCAATCTTATTCTTGTTGATATAGTAATCAATTAACTTATCTAAAGCTAATTGATTATCCAATTCTTTGAAGTTGATGACCACTTGATTCAAAAACTTGCTATTATGATCAAGCAACACACTGAACAATGAATCAATTATATTGAGTATAAATGGTGATTTATCAGCAGTAGCTAAACAAGCAGAAAGTAAGTATTCTGGGAAAGTATGACAATGATGATCGAAAATCTTTGATAACTCGACTGAATTTTGGTCTCTATTACTGGTGGGGTTTGACATTATTTGATCCATAACATGCAATTCTAATTTCCCAATATTTATGAATGAAATGATATTTCTTCTACCAAGTTGAGTTTCAATATTGGTTTCAAGGCTATCGTCAAAACATCTGGTCAAATTGTTTGAAGCATTCAAATCATAAGCACCATATTTAGGATCTAATTTATGGAAGTCTAATACTAACATCTTGCTGAAATACCAGTCATAATTAAGAAAGATGTCTAGTAAACCGTTTTTAAAATCAATAGCTGATAAAAACTGATTTATGCTAAAGATATCAGGGAAAACATTTCTCTGAGAAGATTCAAATAAATACTCTTCTTGCACTTTGGTGAAAACAATATACCAGCTAATATTGAAGTCAGAATCCATTGTCTTAAACACTGATCTGAACTGGGAACCCTTAGCAGTTGATTCAGGGAATGACTTACTAACTTCAAAGATGTTTGTGGCTAACTTTTGAGAACCAGGTATTAATATTTCAGCTATAATCAAAGCCAAATTCTGAACCATTTCGTTCTTATTCAGTTTTAACAAGATTGGTAATGCTTCATTTGGAGTTAAGTCTGGAACTTCTTCCAATTTTAATAACTTTTCTTTTAAAGATGACATATCGGTAAAACTTTTGGAAAATAACAAATTCAAGTTGGAATGACCTTCAAGTAATGTTTTGAAAAATTTGTAAATCAAAAACTTTGATGAAAGTGGGAAATATTGATTTAGAATAGTTGAACCTAAAAAAATCTGATAATCAAAGTTTGAATCGAAGTCTCTTTTATGGGTTTTGAATAATCTTATTAAATTATTGGTGTATACTTCAAAATCAGAACTTGACGTATCTTTTTTAAAATAAAACTCACCAAGTAAATAAACTGAAAATATAGGGTTTAAATCAAATCTTTTGATGAAATCTAAAATGCTTATGCAACTAAAAATTTGTTCTAAAAATGAATGGATGGGGATAATATCAGTAAAATTTGTTGATATTTGTTGTAATAGCTTTTTGAAAACTTTTTCAATTGGATGTAATTGGTCTGATCTGTGCTTTTCTAAGTATAATAATCTTAATAATTGTAATACTTTGATATTAAACTGATAAACAACTGTTTCGATATTGCCGTCTAATATAAATTGGATTTGTTTATAATGATCTTCCCAGTTTTCTTCGCTCAAAGTTGAAACTAAGATAAATAACTGATTGATAATGCTCTTCTCGACTTCTTGTTCTATGCCCCTTGGGCTTCTGCCTTCAAAACTCACTTTTAAAGTAAAAACGTCTTTTGTAGGCAAAAAATTGCTTTATAAATCAACAGGCTACTGGATATGCCACTTTCGTTAATCAATCGCTCGCTCGTTGTCGATTCGTTATCTGCCCTGTAATGCTCTGTCGAGGGCCTATTTACACGGATGCAATTGATTGTTCTTGATATATCTTATTGGATCTAGTCAGTAGTCCTAATAAGTGTTCCTTACAGAATTTTGTCAATGAAAATTTCTCGCAGTTTTGAGAGAACACTACTATTACCCGGACTGAACGCTATGTGTAGTTGTATACTTATATATTATAGTTATATATTTGTAATGTAGAACTATTTATGAATGATGTGGTTTCACGCCTCAAGGGCATTGATAATATCCTTCTTCAAATTCCCGTCATCAAGTTCATCAAGACACCTGATCAATAAATCTTTATATACCTTCTGTTTGTTATCACCAAATGGTAGTTTCAAGTAATCCACAAATTTAGTTGAAGAATCTGAATCTGTAGTTACATCTGAATAAATTGATTCCACTTCTGTGTTTTTCTTTGAAAATATCGAATTCGATGAAGGTAATGAGTAATTGGAGATATTCAAATTCTTGAACTTGTCTATCATTGAAGATTGAGTTCTTCTATGAGTTTTCATAGGTTTATTCTGTTTTTCTTTATAGAATAATTTACAATCGAAACTGAATAACAATTCTCCAAAAAACCCATTGATATCTTTAACTACTAATCCCCATTTTGATTCATTTAGCAAATGTTGATATATAACATCCTCGTCACCTTCGTCTAATGAACTAATGATCGGTTCATTAATCAATAACAAACCTAATGAAATCTTAAACATACCAATTTTCCACCCTTGAATCAAACAAAAATCCATGATTCTATTGATAATAGAAAAGTACGGAGTATGACTAGACATAAAGGACAACCACCATTGAAATAAGAATACTTTCAAGTCAACAAACTTGATCAAATGATCAAAAAGTTTAGGGTTAGTTTTCTGGAAAATCACTTCAAATTCATTATACCAATTATTCAAGGTAATCGACATCAAATTTTGTGTAAAAATATCATGCAATTCAGTTTCAGACTCCATTATAGTGATTAATGAATGAAAGGTCAATTTAGGGTCCTTGAATTGGTAATATAACGATCCCACCAAAAATAAAAGACCTTGACAATAACCTAATTCAACATCGTAGTTAGCATAAACGTTTAATATTGTTTCCAAGTTTCTAATATTGTCTTCATTACTGAAAAAATTAATACTGGGGAAAGTACGATTCAAATCTTTGGATATTTGGTCTGAAGTTTCAGTATTATAAGAATGTTGAAAGTTTTTATAAACAAATAATGAAGTGTCAGGAATCTTATTATTATAATTGATCAAAAATAACTTTTTCCACACCAAAGGTCTAAATTGATAAGGAATTCCTTGTTGTAAAAATAAAAATTGACTATAGTTTGGCAAAGTATTTATAGTCCGTGTAGGGTTATTAAAGAAGGATAACCAATAAGATTTTTCGAGACTTGAAGATATTTTAGATTCTTCAATGAATTGCATGCAGCATTGTTTATCAGAATTAATAGAATCTCCACATTTATCACATATAGTAAATTCGTCGTCCTTATAATTATAGTCAGTATAATATTCTTCAAGACTTTCGATTTCTTCTTCAATGTCATTACTTGGAACCATCAAGTTATACTCGATCTTGACTTCAAGATTATGCAATGTAATGGAAGTATCTTTAGGATTGGAATCCAACAATCCTTGTTCAAATTCAATTAATGATTCGTGATCAATCATACCAGCCTTCTAAATATGTTAAACAATATCACCAAACAAGCCCTAAACTAATAAAAACTTAAAGTGTTGGAAAGAATTAAATGTATGGTCCCCTAAAATAAATAGAACCAGTACCAAAGGAATGAACAGCTAATGTTAGCAAATAAAAATAGAAATAATGAATGTAAGAAGGGGGTTGAAACTTTTATCTCCAAATAGAATTTGTCGCGTTCATCTGAAACATTCTAATCTAAGATGGTTTACTATTTTAAAGCTAAGGTAGAAGATGAATATGATAGTATAGAATATCAAATATACATGGGAAAAGATAAAATAGAGAATGATCCATTAATACGTCACTCACATTCTAGGAATTTATGGTTTCATGTGGATAAAGTTAGTTCAGCACATTTATATCTAGAATTGAAAGATGATGAAAAATTAAAGAATTTTCAAGATTTGATAGTTTCTAGTGAAGTGTTAGATCAAATAGGACAGTTGACCAAAAGTAACTCCATTAAGGGTAATAAAATGAATAATGTGACTATCATATATACACCAGTTGATAATTTAATTTCAAATGGATCGATGGATATTGGGACAGTTACGTTTTCTAACCCTAAATTAGTGAAAAGATTCAATATCGCTAAAAAGGATAATATGATTGTTAATAGGTTGAATAAGACCAAAACTGAAATTAGTACTGAAGAATTTATCAAAAAATGTCAAGATGAAAAGATTGAATTTGAAAGAAAGAGGAAACAGCATCAAAAACAACTTCAAAATGAAGAGAAAGAGTTGGCTAAACAATATGAAGAGATGAGAAGAAAGAAAGATAATCCTTATGATGATTTGTTTACCGATGAAAATATGCATGGGTCCAATAACTTAACAATTCTGGAAAATTATGAAGACGATTTCATGTAGAATAAGATAATATATAGTTGTAAATAACAAATAATAGGAATACATAATAGATCAAAACTAAAATAGCATCCATTTTTCGTTTAGTTGATTTCTAATAGGCATTAGGGACAATATAGATTTTGTATATTAATCGTTATATCAATGAATATGACTTAGTTATGAATTTTATAGAATAAATGAACATTGACAAAGCTAATCAAGCTTGAATGGTAATTTACCAGCTTCCTTTTGATCATTCCATCTTTCAACCCAATCAACTGGACATAATGAAGTGTAAGTTCTCCAGAAAATTTTACAAGGTTCGAAGTCTTCACCTTTGATAGCAATACATTTTTGGTAATCGACGTAGTTTTGGGCACAGTTCTTGGTCTGGTTTTGGTTTGGGAATCTTGGGTCGAATTGTGGGGTTTCGAACTTGAAGGTTTCTGGATCAATAGCCATCTTGTTAACTTGTAGTAATAATTGAAAATAAAAACTTACGATTGAGACTTTTGAGAATAATTTCATTGGACAAGTAGGTCGTGTACGTCCATTTTATTGGCTGATGCTACACCTTAGTGCCAGCATAGGTCGAGTGCGAACTTTTCTAGGTCGAGAGTGAACTTGGTAGAATAGCTACAACTAGTACCATCTTGTTGTTGTCTGCCGTCCATTCTAGAGCTAAAATCGATTAAGAAATTCAACATTTATTGGTATAAAGAAATAAAAACCCCTAAAAGTACATATAGTACAAGAAAATAACGAAATTACGAATAAAATACACTCTCTAAATGAATAAAGAAGAAACTATAGCGAGCACAGCTACAATCCATGATTGATGAACAATTGAACCTGATCCTTCTGGTTCAAAAGTTGGAACTGAAGTTTCAAGAATTGATGTTGCATTACCAGTTTCCGCAGCTACAGTAATGGTAACATCAGTGGTGTAAGTTGAAGTGAGTTCTTCACATCCTTCATCAGAACATTTGGTAATGACTTCAGTGACAGTGGTTTCAAGTGGACAATATGTTACATAAGTAGTTGTTTCATCTGATACTGTGGTTAATCCTGTAACAAATGATGATTCAGAACAGATGTCTTCTTTACAAACAGTAGTAGTGACAGTTGTAGTAACCTTTGTTTCTTCGGTAATAGGGCAATAAGTAACATATGAAGTGGTATCGTCAACTACAGTAGTTAATCCGGTAGTAACTGGAACTTCGCTACATTTGTGGTCAGAACAAGAAGTGATGGTAACAACAGTGGTTGATTTATCAGTAACTGTTACACAATTGCCTCTTAAACAGACAGTGGAGACAGTAGCGTCATCAACGATTTCGGTAGTAGTGAATAAATCACCATTGCTGTCGGTTGTAACAATGACTTCTTCAATACCAGTGACAACTGATCCATCTGGTAAGGTGGTGGTGAATCCAGTAGTGTAATCAGTACATTCTGGACAGTCCCCAATAATATCAGTAGAAGTATACAAGTCACCATCACTATCAGTAGTGACAATAACGATACCAGTTTCAGTAGTTGGGTTTCCGTCAGCATCAGTGGTGGTAATGGTGGTAGTGTATTCAGTACATTCTGGACAGTCACCAAGAATATCAGTACTAGTAGTCAAATCACCGTCTGAATCGGTGGTAACAATAACGACACCAGTTTCGGTGGTAGGATTACCATCAGCATCAGTAGTAGTGATAGTAGTAGTGTATTCGGTACATTCTGGACAATCACCAAGAATATCAGTACTAGTAGTCAAATCACCGTCTGAATCGGTGGTAACAATAACGACCCCAGTTTCGGTGGTAGGATTACCATCAGCATCGGTGGTGGTAATGGTGGTAGTAAATTCAGTACATTCTGGACAATCACCAATGATGTCGGTGGTGGTGGTCAAATCACCATCACTGTCAGTAGTGACGATAACAACACCAGTTTCAGTAGTTGGGTTTCCGTCAGCATCGGTGGTGGTGATAGTAGTGGTGAATTCAGTACATTCTGGACAGTCACCAATGATGTCGGTGGTGGTGGTCAAATCACCATCACTGTCAGTAGTGACGATAACAACACCGGTTTCAGTAGTTGGGTTTCCGTCAGCGTCGGTGGTGGTAATGGTGGTAGTAAATTCAGTACATTCTGGACAGTCACCAACGATGTCGGTGGTGGTGGTCAAATCACCATCACTGTCAGTAGTGACGATAACAACACCGGTTTCAGTAGTTGGGTTTCCGTCAGCATCGGTGGTGGTGATAGTAGTGGTGAACTCAGTACATTCAGGACAAGCTTCGGCACTAGAACTAGGTTCCTCAGATGAACTAGACTCTTCACTGGATGATGAGACCTCAGAGGAACTGGATTCTTCAGATGAACTGGATACTTCAGATGAACTGGATTCTTCAGATGAACTGGATTCTTCAGATGAACTGGATTCTTCAGATGAACTGGATTCTTCAGATGAACTGGATTCTTCAGATGAACTGGATTCTTCAGATGAACTGGATTCTTCAGATGAACTGGATTCTTCAGATGAACTGGATTCCTCAGATGAACTAGGCTCTTCACTTGATGATGAAACTTCAGAAGAGCTGGATTCTTCACTTGATGAACTAGGCTCTTCACTTGATGATGAAACTTCAGAAGAGCTGGATTCTTCACTTGATGAACTGGATTCTTCTGACGAAGAGGAGGAAGAAGATTCTTCTAATCCTGGTACATCAGGGAAAGGTTCACATAACATACAAGCAGCTGGTCTTGATTCATCTGGTGGAGGACCGGTGTATGTAATAGCATTCAGGATTGGTAATGTTAAACCAATACTACCAAAAGTGGATGACACTCTTTCAAATAATGATTCATCATAACCTTCACCAATCACGAAGTTAGTAGTGGATTGAGCTGGCCAGATACCAGTAGTTAAGGATAAAGTATCACCAGAATATTCCCAAGAAACAATTGTAATTGAAAGACCAACTACGTTACCGTTACCAAAACCTGCTACAGTAAAAGTTTGGTCAGAAGACAAAACATCAGCTCTAAGACTGGAGTCTGGGGCACTCAAATAGAAAGTTTGGCTCTCGTCAACACCATTGGTTAATCCAGCGAGAGAGGAAGCAAACCATACGTTGGAATCAGCACCAACATCGAAACACCCTGAACCTAAAATACCAGTAGATTGATGATAAGCTTGTTTAATTAAACAAATAGTACCATCATTAGTAATATCACCAGTACCTACAGAAAGTGCAGCACCTAAGATAACTTCACCTGAACTTCTTGAGTTCAATTCAAACACCATTAAACCTTCATTGGTCCAAGTACCAGCTTGAACGGTCATTATTGGAACACCAACCGAACCATCACCACCGAGCCACATGTTACCAGTGTTGGAAAAAGTTCCTGAAGATAAGGTGTAACTTGGAGGAGTTAATGTTTTTGAGGAATTGAAAGCCCAATCACCAGAGTTGTCAATAGTACCTAACAAATTGACAACACTAACAGTTAAACCGAGTAAGGCATTATCTGTGGTGACATAGAAGGAACCATCGTTATCAAAAGAACCGGTGAACGATGATACGGTATTATCAATGATAGACCAATAGACGTCAGGGAAAATGTGATAGTTTCCAAGAGCCAATTCAATGGTACCACGATCAACTGTGTCTTCGGTGATATCTACAGCTTTGACGAGGAAAATCAGATAAGCAATGGCTAATAAAGTTTTGTAACCAAACATGATAATTGCTGCTAATGAGAAATAACTGGCAAAGTTGGTGGCATTTAAATACTTGTAAATGTGGAGGAGGTGTAAACAACATTATCACCACACATCTGCAGCTTCATCTTTAATATCCATGCACGATTACTTTCTTTTGTCACATTCAACTGAAACAAGGAAGGAATAAAGAATATGTTAGTTGCATCCAGTACATTCTTGGAAACACTTCTTTAATAGGAAGCAAGCTGGCTTAACTTAGGTTTTGCTCACGTTTAAACAATAAAATTAACCAAAAAATATTCTATTAATTCCTTTTTTGCAGCCTTCACAGCGAAATTTTATTTCAACTTTAATCGCAAACAATGGAAAATATATTAAACATTTCTAAAAATCATGTTCGGTTTTCCTGTGCTAAAAAATATATTGAAAAATATTCGATAACCAAACATTGGAATTGGGGAAACATGGGAAGATCTTACATGATTATTTTTGGATCTAAGGAGGGTGTATTTGTTTACTTACGAGTTTGCATGAAGGTTTTAACATAGGGGTCAATTAGGGCATCAGATGGATCTGTTGAACTAAGATTCTTGATACCTTTGACATCAGACCATTCTACTATTATTCAACTCGTATTTCTCTTACTCGTGATTATGAACCCAACGAAGTCGTATACCAGCAAGCGTTATTAAAGAAAATGAATTTCAGTTCGTATTATTCGAGATTAATTTCTAAACAAACAATAAGAAAATGCGAAGACCCTTGAATTATGGTTATAAAAGCGGTGGAGACAATAAACCATTAGTTGAAATTAAGAGTAAACATTGTCCATTGTAAAGAGCACTGGTCAAGGCATTCTGAAAATTGTTGAGCTACTCCAAATTGAATAATAAGAGCTACTAATATGAATGGTTGTTAACGCTCGACGGGTTTACTTAAGTTATTAAACCACGTCCACCGCGTCGTACCATTACCCTCAGTCTCTATACTACAGCACCCTGGTGTTAGCTGTTATCTCCTTAGGTCGCATTGGACACTAAATACTTGTTTCCCCGTCCCAACCCACTTGGTCCTGCACAATTGTTTTTTGGGAAGCCCATAACCAAATGGGGTATACGATGTTCCCATTTAGTAAAGAGGGTTTATTTACGAATACTACATTGGGAACTGTACCAGGCTTTATTATTCTACATAAGTGAGTCTTGTATGAAAGAACTATTGAAATTAGCAGGACTAATATCGAAATTGTCATCAAACGCTTTATCGAAATCAAAGTTGAAGTCATTCAAATCTTTACTAAAAATCTCCTCGATTAAAAGGTCGTCCGTGATCAAAGATTTGGATAAGATTTCTACTAGATTAACCAAGTTACATGTCATTGCATTGAATTTAGATAACATATTCAATGTTTCTTTGCTCATATTGATATAATGATGGAATTTATCGATTTCTTCTGATGAATAACTTGATTTGTGATTATGAATTAGTAAAATTGGTACTAACACCGCATGGAAAACGAAACAAATCGCATACCATGATGAAAATACGTTCATTTCATAATTCTTAGCATAATGATTTATTGATTCAATTGTTTTTAACGATATGTCGGTACATATTCTTATACATTCATTTATTAGTTGTAATTCTTTATTGGCTGTGCTTGGGCTATTATTTGTACTGCCATTAGGAGGTCCTTTGGCTGTTTTCCAAATATAATTTCTGAACATTAAAGTCTGCATGTTTCTTGATCTCCAGATTAATTTGCATCTTCTAAATAAAAACCAACTAGGGAGGTTTTGAATATTAAAGTCCTTAAATATCAATGGTAAGTCATCATACAACTTCTCGAGTTCTTTATTTTGTTCCAATAAAGCGATAATTCTTTTAGAATTACTTCCATAAGCTGTGCTACTCATAATATTATTTATTTTGGTAGAAAGTCTTATTAGCTTTAATTCACCCACAAATCCTTCAATATAAGAAGGGTTAAGCATACCACTGGTAGATATCATGTTATCATAACTTATAGATGGCATTTCAACATTGACTGAATCCAATTCTGGACTTACACTTGGTCTACCTAATGTTATACTGTGTCCAACATCTAACAAGTATAACCCCCAGAACAATCTTCTCCTTCTTTCTAAAATCTCTAAATTCTTTTCAGTTAAACTAGATTTATCTACATTTATCTCACGATGCAATCCAAATGAAATTGCCATTCTAAAACAAATTCCATGATAGTTCCAACCAGTATTGGGTTTATTTCGCTTTTGACAATAATTTCCTAATAAAGTTAATGCTTCAAGTAGATAAAAACTATTATACTCCATTATATCTATGTCTTTCAATTCTTGTTTTATTCTTTTATAATAGAGTAAGTCGATTATAGAATCATCGCCGTATTTGAAATATGCACCCATGGCTAATATTGTATAAATTAATAGTTTCAAAGACTTGATCTGGATCAATGACGATTTATTGGATAAATTATAATAATCTGAATAGAATGAAGATTTATTTATAATTGGGTAAGCAGTGTGAAATGTTGAAAAATAACAATCAAACATTACTAATTGAAAATCTACGCTATCCAAAAATAAATCACCATATTGCTGTTTGATTTCTTCTAATAACACTCTGTAATCGACCGATTTTGTTATAGGCTTAAAATTCTCCAACAAAAGTTTTTTGGTGTTCGAATTTGATTTTTGTAAGTATTTTAACAACCCATTAGGAGATGATACACCATAGTATATAGGAACTTTTAAAGTATTGGAATTTTCAATAGATAAAGCACTCATTCCGTCGATTAATTGCCTTGCTGAATTTTCATCAGCTTTGAATTCATCATCAGTCTCATACCACTCTAAATCATCTATATCATTTATATCATCTCCCATTAAATATTCATCATCCTCAAATACCCCATCTTTACCATCATCTTCGTAAAGATCTCTTCCAAAAGTTGCTGATTTCTGCGTCTTGATTGTATATTCATTTTCATTGTTAGTTTTCAGCCTTTTTATTATTTGCTTCAATTCGTTCTTGTCTGTTATAGCTGTATTCAACGCATCCTCTAATACTTTTACTCGATTCTGTAATTCAAGAAAATTGGCTTTAGTCAACGAGACTCTCTTATTCATCGGCGAATACGCACAATGTTTCTTGTACCGAATACATTTATCACAAATAGGTACTTCTCTGGAACATTTAAGCTTTCTTCTCCTGCAGAAATCGCAGGCATTGGTTTCTAAGTCCATGTTACAGTTCCGCTATACAATTGCGATTCGTCTTCGCATTTTTTACCCCAGTTTTAGTAAATTGTTGATAATGACCTGAGATGTGTAGTTGAAGAAAATGAATGTGTATTTGGATTGAAACTGGTTGTTGCCTCAGTAGGTAGTTTGAAAGGAAGGAATGTGGTATACTGTGCGTTATGTGTTACGACCGAGTACCTTAAGGTATGCTTTCACGAATTTCATATGGAATATATAACTTTTGAGAAAAGGTGAAAATCACAAAATTCAAGAAGTTGATGTTTTTAAAATAATTAACAAGGATACAATTGAAAGCTACAGATCTTTATAGTTTGAATGTAGTTATGTCAAAGCGAATATGACCTTACGAATCAAAGATTTATTACTATGATTGTGTTGGGTAATAAGCTTTTCTAAACGGCATTATGTATACGCGATTTTGCAGTACATTGAGAATTTCGTATAAATACGGTGAACAATAATCCAAATTTTGAGTAATGTTATTCATATATTACTTTATAGCTGTTGCTATATCCGCTCGTTTAAATTGGAACTCATCTGATGCAAGCCCACAAGGGTTGCAGAGCTTTAGAGCTGCTCCTCAAGTTTTAGCTGCAAATTCAGTGTGTTCTGGTGCTGATCAAGTAACCAAAGATATTTTTTTCGGTTATAAAAGAGGAACAAAGACAGATTCCAATAAAAACCAGGCTTTGTCAGCTTTGAAACTGTTGAAGAACTGGTTGAATGATTTTCCTAACCGAGAATCGTTCAAGGTGAAAAATGGTAACATTATTGGATTTATGTGGGTTGGAAGTATGGTTCAAAACTCTGGTTTTTCAAGTGGCGAAGCTATTAAAGTCATTGAAAATGAAGTTAGTACTTATGGAATTCCAGACAGTATCTATATTGAATATGTAGATAGCGATCCAATGAAGACTTTCGGGGTTGTCTTAAATACTGGAGGCTCAGACAAATTAGGAGATGTTCAAAAAGCAGTTAAATTATGGAGTGAGGGCCAATCATATAACACATATGATGGAAATAAAGTTTATTCAGGTAAAACCGTTTGTTACTTATCCTATGCCAATAGAAAACCCATTCAAAATGATAACGAAGCTGGTAATTGTAATTATGTCTTGGTTAAAGAGGGGGAGCCAGTTTCTACCACTGCTGGTGTAAACGGTGAGTCATTACAGGGTTATAATCCAAGCGTTGACTTTTCAGTTTTACAAGTAAACCAGCCCATTTGTAAATCCGTAGGAAAGGCCCCAAATCTTAAGCCAGATCAAAATTCCGATGGTTCTTGTTATACTTATACAGTTCAAAAGGGAGATTCATGTAATGCAATTGCTGCAAAATATTTTCCATTAACAACCAGTGAATTGAATGATTACAACAAGAATACGTACCAATGGTACGGCTGCAATCGATTATTAGCTGATCAGAAAATATGTTTGAGTAGTGGCTCGGCTCCTAAGCCAGCTTCAAATCCAAAAGCAGAATGTGGACCTTTAGCTCCGGGAGATTTGTATAATTCCGAGTGCCCATTAAATGCCTGTTGTAGCGAATATGGATATTGTGGTACCACAGAAGAATTTTGTAAGACAATACAAAGTGATACCGGAGCTCCAGGTACTACTGGATGTTTTTCGAATTGTAACACTGGTAGCTTGCCGACAACCAAAGCCACTTCCTTTGAGAGAGTGGCATATTGGTTGGACACTGAAGGGCCATTGAACTATGCTCCCTCAAACATCAATTCTAAATATGGTGTAGTGCATTATTCTTTTGCATTGATCAGTAGTGATTTCGAAATATCAGTTGGTTCAGGGTTTGCAGACTTTTTAAAGATTGGTGCAAAGAAAATCGTTTCATTTGGAGGTGATTTCTTCAGTAATGATGACTCCACTTCAAATATTTTCAAATCCATCATATCAACTTCTTCAAATACTCAGAAATTTGTAAATAATGTTTCTGATTTCGTTAAGAAATACAACTTAGACGGTGTTCATTTTGATTGGGAATTTCCTCAAAGTTTGACAGAGGGTCAAAATTATGCTAATTTGATTGGCATTTGTAAGAAAGCCGACGAATCAAAATTGATATCGGTTGCAATTCCTGCTACATATTATACTTTGAAAAACTTCCCACTTGAGGATTTGAACAGCAAGGTGGATTACTTTGTGTACATGACATATGACTATTTTGGACAATGGGATTATGGAACTGATGGTATTGGATGCCACGTCGACGAAGAAATCACTACTGATGCGATTAAAATGATTGTGAAATCAGGTATTGATACTACCAAATTGTATGGTGGATTAGCAAACTATGCCAGAACCTATAAATTGAAAAACAAATCTTGTATTACATTTGGTTGTTCATTCACTGGCCCTGAAAGCCAAGCAATAGCTGGACCCTTAACTCAAAGTCCTGGGGTTATGTCAGAGAATGAATTATTGGCAATTCCAAAAAGTACCAGGTCAAGATCAACCGACAAAACATCCAAATGTGACATAATGGTGTTCAACAATGGACAAGACTGGGGTGCTTGGTTAAAAGATACCGTCAGAGATGATTTAGATTCTTGGTATAAATCAATAGGATTAGGAGGAAGTGCTTTATGGCTTTCCAACTACGACAAAGCTGTATAGAACTATATAAGATATATTGAAATACACCAGGATATTTATTCATTACGATCAAACATATTTACAAGAGATTAAAAAGGATCATTAGTCATTAATTCAACACCATCTTTAAAAAATAATCATTAAAAAGTCACAACAGCTTCGTCTTTGGATCAACAAAGGCCTCCCCAAAGTTGTCAGGCATACAAAATCTCTCATTCAACGTTTCCATAAGAAAGAACAAGTCTAATTTAGGATTATAAGATAAATCTAAAGATTTATCCAATCCTTCTTTGGTTATAACAGGACCAAAAGGAGTTGCATAGATGTGTCTACTCATACTATAACCTAATACTTCAATATTAGTCTTATTTCTCTGAATATTCTTTTTGATATAAAGAAACATTTCTACCATACCCATAGTATCTTTTGGGAGGTATCTGGTTTCCAACCAAGATTTCGGAATTTTCTTCCCTTCAGCTACGATCCCTGCCATTTTAACATACAAGCCCGGTAAAGTTGGGCCATACATATTTATAAATGAAAAATTACTATTATCCATTTCTTTGGTTTCTGGTTCTCCAGTAAAGTTTCTATAACAATCGATTGTCTTTTGACATATATCCGTTAAAATAAACTGACCCTTATTATAAAAAAAGCATTCGGTGAAATTGTGGATTGCTATAAAACTTTCCAAGTCAATGCACTCTATATCATCCAGATCGACAGGAACTGCATCAACCCATTGCTTAAACTGTATGCTGGTAATTTTAGCAGGGGCAATCTCTTCAACTCCAATCAATTTTGTTAGAATCTTATTTTGCAGCCTGAGTTCATCTATCTCCTGCTGTAATTGGTTCACCTTTTCATTTCTCTTGATCCTTAAATTCTGCTGTGACTCTCTCATCTGAAGTAGCCTCCTTGCCCTTTTGGCTGATTTATCAGCAGGATTGGACTTCATGTGACTCTCCCCCATATAGATGGCGCTTTGTATATTTTTATAGCTTCTTATACTAATTTGTGCATAAGAGGGTGCAGCACCTCGCTTAGTAATAACCTTCTTAATCGCGTGAATCACACCAATGAGCTGCTTGGGATCACGCACGACTTTTGGGTTAATAAGAAGGTGGTATTCCTTGCTGCTATGTTCCAGTCAAATCTGAAGGGATTAATAACACTGTTTATGTGAAGTGCCTTAGGATTTCTTATGAATATCTTATTGGTCTTGAACAACAAAAAAAGATGAATTTATTGAGAATATGCAAAAGATAAGCACTAAGCAGATGTCGTCTATGGTAAAGGAACTGATTTAAAGATAACATTACAGATTCTGATTAGTTTGATAAAGTAATTCGACGCTTAGTGGCAATAGGTACATTCTTTTGACAAAGAACCGAATTTAAGACCATAAGGGGGTGGCATGGCAAATGTGTATAACAAGTAAACTGCAGCGCATTGCAGCCAAACCTCTTTGCAGCCAAAGGTGCTGCAAAGAGATTTTATTGCTGCTATCTGATCAACTCACACATTATTATATGACATACTCTTGGTGTATTGGAATTCATAGGAGTTATGCCAAAGACGAAGCTGCCGCTAAACGTTGTAAAATATTGTTTTATGGTTCTATAGCAGGAAGTTTTTAGTACCAATGGTGCGTAAACGTCTTTGCTTAAATAGAACCAATACGGATTTAAATTTCGCAACTGTCTTCATTGTAAACATTGTTTTTTTATTTCCGGCATTTCTCCGTGTCAAGAACTTAACAGCGAAAATCATCTTGGCTGCAAATGTGATTCACACCAATCAGGGTTATGTGTTTCCCAAATCTTACGAACTTCAATCATGTGACCACGGCCAGCTATAAGGTATAAAATAATTTAGTATCAACAGATGGAACAATTCATAGTTTATAATTCCAATAGACAGAATGAAAACATACTTGATCACCGGAGGCAACAGAGGAATTGGCTTGGGTTTAGTCCAAAACCTCTTGAAAGATGAAAACAATTTGGTAATTACCACCGTAAGAAAAACTGCTAACCTCGATGAGTTGAAAGCTCTTGAGTCTTCTAGGTTACATATTGTTTTTGCTGATATTGCTGATTATGATGAAGTAGACAATGCTTTTGATGAAATTTCCAAGATTGTCGATAGTATTGATGTCATTATCCTAAATGCTGCGTATGTAGGTTTTAATCCTGGCAATCCAATACAGCTCAATGAATCTAGAGAAGCTTTTGAAACTTTCCGTAAAGAATCTGATCAAAACTTCAATATTAATGTCTATTCGCAATTATATTTCAGTACTAAGTTTGTTCCATTGGTTGAAAAGAGTCAAACCAAGAAGATTTCTTTCATCTCATCTGGTATGGGTGATATCAATTGGGTATTAAGAAGTAAGGTTGATATCCAGCTTTCTTATGCCATGTCTAAAGCCGCTCTTAACATAATGGTAGCAAAGCTTGGTACAACCTTGAGGGAAAAAGGTATCACTACTCTTGCAATTTGTCCAGGTATGGTCAATTCCCAAAATATTCCCGAAGAACAGATTGATGAAGTCTTCAAAGACTTTTATGTGGCTGCTAGAAGAGTCAATCCCGATTTCGCTGGTGTTATGTCCATTGAAGAAGCTGCCACCATGATTATTGACGCTGTCAAATTCTATGGTATCGTCAATACTGGAAAATTTTATAGTAGCAATGGAAGCATTGATCTCTTTTGAGCTTTGTGGAATTACCTCTCTCTATATAGTGAAATATATGTTATTGAGTTTTATATCGATTAATGTTCTGAACTGTTGAGTGAATCACTCCTTTGACAATTTCAACCACTAATTTCTTTGTGCTTCACATATTTCTAATCAAATTTCGTTACACAAAACCAATTGGTACATTTCCGACTCCTGTTATTTTGAATATACCAAAAGTTAAATTAGCTGGTGCTTCACCGCAGGTGATTATGGTGTTCAGCTCGAGGTGTATGAGACTAGTATACGGGATATCTAGGTATAAATATGGCTAAATTCCACTCATTGAATATAAGAATCTTAGAAGTTAAAAGTTCGAAAAAAAAACAGGAAAAATGAAATCTTTTTTAATCACCGGTGGAAATAGAGGAATTGGTTTGGGTTTAGTCCAAAACCTCTTGAAAGATGAAAACAATTTGGTAATTACCACCGTAAGAAAAACTGCTAACCTCGATGAGTTGAAAGCTCTTGAGTCGTCTAGGTTACATATTGTTTTTGCTGATATTGCTAATTATGATGAAGTTGACAATGCTTTTGATGAAATTTCCAAGATTGTCGATAGTATTGATGTTGTGATTTTGAATGCTGGTTATGTTGAATACGAGTTCAATAATCCTTTGAAACTTACAGAAACCAGAGAAGCTTTCGAAAAGTTTACTGAGAATGCAGATTATACATTTAAAGTCAACACTTATGCTCAAATCTACTTTTCCAGTAAATTTGTTCCGTTGGTTGAAAAAAGTGAAACCAAAAAGATAGTCTATGTTTCCTCAGGGCTTGGTCATGCTGACTGGGTTTTGAGATCTAAACTTGACTTCCAAGTTGCTTATTCCATGTCAAAAGCTGCTCTTAATATGGTGGCTGCAAAAATTGCTCCTGCCTTAAGAGAGAAAGGTATTACTGTCCTTTCATTGTGTCCTGGAATTGTCAATTCAAGCAAATTACCAGAAGAAAAGATCGAGGAGTCCTATGGTGTCTATTATGAAGGTGCTAGAAGAGTCAATCCTGATTTTGAACCTGTTATGACGGTTGAAGAAGGGGCCAAAAAGTATCTTAAAGCCATTGACTTTTACGGTATTATAAACACTGGAAAGTTTTACAGTAGTAACGGTAGTCCAGATATTTTTGTTTAGAAATATATACCTTTTTTTAATATAACTCTTCATTGACTATTAAAGTTTGTGATAAAATCTTCAATTCTATCTAGGTTGAACAAGTGAGGCAGTAGGAAATTACTTTCTTCTTGTGGTGAATCATTCACAATGTCGTTCGAGTTCGGGTTCTCCTCATTGAAATATAATGTGTCTTTCTTAAGACTTTTTAACAAATCCTCAAGTTGAGCCCACCACAAAATAGAATGCAGAAAAAATAAGGCATTCTTGTTGTTAATTTTCAATTTCCAGATATAATTCTCAAGACTTTCAATACATCTTTTTTGTTCTGCATCATTTTTGCTTATCAAGGACAAAAGGTAGCCAAAAACAACGATATAACTGAAGCCAATCCTAGCACTAGTATACCAAAATGTTTGCAAATGTTCTGCTTTCAATTCGTTGACAAACTTTAAAATGTTTTCGAATATAGTCAGGCAACGGTTAAAAACAATGTCTCTTATTCCCATGAATTCTCTATCCACCAATTTTTGTTCTTGCTTAACTTTACTTAATAACCTTAGAACTGGTCTGAGGATAGTTATTTGTGTAGTAAAATTAGATATATAAATGTTGGGGGCTCCAGATATGAGACCTCTTTCAATATTTTTTTCAATTAATAAGGTTTCTGGTAGCTTGGATTCCCAATTAGTTAATTGTATTTGCAAAGGTTTAATTCTAACCAAAGTAGTCTTAAGTTGACTCAAAGGATCCAAGTTCTCGAGGGACTGAAAGTATGCTTTTGACTTTAATGAACATAGTTGTTTGAGAATCGTGTCCACTAATTTAGCGAGCTCAATCTTCTGTAAAAACACCTGTAATCCAGTTGCCTTATCAATCTTCCCCTCGAGATTGTCACCTTGCTCAGACAGGGGGAAATCTTGAAAGTCTTTAGATTCTATCAAATCTCCAACAGCCCAATCATCATCACTGATGTGAGACAGTTTATCAATAGTAATGCAAAACCACTTTTCCTGGATGAATAATGCCCAAGCGATTCTCTTGCGGACTGAAATTTCCCAACCTGGCAAATCCCAATTACTTGGATCTCTATTCAAACCCAAACACTGAGCTGCACCCCAAATAGCGGATTGCATCGGCCAACATTGACTTGGATTATCGTATTTATCTCGAAAACTTTGATGTTGTATTAATAGTAAACCTGCTTGGATTGTAGATATTGTTGGTCTCTTTAATTCCTCGTAAATGATTCTTTCGGCAATTTTTTCAAGATCCACTTGAGAAGGCTGGATTAAACTTGCCAAACCTAAAGACAAAGACCACCAATTTAATGCAAAAAGATATAAACAAGCCAACAAACAAGGATCGATGGAATTAATATCCTTTTTATATTGATCAAGGAATTCTTTCTCCGATAATATAGGGAATGAACTATGTACAAATCTGAAATATAAAGATACCAATCCAGGACCAGAATCACCAACCGTCTCATTAATCTCAGATATACATTGTTTGTTGTATTCGATATATTCATCGTTGCTTTCGACTTCCAAGAACAAATCATCTTGAAACTTCTTAACAGTTCGTTTGATGATATAGTTGGATCCAACCGGATTCAATTTAATTTCTTGGTCTTTAAGCAAGTCCCCAAATATATAGCTATCAAACTCATTGTTACCACCTAAATAGTAGGAAAAGTTAGGAGCTTTAGGTTCTATAACCACTTCTTTACTTGTGTCTGTCAGTTTCTTCCTTCTTTTGGGTACTGGTGGTAGTACGAACTCACAAGTGAAGCTATGAAATTTGCAAAGAAAACATATATCACTATCTTCTTCAAAAACACATTTAGATTTCCTTTTCCTACAGGAATCACACGGCCTATTGGGCTTATTGAGCTTCGCCTTATTAATAGACTCTTCTACCATGGAGTGTCATTTCGCGAACTGATAAGAAGCTGAAATTGGAGTCCACACTCGTTTATACCAAAGAAAGAAGATTTAGCTTATTTTAGTGTTAACAGTTGACTATGAAATTGTATTATTGCACATTTGATTATATATAAATTGAATGAAGATGCTATTGAAAGAAAACCAATTATCTCGGCCAATAGTATAATTTAATTGATGTAATAATTTATTTTAATCTGTGGTATGTTTGATCTCTAACCTATCATGACTCAAACTGGCGGTATCTTGTTTGCTTATCGTAATTACTTACAATCGTTTTGATTTGCTTACAATCCATTTTGATTTGCTTAGAATTCCTTTTGATCTGATTAGCGTACCTCACTATATCTTATCATGATTGTTATCGTTTCGTTTATCTGTGGGCCAACGGCCAGGTTGCGAGCCCGCGCTGCTGATAAGCATCGATTTTGAGATTTCGACGTATCAAGAAGTTAATATATAAACTTGGAAATTATAGAATAATGATCATACGACAATGAAATTCAAAGCCGGTACCATCAAAAACAGACTCACTTCGCTCAAGGCATGGGAGTTACCTAAACAAGAATCATCTTGTGCACCTCCGGGTGTTTGGACTAATATTGATAATGATATTACACCCAACTCCAGAAGAACATGGAATATCTTAATGATCATTGGTTTTTGGGCTTCTGATTATTTATCTGTACAATCTTACGAGAGTCCTTCTTCTGCTTTGATTTCAGGGTTATCTTGGAGAGAAGCTCTTGTGAATTCTATTGTTGGTATGATTCTTATCTCAATTCCGTTGGTTTTAAATGGTGCAATTGGAGCTAGACTCCATATTCCTTTCGCCATTTCAATAAGAGCTAGTTATGGTTATCAATTTGCTAAATTTCCTATTGTTACTCGTTTCGTTACTGCTTTATTTTGGCATGCTATTCAAACTTATACTGGTTCTTTAAGTATGTATTGGTTATTAACTGCGATTTGGCCAAGTTTTAATAGAATCCCAAATAAGATTCCTGAGAGTATTGGTATAACAAGTGGTCAGATGGTTGCCCATTTTGTATTCTGGATCATCCAATTTCCTATTATGCTTATTCCTCCTCATAAATTAAGATGGTTTTTCCTTTTCAAAGCCGTGGTTGTTACTGCTTCATTGATTGGTGTTGTTTCAGGTTTAACCAAAATGAGTGGTGGTGCTGGTGATATCTTCAAATTGAAGCCAGAAGTCAATGGAAGCGAGAGATCATGGTTACAATTAAACTTGTTAATGTCAACTATTGGTGGTTGGGCTACTATGGCTACTAATATTTCTGATTTTACAAGATATATGAAACCAGGCAAACTGGGTAGTGTTGCGCAGTTCACACAAGTCCTTGTTGTACCCACATGGGCTACTTTTGTTACAATGATGGCTATTATTTCCTCCTCTGCTGGTAAATTAGTTTACGGGGAATATATTTGGTCTCCATTAGATTTCCCACAACACTGGATTGAAACTTCCGCAGGCCGTGCCGCTACTTTCTTCTTTTGTTTCAGTTGGTGTTTAGGTCAAATTGGTACCAATTTATCAGCTAATGTTATATCAGCAGCTAATGATTTAACTTCGTTATTCCCTAGATATTTAAATATCAGAAGAAGTGCTGCTATAGTGACTATTATAGCTGGTTGGATCATGCAACCTTGGAAAATTGTATACTCCGCTGGTTCATTGATTAGTTTCATGGCTGGAGTTTCTTTATTCTTAGTTCCTATCTTTACTGTTAATATTGTTGACTATTGGATCGTCAAGAAAAGAAACATCAATGTTCCTGAATTGTACAACCCTAACGGTATTTACAGCTATAATTATGGAATCAACTGGAGAGCTGCCGTGGCCTGGGTATGCTCTGTTGTTCCTAACTTACCTGGTTTGGCATATTCTGTAAATAACAATATCAAATTATCAGTTGGTGCTACTCACCTTGCTGATATATCTTACTTATATGGCTTTTCCAGTGCCTTTATAGTTTATTATGGGTTGAATGTTGTATTTCCCCATAAACCATCTTTACTTGCTGAAACTACTTTTGATGCTGATGAAATAGATTCACAGAGTGTAGAAGATGTCGAGGTTTCTATCAATGGAGAAAAACAATTTAGTTAGCGTATTAATATATTTATTTTGATTATGGAGATATTCATGTTTCTTTTGAGTTGATTCTACTACTTTAAACCATTTTTTTAGTACTTTTAATTATTAAGCTGCTTTTACTTCCATTACGCTTGGTAATAGTTTCAGTTTGAACTCTAATAAGAGAGGGATTCTGGTGGATATTTATTTCTAACTAAAGAGTCTTAATCTTCTCTTCATACTCTTCCTTTGGAAGTCTACTAAAAGCCAAACGTTTGAATACGTATTCTCCAGCTTTGATGGGTTTATACTTTGGACCCTCGTTTCCAACACATGTGTACAATGGTTCAATAGTTGTGTCATATTGAGTTCCAATAAATACTGGGATAGAGTACCTCTCTTTTCCTGTTAAGTTGATAACCCTATGGACTGTAGAAATGAAAACATCATTGGACCATCTGGCCAACATATCACCAATATTAATAACAAAGGTACCTTCCACAGGTGGAGCTTGGATCCACTCTCCCTTATTATTCAAAACTTGTAAAGCTGGAACGTTCCCTTGATACAAGATAGTAAAGCATTCAATATCAGTGTGTGCGCCAATACCTAAAATATTTTGTTCGTCAGAACTTTGTGGGAAATAGTGTAAAACCCTACCAATGGCTCCAGGGGTCTTAAAAAGCTCATTGAAGTAATCTTCAGGTAAGTTAAGAGCCAAAGCAAATAGCCTCACCAACCTTCTTGCAAGTCCAAGAACGTTTCCGTAATAATTAGTAACAGCTGTCTCTAATTCGGGACATTTTGAAGGCCATACATTTGGTCCAGCCATAACATCCTTTTCTGCTTTTCTCTCGTACTCTTCAACATCCTCTTTGGACTTACTAGGGTCGATTTTAGCTTCATACCCCCAATTGAACTGTTCGTTCAAGTCTGGTCTTTTTCCAGCTTCCGTGTTATTATCTCCACATCCTTCATAACCCCTGAAATGCTTTGATTTGGAAAAATGAATTGCATTCTTTTCTTCTTGTGGTAAGTTGAAGAACTTTTCAGCACCATCTAACAAGCTTTCAATACTGTCCTTAGGAATTCCGTGGTCTGCTATATAGAAGAATCCGATGTTTTCACAAGCATGCTTGATTTGTTTCACCAATGTCAGTTGTTCTTGATTCAATGAAATAATTGGAATCTCTGAAAAGTCAGCTTTTCTTGCAATATCATCAGCAATATCTCTTTTTCTACCACTGAATGATAAAAACTCTTTTTTATCCTCTATAACTGTTGTTGCCATTCTTGGGAAAATATTCCTTTGGATTTCAATTTATTAAATAGGTCTAAAGCCTCCTTTTTTTTTGCAACTTCATGTTTCGAGGCCATCGGGCATTTTTTCCTAGGGCCAATTTCTTATCAGTAAAAATCGATGCGGAAAACAGATAAGAAATGAAAATGGTTAAATAACAAAAAGAAGTTACCAACAGACTCCAACAGCATGGAACTCAAGACCGCAAAGCCTATGGCGTTCCAACTTCCGATTGGAAGAACTGCCTTGATTATGATTGATATGCAAAGAGATTTCGTTCAAAAAGGTGGGTATGGAGAATCTCAGTGCAATTCTGATAGCATATTTTCCCAAGTCTCGAACATCATAGAACCATGTAAACAAGTATTAGAGGCTGCTAGAAAACTAGGGTTGACTATAATTCATACACGGGAAGGACATAAGCCAGATTTGAGAGACTTGCCTGCGTCAAAAAAATTAAGACAGTATAGAGCTAATCCCGAGAACTTCACATTATTAATAGGTGATGAGGGGCCTATGGGCCGTTTGTTAGTAAGAGGTGAATACGGTCATGATATTATAGACGAATTAAAACCATTGCCGAATGAAATTGTTGTGGATAAGCCGGGGAAAGGTACTTTCTATAACACTGATATTCACCAAGTCTTAGTGACTAGAGGTATAACTCATCTCCTCTTCTGTGGGGTTACAACCGAATGTTGTGTTGCTACAACATTCAGAGAAGCAAATGACCATGGATTCGAATGCTGTACCGTAGTAAACTGTACAAATGGATTTAATGAAAATATTGTTAATGAAACTATAAATATGTTTTCCGCATACGATGGGTTATTGGGATATTCTGCTGATGGGCAAGAGTTGGTAGATTTAGCTAAGCTGTATTCCCCATCTACATCATTGTCTTCTAACAAGCTAAACATCTTCAATATTCTTAAGACGAGTTTGAATGGTTCGAGCTTCACTAATGTTCCATTTATGTCACACTCTTTCAGTAGTGACTCCAATTTAATAAAAAGTATTGTTTCGAAAGGCGGTATCTATTTGGGTTCGACAGAAGAAGTGGATACCCCTTTGAAAAATGACTTGGTATCTTTTGTGGTGGCTGTTGATGATGGTGATATTCAATCCGAATATGTTCTGTTCACTGCGTCTTCTGGTATGATGTCATTGCAAGGCTCAAATCACACTATATATTCGTCAGTTGCAATTGTCACACGAAGCATTGAAGAAGCTAGATACATATTTGCCAATGAAAGATGGTATGATTCAAAAGACGAATTGTCTAAACAGTATCATGAATTTCCTATTAAGTCAATTGATTTTAGAGGCAACGAACATTTTCAATATAGTACAAATGTTGAGCTTGCGCTTCCTGGGAGTATGGTTCCTTATGAATGGTCACTTTTCTCAGATATATCTTCTCATCTTGATCTTCTTGATTCGGAGCTATACTTAAATGGAAAGAAGGAAGAAAAGGTAGATTTAAAGTCGAAAACTATTGATCTTTTGAAAAAGAAAAGAGCATTTTTGAATAGCTTTCAACCATCAGCTAGTCCTCATGTCATTGTCATTAGTGACACATTAGAAAACAGTGCAATTTGCCGTCTAGCTGGAATACCAAAAATACTGTTCAATGGATCTCTATTACTTACTGAGTTTGGCATGGATGGTAATTTATTGCTGATATGTACAGCTTTATAAATGGCTGCGAAAACTGACTAAATAGGAAATAGAAAAAAAAAGTTTATCTCACATATATATATTAACAAATTACTTACTTTCAATCTGATCGGATTCGACTGGACTTTCAATGTCTGGTTTAGTCTCTATATTGGTTTCTTTAAAGAAGGAGTAAACACATGGTGAAGCAACCACTAGGGTACCGATAGTTAAACCCCAGTTCATTGCTAATTGACGCATTGGTGGTGTTTGAACACCGTTGATTCTCCAAGCCATGGCACCACCAACACATTGCATAGTTTTATAAGTACCGACAACAATGGCACTTTCAGCTGGAGTCTTTGAAAAGATACCAATCATCCAATAACAGTAACCTTGCCATAAGGCATCATACATACCATAGAAGATATATAAGAAGATTGGACCGATTGATACATGATCTTTAAAATCAAGATCTTGTTTGTGACCACTGGCAACTCTTATATCGCTCCATTGTTGGAATTTAAGACCACCACCCCAGATAACCATACCAGTAACAAATAAGAAAACCCAACCGACAAGAACTCTTGTGTTACGTTTAAAGTATTTCAAATCGAGAATAGATCCGATTAAGAAACCACCAAACATTTGAGCAAACCAGTATAAGGCACTGTTCAAAGCTCTTGTTCTGATATTGAAGGTCATACCGTTCACATAATTTTGTTGATAAGAATAAAAGACATTGGCATTGAAGAACATTGGAACTAAACATAACAATCTCCAGTCACTTATTACACGGAAAGTGAAAAGTGCAGTGTCTTTGATCTTGCTGATTGAAAAGAGCTCTTTATGATTTCTGTTGACAGTACCAACTCTTTCACCTTGGAATTTGTTACTTAATTGTGATGGGTTACAGACGAATAACGCACCAAATACCCAACCAAATAACATGACAACCATGAAAGCAATATAGGTAGAGTCATTGACACTACCACTGGCACTGTGATAATTCAAACCGAGACTGACTAAAGCACCAACACCACCACCAAGATTGAAAATAATCCAAAATAAGGCAATAGCTCTACCTCTTGATTCTTCTTTGGTGTAAGAAGTCATGATCATACCTTGAGGAACCCATAAGAAGTTGGCACCGATACCAAGAATAGCTCCTGAGGCAATAACAAATGACCCATTTTGTCTATGATTGAAATTAAGTAAAGCTCCACTATAAAGAGCGTAAGTCCAACCTCCTATGATTATACTCAATTTTGGACCAATAATACCAACCAAAGGACCAACCAAAAATACACCAGTAGCAGCACCAGCACTCAACAAGGCAGTAGTAGCATTGGCAGCAACATCCAACTTAAGTAAACCACTTCCTCCCATACCTGATAAGGCATTATACATACCTGGAAGACAGAAACAGACAAAGGAAATGACCCAAACTTGATACCAAGGTCTATTGAAAAAGTTGAACACTGTAACCTTTTGATCAATACTAGGAATATGTTCATCAACTTCTTGAGATCCTGTCTCAATGCTCTCGTTGATAACATCTATTTCATTTTTACTCATTTTTCACTGGTATAACTTCTTGCAAACTATATAAAACTCAAAACCAGCAACTCCTATTGTTTGAATCTAGTAAATTTGCTATATCAGTTGTTTTTTGTGGAGTATTGATAAAGAAATCATTTACCATTTATATCTAAATGTGTGAGGCTCTCACGAGAAAAAAATTTGATAAGAATCGGTGAGTTACGGAGATCTGACTGGTGTACGGGGGTGGAGAACATTTTACGATACATGATAACCAGAGTGTTGGATAAAAGTGGACTGATAAGATACTGGCATGTGGCGATTGTGAAGGCATTACGATTAGATAGTAACTGTAGATAAGATAAAGTGGTACAAGATTGATTATATTCAGCTATGTAAAAGATTACTTAATACGCTACCACACGGATCTAAAATAGTTTCTACATTTTGAAAGTTTATTTCGGCGACTTTCAAATGTGTATAGAGCATTTGTTTGTAGTTTTGGAGTGAAAACAATGACCCTGAAAGTACCAAAGTCGACTCATCGGTATTTATGACGTCCTTAAATGGTTTAATTAGCTCGTAAAGCGATTTACTTTCCTTTTCTAGAATTCTTTTGGCTATTTCTCCACTTCCATCTCCAGATTTTAATTCATCGAAAACAACAGTAGTAAGCGAAGCTATCTTACTTCTTGAATCTCCTAATAATTGGGGATTATTGAAATTGTTGAGAGATCTTAAAAACTCGTTAGAGTTATGATCAAATTCCAGCTTAACAATGGATTCAAAAACTCGTTTATGAATTGATTTCAATTCAACATCTTTAAACTGGCTGGTAATGTTAAACTCATCTAGGGCCTTTAAAGTATCAATTATAACTTCTCTCCCAATAGAGTATCCACCCCCATTGTCGCCGAACTGAGACCCCCACCCCCCAGAACGACCTAAAAGTACTAAATCGTCTTTCTTTTGTTCGAAACATAAGCATGATGAACCGGTACCAGCAATTAATGCAATGCAATACTTACTTTGAGTACTAGAAATACCCATAGGTAATAAAAACAAATCGCTCATGAGTTTCACCCTAGAAGCAATAAAATGGTTTTCTAATAATAGTTTCATGTTAGCAAGTTTTTCATCATTTACTGTTAATGCCCCAGCCAACCCAACATATACTGAGTGGATCTTGGCTATATCAAAATCATCTGGATAATCAGATTTTCTTTTTAACAATGCATCTTCTATAGCGTTTTCTATAGACTTGAACACTCTCAGTTCGTCTAATGTGAATATATTAGATGATCCTCCATAACCTCTATATTGTACTGAACTGTTTTTAGAACCTAATACAATTGCGGTTTTAGTTCCACCGCCATCAATGACCAAGGTATACCCGTCATCTACCATTATTTCGTTGTTATTGTCAAGGAATCAAACCTTCCTACTATCAATATCTCATATACTTTTCTCCATACAAAATCTAATTTTTGAGTCTAACATATTTTTCGGCGATTCTTATCGCAAAATTCCATCCACCTCCGATATTTAGTATTTTATGAAAAAGTTTAACAATATGGTAGTTATATAAGATAATCCGCTTGAACAAGAAAAAAATATCATCAATATGACAGTGGAGAATTTCAAAGATTTGGGTACTGAACACCAGAACCCTAAATCTGCAAATATTGACTTCTTATCCACTCATGAATTGTTAACTTTAATAAACAATGAAGATTCCACCATATTGCACCATATCAAAGCAGTTATACCAGTAATTGAACAAGTAGTAGACCATTTAGCTCCATTAGTTAGACAAGGGGGTAGACTATTTTACTTAGGGGCTGGGACTTCAGGTAGATTGGGGGTGTTGGATGCTTCAGAAATTCCACCAACTTATTCAGTTGATGAAGGGAAGTTTGTGGGTCTTATTGCTGGTGGTGATATTGCTTTGAGAAAAGCTAGAGAATTTTCCGAAGACAGTGAAGAATCTGCAGTTGATGACTTAAAGCCGTTCAATTTGGATCCTAACTTGGATACTATTTTGGGTATTGCTTCATCAGGTAGAACTCCATATGTTATAGGGGCTCTAAAATATGGAAGAGAAATAGGTTGCAAAACAATTGGTTTGGCTTGTGTGAAGAATTCTGCAATGGAAAAGTATGCTGATCTCATGATTTCTTGTACTACAGGTCCAGAAATCGTCACTGGAAGTACGAGAATGAAAGCTGGTACTGCTACTAAACTTATTCTTAATATGATAAGTACTTCTGTCATGATAAAAATCGGTAAAACATATGGTAACTTGATGGTAGACTTAAAACCTACTAATATTAAATTGAAAGATCGTACCAGGAGGATCTTTAGATCAATATGTGGCAATGAAATATTTGTTAATGAGAACAATACCATAAGTACCACAAAACGTATGGTTGCAGACGATGCAGAAGGTTCTGGTATCATTGATTCATTATTAGAAGCATGTGGAGGTCAACTAAAAGTTGCAATCATTGTTGCCAAAACGGGCATGGATATAAAAGAAGCTGAAAAAGTCCTTCATCACAACTATGGTAGTTTAAGAAAATCATTAGAACCTGACTATAGCTCAAATGATAGCGATGTTTCCTTGGATAACGATTCGGTGGTTTCAAGTCCTCCCGGATCTATTGTTATGACCGAGAAGAGAAATATTTGTATCGATATTATTGAAAATCAAGTGCAAGTGGCCATCTACAATAAAACGACCTTGATATCCAAAACCTTTGAATGCAAAAATTTAGAATCCGATTTAAAGACCTCGCTTAATGAAATGATGGCTGAAATCAGTGACCTATTTTCAATAGGCTATGTCAAAGTAGCTATAGACGTCAATAATCCTTCGATTTCAAGAATGGTCGAGAAAGTATTTGATGCTAAAAAGTTACAATTTGTTGTTGGAACACCAAAATACTGTGAAGTCATCAAGAGCATTTTAGAATAGATTTTATATATTACAATAAAAAAGTACGTTTATGTTGAATTGTTTTGTAAAGGTGAGTCATTCAAAGACTTCATTATTTCAGCGGTGAATCCGTCTAATTCAAATGTATTAGCATCAAATATTTCGGATTTCCAAAGTTTACTATAATCAGAAATGTCCAATTTGTCTGAATCCTCTATAACAGGTAATGCCGTGTTTTGATATGGGAGAAATTCATTCATCAATTCTATTAAGTCCGGCCCGTTCACCTCGGGTTCTTTCAAAGATCCTATGATTGGCTCAATAGCGAGTCCAAGTTGTTCATTATTGTTGATATCGTTCTTCACTTTGTTGATACTTTTCCCCAAACTTTGAATCGAAGTATAACTTGGGAAATGAGAAGACGTCACACATTGACAAAGCGCATCATATGATTCCTCTGTTTTGGCTAATAGATATTTTTCATTTATCTTGTAGTTATATTTGGAGCTTAAGGATATGATTTTTAGTAACAAAGCAGAAGCTGTAACAAAAATAGTTGGATAAAATACCGGCCCGATTTTCACTAATCGTCTGATATCTTTGTCAAGCAACAACATATCGATAATATCGATGGCAGCGCTTTCTGCCCTATTTATTATGTTATTCAAATCAGCCTTATCTCTCGAGTGGTTTATAGCCTGGATATACAAGAAAATTTTTGCAAAATGAAAAGTCAAGAGTAGCGGTTTTGTGGAAGAAGGATCCAAGTTAGTGAACAATCTTCCTATCCAATCCGCTAGCCACATGTTTAACTTATTTGTCCAACTTAATATATTTTCACCATCGTAATTGTCTTGTTTGGTTAAGTTCTCTTGGAAAATCATTATTATGGTACATAGTTCAATATTGGCATGTAGCTTATAAACTTTGGGATCAAGCTTTGCATCGTCTTCGAGGGCAAACACTTCGTTCAAATAATGGGGAAGAAAAAAATCTCTCTTCTTTGCCATGTAATTTCTGATATTAACATAGTCAGAATTTGTATAGGATATCTGTAATCTTCTTTCAATGATATAACTTGCCAAATTGAAAGCGAATGCTGCTTTTTTCTTTTCGGCTGGAATATTTAAACTGTCTAATACAGGAGGATTCAATCTTCCTGCTAAATCACTAGCAATTAATGAACATTTGGCTCCCAAGTCATTTCCCAACCAGGTAGATGTAATGATACAGCCTAATAAATCATATAAGGTCACTTCAAAGTTATAAGGATTTCCATCAGCATCAAATATCTTATTAGGTGATAGTCTTGAAACTGTAGATTCCAAGTTCTCAAGTAATTTATTGAAGTATTGCTCACATTCTCTCAAATATAAGGATGCCACCGACAAAATAGATAAATACAACAAAGGCGAGACCTCTTTCATATGAGTAGTTATTCGAGGGATATAATCAAATATAAATATAGGAAGATACTTGGAAAGATTATCTTGATAAAAATTCAAACATTTGTCTTCAGCATTAGCTGTCATAAAAAGATGAGAGTTAAAAGCTGGCATATCATCCAAAGGTGAACTTTTGACTGTGGTCCCAACTTCTGATCCTTCTTGCACATCTATAGGATTGATCTTTCTTATGGCCGTTAAGATTTCAGCCATATTCTTTTCGAGCTTTTCAAACTTCCTATCTGCTTCTAGTCTCCATTCATAATCACCCTTTCTGCTTCGTCCGAAAACACACTCAGCTTTGGCCAAAATACATTTCTTGCACACTTCAGAATCTTTCTCGATAACACATCTGATTTTCTGCAGCTTACACCGAATACAAGCTCTACTACGTTTTTTATTCTCTTCTGTCATAATCAAACCGCGAAATGATAAGAGCTGAGATAATAAAATGAAGAATGAAATATCAGTAAAAATACAAAATTCTGTATGGGATTGAGAAGCGTAAAGCTTTAAAGAATATCCAGCTGCTGATTTAAGATTATGATAGCCGAACTAAAATGTTACTGGCATGTAATCATTTCAACTTCTCATAAAACATGCCCAAAGAGCCAAGAATGAGGTGGGACTTAGCAAAACTGGAGTTTAAATCAAGACCTGACAATATGAAACCATGAGCTATAGCAGAAATTAATTCTCCACTACAGAAACTATCAATGTAGCTTGGATCGGTGGAGAAAAGCAAGAAATTTCAGCTGCTTATTGATATCAACTACGGATATCAACTGCGCAAAGAACGGTTTATAGTATGAGGATTCACAAGAACTACTGGACTTGAACCTACTTTGATGTTATTAAACATGCTACAACATTCTAGAACGAATTTCAAACGCATATAATACGAATTTTCAATTTGAATATGTACATGGAGTAACTCTTAGAACTATGAAGTTGCTTATGTTTTTGGCACATTACGTGCTATTTTAAAAATACGAATTATGCTTACATATAATACCATCTAAGCTTATTGTAATTGCAAGTGTTTCACCCAAAAATATTACTGATGAAATTGCTTGTACACTTGAACAAATTAATCCACAAAAACGTAACTTGCTCCCCACTGGCTAGTAGACAGAAGTGGCAAAAGCGATAAACGGAGTGTAATCTCTGTAACTACCACATTGAAGGGAATTTATAAGCAATTCTATGATCTTTGACCGCTTCCGTAGACCAAAAAGTGCATCATGTTGTTTTATTGCGGAAATTAAAAATTTCCGTCGGCCGCCTCCAATTTGCAGCCAAAATCAAATGGTATATAAAGCATTAACCAACACTTTGACAATTCATAACATAAAACGATATAATCAAAATGAAAGTATTTATCACAGGTGGGTCAGGTCTTATTGGATCTACCTTTATCAAACAGCTTCTCAAGGAAAACAGCAAGTATGAAATCATGGCTCTTTCTAGATCGGAAACATCCACAAAAAAATTGAAAGAACTATCTGAAGACATAGAAATAGTACATGGTACCTTAGAAGAGTTGGATGTGCTTTCAGAAGCCTCAAAGAAAGCTGATGCTGTTATTCATTCCGGATTTGTGCATGACTTCAGTAATTTGGAACGAATTGTTGACATCGATTTGAAAGCTATCACCGCGATTGGTGATGCCTTGGTTGGAAGCAATAAGTTTTTTTGTGTGATGGGTGGTCTTTTAGGATTTAACAAGGTCAATGGATATGCCGATGAATCATCTGAACCATTATCTACAAGCGGTCTTGGTAAGAGATACCTCAACGGTTTAAAAGCTTTAGGATACGCGGAAAAAGGTGTAAAAGTTATGGTTGCAAGATTACCACCATCTGTCCATCATGCGACCTGGGACAGGGTAGGTTTTATTTCAATTTGGATAAAGACAGCTCAGCAATTTGGTTTTTCTCCATACTTGGATGAAAATATTTGTTGGTCTACCACCAATGTAATTGATGTAGCAGATGCTATTATTTTAGGAATGAAGCTGCCCCCTCTGCCAGCTTTTACTGCAATACTTGCAGGCGAGTCTAAAGTCTCTACTAAAGATATCGCTGAAGCGCTTGGTAAGTCATTAAACCTCCCTGCCAAAAAGGTCACTGACCCGGAGGAAGTTAAAAAATTGGGCTTGTTTGGAATGCTTTTGTCATTAGATGGTTCTGCTTCAGCCGTCAACACCAAAAAAGCTTTGAACTGGAACCCATCTCATTCAACCCTTTTGGAAGATATTGCCACTGGTTACAAATTTTAAAATTTAAATGTTCTTTAATATATGCTTTCTACACTCTATTTGCAAAAATGAATCCCGAAAACTTTGTAAGAGCTGCCATTAACTATTTATCTTGATGATACTCTGTAGCGACATTATTCACCACATATGCAAACAACATGTCTCTAGTTGCCATATGCACGTCTTATACGACCGAATGTTAGTCATCTCTTGAACCCGAGCTTAAAGTTTATAAATCCGAAGTCGTGTAAAAATATCTGTCTACTAACAAAAAAAAAAAGGTACATATTGAAAGCCATGCTATTGAAATTTTGTCATTCCTTTTTCTAAAGCGTTTTGGGGGTTTCAATCTCGGTTATATGTCTTTTTGATGCTAACTTAAGTAGGTGAGTCAGAATTAACACCGAGAATTTTTTGACGTCTACAGGGACGGCCCTGCAATATGCAGGAAGACGATAAGATATAAAAACCAATAAAAGACATATTTTTGGTTGCAAAATTAAAAGAAAACACCAATTCGTAGTAAGTCACACAGCATACAGATATAATGTTGAAGAGTTTACGAGACGGGCAGTTAGTGGGCGAGTTTTCGCCGCAGTGTTCTTTGAAAGAATCATGGAAACATCCATTATGCGACCCTACACAGAATTCCATAGATCCATGCTTTTTATCATTTGTTAGCATCATAATCAATTTGATGTTTGTTATTCCTATAATATATAAAATACGAGACCTTTGTTATAAAAATCATTTTGGTCCTCACAGAATTAGCTATGCATTTGGTTCCGTGCTAAAAGTCAAAAGTGTAGGTATTTTTAACTTGATAAAGTTTAATTCGGTTTTTATTCAGATAATATTAGGCTTGATAATTACCGTAATCAATTATACAAGTATAAGCGATATTAAGAGCTTGTCATTGATTTTGCAATTATTTTTGTTGTCTTTTGCTGTCTTGCCTCTTCAATTGATTGAACCAAAAAGAAATGTGGTGGCTTCTACACCATTAATCTTATTCTGGTGTTTGAATTCATTGATAAGTTTGGTGATTGTTGTTCAAGACACCTTTTCTTCTTACAAAGTTTATATTCCTGCTTCAAATGTTTCCGTACAATCAGCTGTTCATGTTATTGAAGTGTTCATGTTTATCAATTGTGTTTTTATTTTTATATTAGAAGGTTTCTATTATAAACCTACTGTTGAATTAGTTGATTATTATAATTTAAACGAATGGGACATTAGTTCAGTTAGAAATTTCATAGAAAGGTACTTTTTTTTCTACATGAATGATACAATTGCCTTTGTAAAAAAAACCAATAAAGTTGATATTAATGAATTACCTTCATATTCGGTCGATTTAAAAACTGAAAATGCCTATCCAAGCTTTTTGGTTTATTGGCAGAAATCTGTTATAGAAACTGAGAGGAAAAATGCAATTTTAAAACAAAACTCAAACGGTAAAGAAGTCAAACTTCACAAGCCTTCGTTATTCCTTCCATTAATGAAATTGGTAAAATTTTATTTCTTGGGGTGCTTCTTCAGTGATTTTATTGAATTCTGTGGTCAGATAAGTCAGCCTTATTTATTGAGAGCTTTTCTTCTTTTTGCTACCAATAGGTACTTGGTCAGTATTGGTGGTGATGTGACTCCACAACCACTAATCATTGGATTTGTTATCGCAAGCTGTATTTACTTAACATCGGTAGTTAGATATGTTTCTTTCAACAGATATATGGTTAATTCTGCATCTTTGGCAAGTACCATTTCAAACGCATTATCTTCCCATGTTTATCAGAAAGGAATGAAGTTGTCTTCAAAAGCAAGAAAAAATAAAACGGTAGGTGAATTAGTTAATAATATGTCTCAGGATGTTGAAGTAGTGGCATATTCTCCTGAAATAATTGGAAATATCGTGACAGAGCCTATCAGGTTAGTTGTTTATATGTATACTTTATACAACTTTCTTGGTGTGGCAGCCATTGCTGGGTTAGTTGCTGCTTTGATTCTAATTCCTATAGCAAGTGCAAGCTTCAAATTAGTTTATACGGAAAAGCAAAAGTTGATGAAACATAAAGATGCAAGAGCTAAGTTAATGAGTGAAATCTTGAACACAATTAAATCAATCAAATTCTATTCATGGGAGAAGCCAATGATGGAAAAATTGCAAGCTCTTAGAAATAGAAAAGAGTTGAAAGTATTAAAAAAGGTCGGTGTTCTCAACAGTTTGATAGATTCGTTCTGGGAAACCATTCCTTTTGCTATTTCAATATGTACCTTGACGTGTGCAGCTTTATTTGGAAATGTAGTGCTAACTCCTGAAGTTGTTTTTCCTGCTTTGGCTCTATTTGACTTGTTGGGTCAGCCTATTAGAGTTATTCCAAGCTTCTTCTCAAGTATCGCTGAAGCTAAAGTGGCACTTGGAAGATTAATTGACTTATTTTTAATGGAAGAATTAGAGGTCGAATGTCTTGAAAGAACTTACATTCCAATTAAAGCAGGAGAAGATTCTGTAACGATAAAACATGCAACATTTCTTTGGAATAAAGGCAACCACACAGTCTCAACGGATGAAGAATGCAACATCGAGTCTACAAGCAATATTGACTCTATTGCATTGGCAGATATTAACTACACAGCGAAGAAAGGTCAATTATCTTGTGTTGTAGGTAGAGTTGGGTCGGGTAAAACAACATTCTTAAAGGCCATATTGGGTTGCATTTTGGTGGACAATAAATCTGAGACCATCTTAAAAGTAAACGGATCTGTTGCATATTGTGCTCAGAACCCTTGGATCTTGAATGCTACAGTAAGAGATAATATTTTATTTGGCCGCAAGTATGAAAAGGGTTTCTACGAAAAGACTATTACTGTTTGTGAATTAATTAGTGATTTGGAAGTTCTACCAGATGGTGATAGGACTGTTGTTGGTGAAAAGGGTATTTCCTTATCAGGAGGCCAAAAGGCTAGGATTTCTTTAGCTCGTGCTGTTTACTCAAGAGCTGAGGTTTATATTCTTGATGATATTTTATCAGCTGTCGATACACATGTTGGCAAGAATATTATCAAGAATGTTTTAGGTAAGTCAGGTGTTTTAGCATCCAAGACTACTATTTTAGGTACTAACTCTGTAAGAGTTTTGCATGAAGCTGATGATATCTGTTTATTGGCAGGTAAGAAAATAGCAGAAAGAGGTAATTTTAATGACGTTATGGCCAAAGATTCCGAATTATCTAAGTTGATTAACGAATTTAGCCAACAGAAAGATAATAAAGATGAATCTGACAGTGAAAATGGTGATTTCCAGAACAAAGACAAGGAATCCGAAGAAGAATCCGATGTAGGCAAAGCCATCAATGATAGTGATGAAGGTGCTGAACCTAAACCATTTTTACCTGAGCAAAAGGACGTAAATTTAACCTTAACTAAAGTCGTATCAAATGCCAGTACTTGTCCTAGTTTTGTGTCATTTGATCATGACTATAGCAACGATTTCGAAGAAGATGCTGATATTGTGAACAAAACGGAACAAGCAGAAGAGATCCAAAAAACAGGCAATGTTGATTTGACAATCTACTTTAAGTATATAGAAGCTTGTGGGTACGGATATGTACTCTTTTACTTATTATTATCTGCTGGTGGTATATTTGTCAGTCTTGGTAACAGTTTTCTTTTGAAACATTGGTCTGAGCAGAATGCAACCAATGGTGCTAATGTTAAAGTGACTTTCTATTTGTTATGTTATACTGGTGTGGGCTTAGCTGGGGCCATTTTAAGTCTTGGTGCATCTATTGTGATATGGACTTTAGTGATAATCAATGGAAGTACATATTTCCATGATACAATGGCTGGTAAGTTATTTGGTTCTCCTATGTCCTTTTTTGAGACCACTCCAGTTGGTAGAATCTTGAACAGATTTACGGCTGATATTGGTGTTATTGACTCCCAACTTATCTGGACAGTGACAAACTTTATAACATTTATGGTTAAAGCTTTAGCGGTTTTAGCTGTGGTTGTTTATAACTTTCCTATAATGTTTGTCATTATCCTATTCTTGTTGTTCTTTTATGATTCTTTTAGGAAAGAATTCATTGCAGCTTCTAGAGAACTTAAAAGAGTCAAAAGTTCAAGAAAATCACCCATATTATCACATCTACAAGAATCGGTGACAGGAGTCGAAACTATAGTTGCTTATGATCAATTCGACAGATTTGCTCACAAGAGTCTGAATAACTTGGATCTATTAGTGAAAGCTGACCAAGCAAATGTGGGGGTTAATCGTTGGTTATCTATGCGGTTACAAGGGTTGTCATCAATAATCGTTTATTGTTGTACTCTCATGATCTTAAGCTCATTTATGTCTACTACTCCAGTCACCCCAGGATTGGCTGGTTTCATAATGACATACGTTTTGGATGTTACTGGTACTTTAAATTCCATTGTTAGGTACTATGCTGATATTGAAACTAAAGCAGTTACAATCGAAAGAATAGTAGAATACTGTGACTTGAAACAAGAAGCTAAAATGTTTATCGAAGATCATAGGCCTAACCATTCATGGCCAGAAAGTGGTGCCATTGAGTTCAAGAATTACGAAACGAAGTATAGAGAGAATTTGGACACAGTATTGAAAAATGTCACTGTAAAAATTGCAGGTGGAGAAAAGATTGGTATCGTAGGAAGAACTGGAGCAGGGAAGTCAACCATGACTTCTGCTCTATTCCGTATAATTGAAGCAACTAGAGGGATGATAGAAATAGATGGTGTTGATATCAGCAAACTTGGATTGTTTGACCTTAGAAGTAAGCTTAATATCATTCCTCAAGATTCACAGTTGTTTGAAGGTACTGTTAAAGAAAACTTGGATCCATTTGGAAGACATACTGATGAAGAATTGTGGAAAGTACTTGAGTTATCACATTTGAAAGACCATGTTGCAAGCATGAAGACAGAAAATAGAGATGCTAATGAATCTGATATGCCATCAAGAGAAATTAACACGGGATTACAAGCCATGGTTGAACAAGGAGGCTCTAATTTGTCTTTAGGACAGAAACAACTAATGTGTTTAGCTAGAGCGTTATTAAATGAGTCTAAAGTTTTAATTTTGGACGAGGCAACTGCTTCAGTTGATGTTCAAACTGATAAGATTGTTCAGGAAACTATTAGGTCTGAATTTAAAGATAAGACGATTTTGACTATTGCACATAGAATTGAAACCATCATGGATAGTGACAAGATTCTTGTTCTTGAAAGAGGAGAAGTGGTAGAATTTGCTTCACCTAGTATTTTGTTAGAAGACTCGAATTCAGCCTTCTATTCCCTTTGCAAACAAGGGGGACATATTTGAGTAGAATAAATAGCTCTATAAGATCATTAATTTAACCAATCTCTTGTCTATTTTCTTCGTTTTGACTTTTCATCTGTTTATAAAGTTGTATTCTACAAATTTCTTGGAGACAAGACAGAAAAAGGGTGGTTCTCCCTCCTTTTGCAAACTCAATCTTATGTATAAGGAAATTCAAACTATAGCAAGAGTATACGAATGTAGAAGTTAATAGATTGTGCTCAATTCTTATATTAAGCTTCTAAGCTGAAACTATTTTTCTGATAATAGTTTAAGGTGACTTCGTCGTCAGGTTTTATACCTTTGGCCACAATAGTAACACTGTTACCTGGGAAAATGTCAAACCCATTATCCTCTAGAAAGATTTTCCTTGATTTGTCAACAAAGATTTCAACCCCTTTGATGGGTTTATCAGAACTTAGAACAATTTTATCTGTCTTTACTTCAATATCGACTTTTCTATCAAGGAGCTTTAAATATTTCAATGGTTGGGGCCAATCACTTGCACTATCAACTACCTCGCCTTCTTTGGACAATAGCTTAGCATGAACAATGATTTCATTGCTTTCGATTGGTAATTTGGTCAAGAACTCAGTAGACTGATTTGATTTTAATGTGACATCTTTAGGATCTGAAGTGGACACCAACTTTCCACTAGTAGCATCATACATTTCAATAATCAAGCTACCTTCATAGGCTTCCAAGTATGAACTAACCCCCCAAACATCAATATTATAATTGACCATTCTATAGTCTACTGGTCCCCCAATCTTGACGTCCACATCAAGGTACTTGTTTGGTTCTTTCCACTCATTTCTGTAGATTCCTAGTCTTAAAGGTTTACATTCTCTTTTGATTGAGTAGAAAGCTAATTTGGGCCTTTTATAGAAATCAACTATAGACCAACTGGCTACTGGCCAACAATCGTTGAATTGCCAAACCAAAGCTCCCCCATTATATCTCTCACCTTCTCCTCTCCATTCTCTCCTCCAGCATCTGTAGGCATAACCTAAACACTCTGCTTGCATAAGCTGGGTAGCATAAATATACGAGTCTAAAGTCAAGCCTTCAACTTTAATATTCTCCATTACATATATTGCTAACCTTCTTTCGAACCCATCAGACTTGTTATGGTGGTCAACCATATAAGATTGAGGATATAAGTCTAAAGGGTTTGTGATACAGTCCTTATAAGTTTCAATTGATGGTAATGCCAACATACCAAATTCAGAAACAAATCTACCTATCAATTTATACCAATTCTGATACTTTTCTTGTTCACCATGCCAGACATTCCATTGATGAATATCACCAACAGTTGTGTCATTTGGGGTATTATCACCTCCATATGGCGAACTCCTATAGTAAGGAATCTCAGGACAAAATTCATTGATTAATTCTGGCATCATTACTTCGTAAATAATCCTGTCAGGTAAATCAACATTTGTGAAGTCAGTTGGAGAGTTTGGTTTATCATTCCATTTATGCCCAAATCCTTCGGCCATCATGTACATTTCATTATTACCATCAAGTAAAGCAAATGAACAATGATTTCTGAATCTTTTCAATTGGCAAACAATTTCTTGTTTAACACTTTCAAGAAATTCTGGATGAGTAGGATAACCTGTACAAGCGAACATAAAATCATGATAAAGCAAAAGACCCAACCTATCACACTCTTCGTAAAAGAAATCTGGCTCATAAAAACTCCCACCCCATGGTCTTAACATCAGAAAATTACAGTTGATGGCTAATTCCAACCATTCAGTATAGTCCTTTTCAGATAGCTCAGTCTGGAATGAATGAGCAGGTATCCAGTCAGCACCTGCAGCGTAGATTGGGACATTGTTGACTTTGAAGTAAAAGCTTGAACCTTTCTGTTTCTCGAATGATTCTTCAATTAGCTCAATTCTTCTTAAACCAACCTTTTTGGCTATTGAATCTAGAATCTTGGAATTGCTCAAAGTTATTTCAAAATCATACAAGTAAGGAGTACCATGTGTATGAGGGAACCATAACTTTGGATTATCGATTTGAAATTTGGTTGAATTTGGCCCAGCAACAACTTTCGAGTCATAAGTACCGATAACCTCCCCCTTGGGATCCCTGACCTTAATTTTGAGGTTAAGTGTATCGTCTTGAGTTTCAATTTGAGTCTGGATGTCAATAAATGCTTCTAAACTCTTTGTAACGTCCACTTTGACATATATATTTGAAATCTTTGAATCAAATGAAACTAACTTTATAGGTCTAACTGGCCCAGCTGTTACTAATGCTGGACCCCAATCCCAAGACCAATTGTAACCAGACTTACGAACAAAAACTCTACTTTTCTCAGGACTAAATAAAAAGTTGGGCTCTCCATACTTCTCAAGTAATTCTCTTCCTTTGTTTACAGCCGAATGGAAATAAATTCTTAATTCATTTTCGTCTTTAAGATACTTATCTACTTTGACGGTATGCTCTATGAACATATTATCAGAAGAAAGAATTTTGATATCATTCAAATACACATCAGCAATGGTGTCTAAACTTTCAAAAAACAACTCAGTGAATTCACATTCCCTCTCTGGCTTTTGGAAGTTAGTCTTATATTCCCAATCAGTTTCTCCAATCCACTGGAGACGTCTCTCATTATCATTTTCAAATGGGTGTGGAATCTCACCGTTATTAAATAAATCAGGATGAATCTCAGTAGCTGCAAGTCCTGGTCTGGATGGTTTCCATTCATTCTCACCAGCCTTTCTATAAGACCAATTGTTCAAAGTCAATTCTTTCATTTGAATCTTTTATTCACTACGAAAGTTTTTTCGGTATTCGCTCCAGATATTTATACTGCAAAGCAGAAGGCCAGTGAAGAATCACAACCATATTAATCTATGGCAAGGTTAAGCGGAAATTGGAACCCATTTAGTATGGAATTTTGAAGCAGTAAAAATGGGTTTTACGAAGAAACAACGCCGTAGACTTTGAACCACTGGTGAAAACCGAAGTGAATTGCAAAAGAAAAGAAAACCGCAGCATTCAAACTCTATTGTTCTAGAGACAGGAGGAGGATCGCCTACTTCAGCACCACTTTAATTCCCCAGAATGCAATATATTTTCAGGATGAATACTGCACCTTCATGGTTAGGATGTCGCACTCTTCTTATTTCTCGTATGATTTAATATAGCCAGGGAGAAGTACTAACAGCGAAGTCCGAAGTCCTATATATCGTAGTTTGAAAAATTTGAATGATTCAAACTGATAAAAACGATGGTAGCTCTACCTCTAGGGCAAATATTGTAGTAGAAAGAGAAATTTTGTTGCACCCTCACCAAAGCTAATGTCTACACAAAACAGATTCGTCATATGATTAAGATATAATTCCTCGTAATGACAATCATATATACTGTAACGGAAGTGGTGCTTCTTAATTAAAAGTACCTTTATACTTGCTAAACCTCCCAGTTCATCACTAGCACCTAAGTCAGTCCATTCGCTCGTGGACGCTTCTCAAACGTACCATGACGATGTCCATGACTCTTTTTTGATCACAGCTATCTTGTATGCTAAGGCATGTCTCATGGTGAGTAACATTGTAGTGAGTGTACACGAAAGCATTATATGACCTCAACTCATCCTCTATGTCCCTGAGATCTACTAAACCGTCGTCTTTAACATATGCTGACTATTAGGATTATCTGAAAAAATAATTATCATCTCCTGGCTGCTAGTCGTCGCTATAAGAATAGTTTTTTTTAAACAAGTATGTACTCCTGAATTGTTCTTTCTTTTGAATCCTTTTGCACAACCAATTCTCTCCCTTCAAGATGTGAGCAGCGAAATGGTCCTACGAGGTTGCGAAATCTAAATGGGTAAAGCGACATCAACATAAGGAAGGTATCTATTTACAACACCACCGCACCTAATACCTCCTCAAACCTGTCATACTAGCGTCAACAATAGTGTATTATGCAATATATTTGACATATGTGCAGCACTTTGATTGAGGGACAAGCAAAAGCAGCGGATAAAAAACAACGGATCAAAATAACGGATTAAAAATGACGGAGGATTTTGATAGACGGCTGCCCTTCCAAAAACAGTAAGAACGGCGTATCGCATGAAAATCTTACCGCAGTGGGGCAGTGGGTTTAAATATCTGGGGTAGCGTTGAGTTGACAGGATACATATTGGAAAAGTTAGTTATAAGAAAAACAAGAATATAAAATGTTGATTTACAATAAACTTATAAACTTTGGGGACTCCATCACAGAGATGAGTTTCAATCAAGATATTGGGTTTGTATATGGATCAGGGTTGACATCAAAATTCATAAGAAAATTGGATGTTGTCAATAGAGGGTTTTCAGGCTATAATTCAGACCACGGTAAAGTATTATTACCACAAATATTATCAGCCGAATCAAACGTGAAATTGTTGACTATCTTTTTTGGTACTAATGATGCTGCAACAACGTTTCAAAACGTTCCTATTGATAGATATATTAAAAACATGGAATCCATGATCAATGATGCTAAGTCAAAAGACATTCAGTTGATTATAATTGGCCCTGCATTACATGACAAAAGAATGGCAATGAAAGCGATTGGTATGGATACTCCATGGTCCACTAATCAAAGAACAAAATTGTATTCTGACAGGTTAAAAGAACTATGTGAAAAATATCAAGTTCCTTTTATTGAGTTGTGGAGAGAGTTTCAGAAGATTTGTGGAATCTCAGAACAAGACTTATTAGACGACAATTATACAGATCTATCCGCATATTTAGTTGATGGAATTCACTTTACTGCTAAATCTTATAAAGTTTTATATGACAAGATTTTAGAAACTATCGGAACGCATTATAGTGATTATGATCCTGATAACTTACCAATGTTGACACCTCGTTTTGATGAAATAGACTATGGCAATATTGAAGAAAGTTTAGGCAAATATTTTAAATAGCTATAATCACTAACATCTTCTATTTTACTCTATCCTTTCACTAAAATACTTTATATTTCCATCCCACATTTACTAATTGGGTTTAAATTTTTAGAAATTAGGACACCATTTTCCCCTTTTCTTCCTTCATAATTGTTGTTATCAAGATTCTCCCATTTGTGGCATTTTACTAGAAGCGTTTACGTCATTAGTACTGTTCAATATCTGAACTTAGAGGTCTTTAAGCACCACACTTTGTCCAACACCCACTTTTTCATGACCCAATGTCTTTTGATTGTAACTAATATTCTATCGAAACTGTCTAGTCGTCTGCAGGAATTCCGAATTCGAAGAGGTGAAATTGTTCAAGCGTTTTCTGCCCTGGTAGACATCTGCTGTATTTACGGGTGTAATTGTATAGAAACCTATTGTCCTTGAGGCTATACTGTCGACAAATTCTGTGGTTAGAAATAGATAGTACTGTTGATTATGAAAATAAGTAAGAGATATCGCCAACTAACAAGGATGACTATAATAGAACTAATTGCATACAGTACACATTTGTTACTCATGCTGAAACTTTCTTCTTATTCATGTGCCGTAAGTCATTAATACAATTCAATTCTGTTTGGCATAAGTGAACTTCACTTAGACTCCTATAACCCAAACTCTGATTCGTCATAATATTCTTCATCCCAGTTTAAAACCTTGAACATAGGTTATCGTGGTAATGATTGGAAGGCTATTCCTGAAATTTTTTACCTAAATAATAATTAACGGGATGAGAAGGGATTTCAGCGGAAAAAGGATATAATACCAATTTAAGATATAATCTCCTTGAATGTACCCCAGAGCTTTACGACATTGTGAGATTTTTGAAAAATTGACAGTTTTGTGGGGATGATGAAAAACTAGTATATAAACAGTAGGAAATCTTATAGAAAAGAACTACCAAGTAAAAGGATCATTTACTTTAAAAAAGCTTGTCAAAATCAAAAGTAATTCCTAAAATGGATTTTGATCCTACTACTGAGAAGGTTGAAATACAACAAAAAGAAATGGCTACTGAAAAAATCGCTACAGTCGACTCCGGAATAGGTATCGAATCAAGCTCTGGATTACATGCCTATGTAGATGAAAACAACGAAATTAATGAGGAATCTTTGAAGTTAATTATTAAAGCACATCCAGTTGATAACTGGTCAAAAGATCGTATAATCTTATATTTGGTTTGTGGTTGTCTTTATCTTGCTTCGACTACAAATGGTTATGATGGTGCTCTTTTGACTAGTGTTATCACTTTACAGGAATTTTTAGATTATTTTGGATTGAATGACAGTCCTTCTGGAACTGGTTTAGTTTTCTCTATTTTTACAATCGGTGCATTAGCCGCTACGTTAATGATTTGGTTAGGTGACTATATTGGAAGAGTTAAAGCTATTTTTGTCGGGTTAGTTATTCTAATGGTTGGTGCAGTATTGACTGCAGTTACAAGCAACATCCACATTTTTATCTTGGGTAGATTTTTGTTAAGTTTTGGTTCTACTATTGCCTTCTCGTCAGCTCCCATTTATTTGATGGAAGTTGTGCCTCCTGATTTGAAGCCTATTGCCATGTTTTATAATGGGTTTTATTATGTGGGGTCTATTATTAGTACATGGACTATGTATGCTACGTCCATCAGATATAGAGGTACCTTGAATTCTTTCAAGATTGGTTTATGGTTGCAATTATTATGTCCAGGTATTGTTTTAATTTGTTTATGGTTCTTCCCTGAAAGCCCAAGATATTTATATTCCAAGGGTAAAATTGATAAAGCTAAAGCTTTCATAGTTAAATATCATGCTAATGGTGATGTAAATCATCCCTTAGTTATTGCTGAGATGCATCAAATTGATCAATCGTTTAGGGAATCAGGATTCATGAAAATTAAAGATTATTTCGATGTTAGAGTCCTTTTCAGAACTAAAGCAGGTAGAAAAAGAACATTTTTAGCTTCACTTTGGGGTTTGATCCCAAATTTTTGTGGTAGTCAGATTATTGGTTACTACTCAACTACCTTGTATCTTAACTTGGGGATTACTAATGCCACTACTAGGTTATTATTAGTTGCCATTAGTGCCATCTTAGGATTGATTTGTGCTACAGCCGGTGCTTATGTAGTAGAAAAAGTAGGACGTCGTCCATTATTAATTGGAGCCAATATTGGGTTTGTTGGTATTCTTGTGGCTGTTGCAGTCTCAATTAAAATTGTTCTCGATGATCCAAATAATAATAACGCATCGAGGGCTGGTATTGTATTCATCTACTTATTTGGAGTTTTGTTCTCGTTTTCAATTACTCCCCTTCAACCTACATACCCAACAGAGATTATGTCAAATGAAATGAGAGTCAGAGGTATGGCTTTTTTCAATTTGATTCTGAATGCGGTTGGAACTTTGAATTTATACACTGCGCCTATTGCTATTGTTAATATTGGCTACTGGTATTTCATCTTTTTTGCAATTTGGGATATATTTCAAGGGGTTCTTATTTACTTCTTTTTTATCGAAACTGCCGGTTTGTCTTTAGAAGAGGTTGAACATGTATTTAATAACCCTAATAGTGTTAAAGAAAGTGTCAGGTTAAGCAAGTTAAGTAAAACAAGCATTAAACTTGAAGGAGATGATTGATTTATAGTATATTTTGGTGTCACGTCTTTGATGTGTTTCAATAAACGGGAGACATTAGTACTTCTCTGTTCTTTCTTTCGGTTCCCATAGTGAACTTACTAAAAGAATAAAAAAAACATATGTAAAAACTGCAAAAATTACGCTTTGCTGTTTTATATTAATAATTTCATTTGTACTATCAGATCAGCGAAGTTAGATACTAATTATACAAAATCCAAAGTTTGTATGCCTGGCCATAGAATCAGCAATGTCTCTATAAAATGTTGGAGTTTGAAATGTACGTGTTTTTAAAACTAAACCTACTGGCTGCGAAAAATATAAGCAAAAAAGAAAAAAAGCGTGTAACTTCTAAAAAGGAGAAATCAATGATAGGCGGTCTGTGATTCACTAGAGAGGTTGGAATGTAAAATATTCTGTATACATCGCAAATAATGATCCTGCTAGTATTTTGGTTTATACAACTACTAGTGTTATTCAATAGGCACCATTAAGAAATGTCTTTGCCACCTTCTAATATATATAGGCGTCTTTGTTCATTGGTTTCTCTATAAATCTTATTCAAGAAAACATAATACCAATGAAATTAGTCATATAAGCAATAGCAGCCTAACGCCTCTTTAGTTTGTACTTTTCTTCGTACGTGCTTCATCCTATTTGCTGGAACAAATAGTTCTACAATAATCCATAGGGGAAATATTTCGTGTCACCGTTGATTTCTCACATTGTAATTTCAAATTAACTTGAACTCTGAGTTTCTGGAAAACTGGTGTATGTACATTTATGTACGTATTGATGATGAAATAAATTGGTATTCTGAAATACGACATCTGAGAACGACAAGGTCGTTCATGCTTTTAATATACGGAAGATTGCGGCGAAAGTTTCGAAAAGTCTAATTTGAAGTTAGGGCCTTGTTCATAATGGACTTGGGCTGCAATCTATGTTTGTTGCTTACTTTATTTACTTATTGAGGATTTCCTATACCCCCCTCAAAGAGCAGAGGCGTCAAAAGTTGGAAAAACCATTAGTTGATTATTATCCTTTCCGTTAGAATTCCGTAGTTCCGCAGTCTTATCTCAACGTTATTCTGTCAAGATAAAGTTGAGATTTAAAATTTTATTGGAACATGAATGAAAAGAAGCGTTCTAGACTAGGGTGTGTAAATTGTAAGAGGAGAAAGAAGAAATGTGACGAAATAAAACCTATATGCACATCTTGTGTGAAAGCAAATAGGATATGCCAATATAACGCCCCTAACGGTATAACTAAAGAAGTAAAAGGCAATCATAAGAAAACAAACATAATTTATGAGGAGATAGTAGGCCAAACTGTTATGGATATTTTGAATTCCAACGAAACTTCAATAAATGAACAAGAAAGCATCAGTCTAGAAGGTGATATAATGATTAATGGCTTGGATCCTGTCGTTGGTTTGGAAGATGACTTTATTTATCAGATTTTAGCAGGGGCAATGCCTTATAAATCAGTAGAAATCAAATTGCCTGTCGAATTAGGTGAAAACGAAATAGGTTATTTCGAGTTTTTTTGTAAGCAGATTCTACCTGACTTATGTATTTTGCCTCAAGAATATAACTTCTACACCAAGATTTATATACCTATGGCTTTCAAAGAGCCCGCATTATTGTATGCTTTAGTTGGCTGGGGTTGTCAAATGAAACAGTATGTTGGAATGAATTATTTGATAGAGAATAAAGAAGCAGAAACTTACTTGGACAAAGTTCAGAACTTAATAGAGAACAATTATCTATATCTAGACCAATACAATTTCATGGTCAAATTCTGTTCTTATATGTCACTAGTGTGTATGCACATATCATTTGGAGATGTCAACAAATGGTCAAACTACTTCACTTGTTGCTTCAACATGATAAACCAAATGCCTGGTAATTTCGGTTATCTCAAGCTGTGTTCAAGCGAGGGAAATCTATTGGCAGAGAATTTTGCATATTTTGATGTTTTAGCTTCCCAATCTAACGAAAATGGTACATTTTTTCCGGTTAGTGACTATCACGGGGGTGTGTGATCTGTGGTGTACGGGGGTGTGTGATCTGTGGTGTACGGGGGTGTGTGATCTGTGGTGTACGGGGGTGTGTGATC